>CAAKHB010007162.1:87278-104994 GCA_901007665.1 Aeoliscus strigatus | reverse complement strand
TTTTTTGGGGGGGGAGGGGGGGGTCAGGGGTGGGGGTGGGGGTGGGGGTGTAGCCTGCTAGTCTGCATTGTGACCAACAGATGGCGCTGAAGATGCTCCGCGGTCCCACCGAGAGAGTTGAATGGGATCCCAGTGTGACCTGGCAGGCAGAAAAGCTGCGGGAGGGGGGGAGAGCACACGTCCCGGAGGAGGTTTTGAGCAAAACGCACTGTGCTGCGCGACTTTCACCGACATTCCTCCGTCCGCCCCGCGCGCAGAGCTGCCAGACGCTTCGCGGTGCGTAATTACGCACCAAGTCCGATCCGCGGTGCTGCTCGCCGAGGAACGCCGCGGACAAAGGGAGGCAGGCTGGGGTACAGCTACAGACGTGTGCGGAGACGAGTCCTGCTGGAAGACACGCGAACGGAGTCGGAAGTTGTTTCTCCGCCCCCCCCCCCTTTCCAGAATTGTAACTCGGGGGTTTCGTGGAAGGAACCGGGAGCAGCTTTGGCGACAAGGACACAGAGAATCTGTACACGGCTGTTTGATTCTCGGAGAATGGGGTAAGTTAGAGATTTGTTCCCTGCGTCTGTCTGGGAGGGACTGAGTGGGCGACACGTCTGAAAAGTGAACTTTGTGGTGAAAACACAGCCTCACTTCACCAGTGAGCATCCTCTTGTCGTGGAGCTCGACCCGCTTCCATGTGGAACATGTGGATGCACCTTGACACCCGTGACCGCAGAGGTCGAGCTGAAACATGGATCGTGGTCGCGTGACGTCAGCGCACACGTCACTTTGAAGTGGACGTTAGACTTGCTGGTCATATGATGAGACGCAGAGGCAGAGGTCACACGTCCACTTAACAGAAAGTACTGGGATTTCCTCTTCTCTGTTCCTCTATTTGACTCACACACACGCAGACTTGGGCTGGTGTCATCTCGCTGTGTGTCAGCTTCCTTAGCTGTTGAATTATGGATGGCAGCCTCCAGCCTGGTTCAAACCCACCTGAGACCCATCACATGCAGGTCAGTGGCTGTAGTCTGTGGGAAGCTCAGTGATCCTGGTTCATGTTTGAACCACGCTGTCAGGTGTCGTTCTTACCTGTACGGGCATGATTGGTCGTGTGTGCTCCAGTGATTCCAGTGATCAGCAGCTCACCGGTCTGCTCCCTCTATTCCATGTTGACCTTGGTGGCATTTCAGCCTCTTTTTGCCAAAACGTTCTTGCGTGTCCCCTTGTTTGTGTCAACAGGACTAAATAATGTAAATATGATGAACACCCAAGAGACAGAGGGGTTTTATCTCCTATAACACACACACACACACACACACACTGCACGCAGTTGCCATCATTCATCTTGTGAGATCACATGAGAGTCCGTCTTGCCTCAGGCTTACATGTATGCTTGTGAACGCGTTGAGCATCAAATCTGTGTTTGTATTCTTCTGTTCCTTCGACGAACATAGAATCCAGAAGGATCAGACCACTGTACCACGGTGTTTTTGCAGAACGCCTCAGGCCGACTGGAACATCCACAGTCCAGAGGGAAACCCTGGCAGCACACAGCTTTTTAACAGCTTGTGTCACATGGATGCTGCCGTCAAATCCAAGAAATTGTCTCTTTGGCGCTGCTCAGCGGCGTCCCATGGCAGCTGAACTCAGGCTCGTGGTCTTCATAAAAAAGACCTTTAAAGAGTGAAGCTACAGCACCACTGTGCAGCCCTGGAGCAAAGTGATTGACAGTTTAGCTCCAGAAAGAGGAGAACGTGGATTAACAGGCCCAGAAACACAACTGCATTGTGTGTGTGTGTGTGTGTGTGTGTGTGTGTGTGTGTGTGTGCGTGTGTGTGTGCGTGTGTGTGTGCATGTGCATGTGTGTCCTGGCAGCTGACAAGTAGTTTGATTCCAGCCTGTGACAGAACTGTTTGACTCTCTGGCTGAAAGAGAACAGGCCAGATTTGTGATATTTGTCTGACATTATTGTCTTCTGTCAATTTGATCTGTTTGTGACCTCCTTCGAACCCTTGCAGCCTCCGTGTGTGTGTGTGTGTTTGATTCCTGACGTGTCAGCAGATCACCGTACTGTCGGACGCGTTGACTGTGATGGCCCCTGACAATCGCTCCTGCACCTTGTAACTTTGGCTTCCTTCTCTCTTTGTTCTGCTGCAGAGGAGTTGTCTGCCACCTATAAAATGTACCCGCTACATCGAGAGAGGTACAAACACACCGCCGCCTCTGTGTTGTGGTGCTGCATGGCGGGGATGGGCGATACCTCATGTTTCCATTGGTCATATTATTGTCAGTTGATATTTTTAACGTCTCCAATTTGTGCTGGCATTTCCCAGCACAAATTGGAATCTATGATTTGTAATTTGAACGTGGAAGACTTTGGCCCTTCAGATTTGTGGACCTTCAGTGTATTGATGCCTTTAATATTTACTCCAAAATAAACACACATCTGTTTTGGTGCAGTTCATCCGCCCATCCCTTCTTCGTCGTTTTCGTCCCGTCCTCTCAGTGTTCATCCTCCTCTCCTCGCTATCCGTGGAAACTGTACAGATAACATCTGATCCTGAGGTTTCATGCTCCCCGTGATGTGCTAAGTTGCCTGAAGTTGCTTTGATGTTTTTCTCTTGTCAGTTTGTCACAGCTGGACTCCTCCGTATTTTGTCGTCTGTTTAAACCTCTCACCAGCGCATCGTGTCCTGAAAGCTCTCAACACTTCACGGCGACGACACCTGTCAGACATTTGTCGTGAAACACAGTGTTTTGCGTCAGATTACAACCTCTTGAGTTTTCACACTCAGTAAATGAAGTTTCCTCTGAGCTAAAGGGACAGTTCAACATTTTTGAAAACTCCAGTAGAACTTAATGGTCTGGAATTTTATGTATGTGTGTATATGTATACGTGTATTACGTGTATGTGTGTGTATATAAGTATGTATATATAGACAGCACCTCAGAAATGAACCGATCAAAAACGGCACAAATTGTAATTTTCACAGTTTAGATTTGAATTGTGTTTTAAATTAAACAATATTAAACTGCACATACCCTGAAGACTATTTAACAATTCCATTTAATACATTTTCTCACTTTCATATTTAAAAAAATTGGTTTCATTCTGCCTGACTGCTTTTAGTTTTCTGTGTTTTTTTCTTTTTCTTCTGTTAAAACCCACTTTGGGTGCCACTGTATGATGCTAATGACGCTGTTCAACTTAACTCCAACTTGTAGGTCTCAGGCTGTAGTTTACGTGCACGTTACTGCCTACGAAACAACTGTGTGTGTGTCTGTGTGTGTGTGTGTATACACATAAATAGAGCGAATGTCGACTCTACTTAATGACCATATAGTCATATGGAGATTGCTGAGTTCCGTATTGTCTCTGGGCATTTGTGTTTTCCTGCACACACTGGAGCTAATCAGCATCTCTGCAGCATAATGCTCCAGAGATGTTCACCCCCAGGTCATCCTACCAGCCACAGACAATCCAGCTGCTGTGTGTGGGTCTATTTAACTTCGGTGACATTTACATGAATAAATCTTGACTCAAAGACTTTTTATTCATGTCACGTCAGCGTGTGAGACGGACATGAAAAGTGTGCTTCTATAGCTTGATCTGCTCCTCCATTGTGTCTCCGAGGCCTTCGTACTGTGAATCAGCGAACCAGCTTCGCTGTGTACTTATCGCTGCGAAAGCACCTGACCTTCAGATAGGTGCTGCTGTGTCACACATTCACAGCTCATGTTTGTACTCTCAAAAAATACTCAGTGTTCACTTGTATTTTTATACTTAGAGCGAGCAAGTAGACGTGTCAGCTCAGCATAAGTGTCGTATGCATGTGCAGTTATTTGTTTCCCATCACTGTTGATGTGCGTAGCTGAAGCGTCACATTGCTGGACGGCACAGGAGGGTGTCGGGCACAAGGCCGATGTCTGTGAACCGTTCGGAGGAAGCGGGAAAAATAGTTTCAGTGGAAAAAAAAAAAAAGCAAACTCCGCCAAAATAACAACAAAAAAGCTTTTCAAGTCTCAGGAAAGGCTGGTGTCCCCAGAGGCGGGTTGTGTGTTGTCTTAATGCACAGATGGCTCTGCTGAAGCGCTCAGCTGATGCTCTCATTCAGACTGAACTGTAGACTTGGATGGACGCAGAAACCAGGACAGACTGAGGCTTATGGGTCAACGCTTGCTTATATAATCTGACACTGGCGGAACATGCGGTGATAACGTTAGGCTTATTATAACTGTTGTGTCCCAGTCGGTAGTATACAGAGTACATACAGGACCGTCAGTAGCAGTGAGTCTGACTGCACTTTTCTTTTAACGTGTTAAATCTCCACTGACTCAAGACTGAAATGGCAATTCTGCTGTTAAACGCTAAAGAAAAGTGTGTGGTCACGGAATGGTGATGATGACGGGTAAAAAAAAACAACCAACAAGTGAAGCTGAGAACATTTGTCGTCATTGTTCTGTACAGGCCGTTGATGAATTGATCCTAATGTCAACAGCCTTTCCTCCTCAAACTGACACGCATTCAAATCCAGTCACTATTCATGTTTGAAAAGTTGATTGTTTGATTGCTGTTGATTAACTGACTGAACTGATTTAATGAGCTAATTGTTTCAGCACCTCGTTCTACTCTGTGTTTGGGAGGAAAACTCATTATACCATACAATAGCTGCCGCATCTTTTGTGTCAGTTATTCAGCAACAGAACACACACACAACACACACACACACACACACACACACACACACGTTGGAGTTGAGAGGATCTGAGAGTCCGTGCAGAGAGGACTCACCTTTCCGGAGGGGGATCAGGTGTGATGGGCTCAGATGGCCTGTGACTGTTCTCTAGGTTTACAGTTTGTCACTGATGGTTAATTTGGTTTCCTGGGCCACAACGATTCAAATGGAGGAAGATGTGGACTTTATTTTTTAAAAAACACCAAACTGTTCTGATTTCAGATCCTTCAATGTGGGTGGGTTTAGCTTTTCCTTGCTCTTCTAATGATAGTGAACTGTTCACTTTGATTTTAGGGCTCATCGTTTTATATCATTTTGGGATTCAGGGAAGCGCTAATTGAAGTCATTCAAGATTTTAAGACATTTGATGGAGCAAACACGTAATTGATGTATCATGTGCAGACTTGTTGGAGATTAATTAGACGCAATTGACAGGAGAGAAGTTGAAGATCTGAATTCATCTTTTCCCATCTTATGTGTTTATGTGTTTATGAAAATCTATCAGGTGCATTCTTCTCTGAAGTGTGTGACTGATCACTGCTTCTCTCTGGAACGAAGAGTGGGCTTCTTCTTCTCTAATGGTCGACTTTTGACCCTCTCGTCCCCCCACGGTTCGTCTCCAGGTCCTCTGCTGTGCTCTTTCAAGAGTGAAAATTTAGATTTTTAGTACAAACAGCAAGATGGTTGGCAGCTTCACCCTCCCTGTGGGCTGTTTACAGTCAGCTGAGATGTGGCAGGTAGAAAAGTTTTTAAGTTCCAATAAAGTGGGTTTGGTTTTTCACTGCAGGGCCGGACGGGGAGAGGGGGGGGGCGTTTCTACACATTAGGGCTTTAGGATGGTGAACGGGGAGAAGTAAAGAGGTGAAGAAGAGAGCAAAGAGGATTAAAAGTGATGACTTTGTGACTGAGAATGTGGGCACACACACACACACACACATGCACACACACACGCACACACTTTCAGTCACTGCTGTTGTTGGTTTGTTTACTTCCTGTGTATTAGAATCTTTGCAGAAAACGTTAAGATGGGACTTATTATCAACAGCTGTTCATAATAAGTCCTGTCATGGGTTGTGCGGTCTTTGTTTTGCCGGGGGTCTCGGCTCAGTGTGGGATCACCTGAGTTGACTGAGTGTGTCACAAGCATCATCAGTGCCAAGTGGTTGTCAACGGAGGGTCATGTTGCTGCTGCCGGCGTGGACTGATTGCAGCTCAGATCGGAGCTAATAATCCCCTTTGTGAGGATCCTATGGATCTGTTCAACCTACGAATCAAACAACTGCAGTGATCAGTGGATGGAAAGTTAGTTATCAGTTATTGAAATTATTTTCAGGAAACACTCCTTAAATTAAATTTCCCTGTCATGAAGACTCCATGTTTTTGTCAATAATAAATCCTAATAATAATAATAAAAAGTCAATGTGAGCTTTACAAAACATGACGTGTGATATTTTAAGAAATTAACACAGAAATAGATGGATTTATTGGAATTTAGGATATTTAAATATTTATCTAGTATTTATATTTATCTAAATATTGGTGTTCTAATTCACTGTGTGAATTGCTCTGTAGCTGTCTGAATGTGTCAAATTAAGAAGAAAAACAAAAAACAAAAACAAAGAAAACCAACTGAATCCTGATTCATCATTGTGCTGGTTATATTCAGACCGATTCAGTGCTTGATTGTGTGACACCTACATGAA
This sequence comes from Aeoliscus strigatus, assembly GCA_901007665.1. Lineage (NCBI taxonomy): Eukaryota > Metazoa > Chordata > Actinopteri > Syngnathiformes > Centriscidae > Aeoliscus > Aeoliscus strigatus. The sequence goes on along the minus strand of CAAKHB010007162.1, from coordinate 98,564 downwards.
ATAACTACCCTGTAGTTCATGTCACATTTGAAATTACGTCGACACCTCTTTTCTTACCAGCTCTCGTCTCAGTTGTGTCACAGGAATCTACCCGGCCAGCGCTGGAGCCTCATCGTTCTCCGGCCGTTCCCTGTAGAAACCTCAGCCCTCGTGTAGTCTGTCGTCCAACTCGTCCAGATGGACCCATCAACACAAGCGTTTATGGCCTTTGCTGCAGGCGCCGGCCAAGAACCATTGTAATATTTTCCTGGCCCTGAGAAAAACGGTTTCATCTGTGTGAAGTGAGCATGCTGAGCAGAAGCCCACTGACTGTGGGAGGACCGGGCCGCTTGTTTTACCTCAGACAGCCTTGTTATTGTACTTTTCATCAGATCCCTGGTCCTGTATGTACACCCACATGCTCCGTTCAATTCAGGGCTTCATGGCCATTAATTTATCATGAGGGTGGAGTGTTTCTTACAGCCTCGGGGCTGCGTTCCTCCTCTGTCTGGTGTCACTGTCGTGCTTTTAAGAGAACTGAGCAGTTTGGAGATTAAGAGAAACTCAAAACGGCAGCCCAGACTCAGCTTCTTTGCTTTTCCATTCCCGGAATGTCGAACGTGGGACTTCTCAAGGCAAACTTCACATTTCTTCGAGAGGGTGTGTGTGTGTGTGTGTGTGTGGGGGGGGGGGGGCTGGATTTTAAAGCCGTAAGTTATTTGTTGCAGATCAGAATCAGCAGCTCATCCAGCAGTGACAGGATGTGGCAGATGGCTTCAACACAGAAATACAGGATGGAAAGGAAAATGGAGAAGCCCACTTCAGATTCAGCCCCATTCTCCCTCCGGTCTGTCGGCTCAGGTCCCTGCAGAGTTGTCTCTCCTGTGACTCTCAGGTTTTGTCTTTTTCTGTCTCCTCCACGCTGACCCTGAATACAAATGTAGAAAAGACAAACCAACTGGAGGAGCCGTTCTTTCAGATGAAATGGTTTCATAGCAGCCCGTTCTTCTGCTTGGGATGTCACATTTTTCAGACCAAATGTTTGATAATCTGCTGCGACAGCATGCGCTCTAATAGTCATTGTTTTTTTTGTTTTGTTTTTGGATGAATCTCCTCTCTCTTGTTTTTGCCACATTTTCACCAAATATCAAGATATTTTTCATGTGTTTATGACATTTTAATTCAGTTTTGAATCCTCTGCAAGAAAGTGGTTCTTGTAATCAGACAATAACCTTTAGTTATGCACCACAGTCAACATATCTCATTAACGCAAACGCCAGCAGTCAGTGATCCAGTACAGCATGGAGATCACGACCTCCAATAACAGGAAATCAGCCGTCGTCTGCCACGTGGATCGGTCATGTACGACAACTAATGGATCACATTAGTCACCTTATGTAGTTGTTGTACTGTCTCAGTGTCTCTGAGCAGACGGTCAGGTTTTTTTAATGAAATAAATCGTTCCAAAGCACTTCAGGACGTTGATGTGTCCTCTGGGAACAGTAAAGTACTTCTCATTCTGATAACTTATTACATTAAACATCATTCTTTTTATATTGTAACATTGAAAACCTGCGAGATGGTTCTGATCACGTGCTCTCATTCCACCACGACGAAAAACACAAAAATAATGTGGTGTAAATAATGTAGTGTCTGTAATAAATAGAATTGGCCGTGTTCTGCCCTCTTTAATTACTGAGCTGTAACCTGAGCGGAGCTCTGGTGCTCACGGATGGATGAGTGTGTATGACTGAGGGGGATGGATGAGCGGATGTATGGATGACCTGGAATAGATTCAAATGAATCGATTCAGATGACCCCCCACTGGATCCGGGCCTCTGGCAGCACGCTGATGAAGTCGCAGCAAAGCTGCAGTGCTGGAAAGTTGCATCGCATTTACCCAAATGTACTTTAAAATAAAGCTACTGCTCTTTCATGCATTCATGCATCAGTGTAAATGTTTACAGCTCCAACGTCTTCATCAAAGTATAAAGACGTTCTGATGCTTCTTATTGTAGAAAGTTTGTGCGTTTGGCTTCAGTACAATGTTAAAATTCTGTGAGGATGTAAATATCATCCAGCTACATGAGTATCAGCGGGGAGGCGGTCGTCGTCATTCAAGCGTGAACGTCTCTCTCACCATGACGACAAGTGTTGGGGGATGATGGTCGCGTTCCAAGGTCACTGGCTGATATCTGACATATCAAACTGTAACATAGATCGGAGCGTTCGCTGACTGAAATAGCAACAGCTTGTGTGTGTGGAGGAGATTTAAGTCTGTTTGCAGTATAAGATGCTGAACCTCAGCTGCTCTTCTTGGGCTGTAAACACCCGATACTGTGTGTAAGAGACCTGCTGATCTGAGCTAATCTGACGTGGATCTTTTTCAATTTAACCAGCTTATATATTACACTATATCATATATTATACATAGTAAATATAAGTATATATTTGTTGCTGTTTATCTATTAACATTTGTTTGTGTATGATGTTAGTGAAGGCTACACAAATTGACGTTGGAACAATGACATCACATCTGGAAAATATAGATGCTGATCCAGTAGCAACTGTCAGCGTCAAAGTAATCAACTGTTGTACTAATCAAAATGTTAAATGTCAGTGCTTTAGTTGGTTTTAAATGCGCTTACATGTTCTGTATAAGCCATAATGCTGAGTAAACGTCATTGTACACAGCACTTAATGTTAGTAAGCATGTCTATATATTTTTTTTTGGCAGAAAAAGTTCCTCCCCACTACCCTTTAAAAGGTTGCGTGATAGATTAATGTTGTCCGTATCGTCCTCGATCATTTCAAGCTCCTCCAGTGTTTTATCAGCTTCATTTCATGGTAGTTTACATAATCAGCACACAATGAAGTTAGTAGTTTTATACTTCATGTTGGATAAACATTTGTCCAAGTTGTTTTATTTAGATTCTAAGATTTAAAATGAAGAAAATATATCTTTATCTAGTCATTGCTCTGTGTGTGTATTCAGGAAAAAAAAAAGAAGTTGCATCTTCAACTGCTTAGGTCAGTAGAATGCAGATAAAGCAAGAAATAAATAAATGTTTAAATGTACGGACACCAGCTCTTTTTTTGAACACAGTTGTCACGTTGGAGCAGTCCGCTGTGACTCCTCAATGCTGCCAGATGTGAACATCTGCCTCTGTCTGGAGATTATTCTCTCGACACCTGTTTTAATTAAAGGCTCCACAGTTTCATATTAATTAGATCGGGTGCATGTAAAGTCCATGGAACAGTGACACATCTGACTCTCTCACGCCGTGTTCGTGTTGACTCGACATCTGTGACTGCCGGGCTGCTGTGCAGCGTTTGCTCTTCCTCGTCTCAGGAGGAATTTAATCCCGTTTTAAATCTGTGCGTATCATCAAAGCCTGATGTGATGCATCCTGTCTGAGCTGATTAGCTGGAGAGGCTTTTCGCAGTGCAACACCGAGACGGGCGACGTGAATGACGTGTGACGGCCGGGTGCTGATGAGCAGACGCTCATCACTGCTCATTAAGATGAGAGGATGATAGATTCTGGCTCTGACGATAATTATTTATCTGGGCTTGTTGCCTTCAGTGACCCGGAAATCAGTTATGAAGACAGGTAATTAGTTTTACTGAGGGCTGCTGGTAAGTTGTCTGATTCACGTTGGTCCTTTCTCTCTCCTGACTGGCAGCTGGAGGTTGACGTCTGACAGAGACGAGCTCCTGCTGCTTTCTGCTGTTCACCCAAACTGGTCGAGGCAGAAGGCCATCCACAAGTAGCCTTGGATCTGAGTCACGACTGCTCATGTGAAAGTCGGGTTTCTTTTAGGATCAGTCCGTTTGCCGAGCGTCATGAGATATGAAAATCAAATGTGACTTGGCTTGTAACAGGTGTGGAGCTTTTCTGATCCCGTTGTCAACCCTGCTTCCTACATCACAGCGTGAGCAGGAACGAGGAATATTTTTCAAGGCTGACTTTGTGGTTGTGGTGTGCGTTTTACAGGAGCCCTTAAAGCCATTCAGAGATGTTATTCATTTAGTTTTCATGTAACAACGAGATCATTGTAGAGAATAAATACAAGGAAATGGTCTCTTGTTAAAAGGGATTTCTGTCACACATGACCCAACGCCAGCTAGTGTGAAGATTGCATCCAGGATGGTGTTTCTAGTTGAATCAGGTGTCAGGCTGGCGCAGGGAGACGACAGAAGGAAGCTGGGCAGCGGCTCCCCAGCACCATGAGTGAGAAACACTGGAACACTGTTGTTCTGACGCATCCTTCTGAACAACTCATAACTACCTCCAGAAAAGTGTCAGTGATAAGTAATAAGACACGTAGAAAGCTGTGAAAAGATACACTGGCAGGGTAGTTGTTCCTCCCTGCTGCTTTTTTAGACGATAACGTGTCATTTGTGTGCGATTATCTCCCCTCCACGGATGTTAAATCAAACCATTACGGTATGTTTATTTCTGCCATCTGCGCACTCGGGCTCACAGACGTGTTTGTGAAAGCGACTAAATTAAATTGTCTTACGGGCTCCAGGGGCTGAACTGTTTAATCAGATTGTATCTTGCTGTATGTTGCTTAAAAGTGAACCTTTATTCTTCTTTTCATCAAAACACCTTTGCGCGATCATCACCATACATTGTGACTAGTGCTGACTTATCACCCTCTGAGGGATAAGAAAGCCTACCTTACCTTACCTTACCCTACCTTACCTTACCTTACCTTACCTTACCTTCCCTTCCCTCTGCCTCATCTGCCCTTTGTCCATTGACTCAGCATTAGTTGATAAGCTCAGATCAGTATCTGCTTCATTAGTTCGTATTCATCTTGTTGCGATGTCGGACCGGAACCACACTCCAAGCCACCTCCCGGTCTTCTCTGCCATTGTCTATTGTAGCCTGAATAATGCGTGTGAAACAATAACATCTATTGTTTATATGCAAATGAAGAGTAATTCCAACCCAATCCAGCAGGAACAATAGCTCCTATAGCCTCTGCTGACCTATATAAATGTTTTTTTCTGCCTTAAACAAAGAGCGGTCCTCCTCCTGGAACACATCATCCTCATTCATATTAGTTTTTAATTGCGACGGGGATGCCTCATTGCATACATTAACATTATGTAAACTCTATTAGCTGGGTAATGTTGCATCAATCCAAGCGCTGTGCTGTCCCCCGTCCTCCTGTGAGACTCAGCACGATTTGTCCGCATAGTAATTATATGTAGTTTGTCTTCAAAGAGAGGCACACATTTAGTAACTCTTCAGCTTTATTGCAGCCTCAGTTCAGTAGAGCATCAGTGACCTTGAGGTCTGTGGAAAAAACCACTACTATCACATTTGGAAATTGGGTTTTTGTGTCCCTCTTTTCTCTAGTGGACGGGTGGGGCCCTGACAGAGGCAGGCAGTGGCCAACAGATGGACAAAATGAAAAGAAAGAAGGATATTCCCTCAATGTAATAATGAGCACAGATGTTTAAGCCTCTTGGCCGGCGCACCAAAAAGGTTTACCGAGTGTGATATTACATTATTTTTGTATTAACTACTGCATATTCAGCCGCATCTAAACAACCTTGAATAGACATTTTCAGTTTGAATTTTCCCTTCTAATTACACATGCAAGGTCATTTTCTGAAATATCTTAATCTGCATAAGATATTCTTCATCCATGATCCTTTCTATACAACAACAAAGTAAACAGGCCGGTGAGAAAAGAACCAACCACTAAAACAAGGAGAGTCACATCGTTGTTTCCATTAAAGTTTTAATCTGGAAGCTCATTAAAATTGAATACAAATCAAGCAAAGGCGTAAAGGAGGTGATGTAATATTTACTGTTTTGGTAGGAATGTGCAGTAATCCATGCATGAGCCCTTTTGTGATTTGTGTGACCAATAGTAAAAGGTTTGCTCTACAATATTTATTACAATAGAATTCTTAAAACATCAGCTGCTGAGGATCTGCCACCGACCCTAGACGAGAAGAATATATGAAATGAATTATGATAAGGAAATTAGTGTGTTATCATTGATGGGGATCACCTACAAATACACTGAGTATTTTTTTTAAGTGATTTACTTTGAATGCATTAAAATACATATAGATGAAACACACACTCACACACACACACTAAGAGAAGGGAGAAGGGAGAAGGCTGCGGTCAGAGCTGCCTGGTCGGTTTAGTACTGAACTGTTGTGACATCAAATAGAACATACCATTCACCAAGTGTGTTCTGCTGTGTGTTTTAAAGGGAGCAGCCCATCTTCAGCGCCCGAGCTCATGTCTTCCAGATCGACCCGGCCACCAAACGCAACTGGCTGCCGGCCAGCAAGCACGCCGTCACTGTGTCCTTCTTCTATGACGCCAGCCGCAGCGTGTACCGCATCATCAGCGTGGGCGGGACGAAAGTGAGACCTCTGCACACACATTCACACATGTGCACACACATGCACATGCAGAAATACACACAATGCACCATGCACGTCGTCATGAACTTAAATAATGTGTTTGTTATGTCTGGTACCAACAGAACATAACAACTTAAACTCCTACTGAACCCTTTGTCCCTTATCAGACACTGACACAGGTTTCTGAGGAGAGATTAATACGTGTCATCAAATCACATTTTCTTTTTGCTCTCTTTCAATCATTTTTTTGTTTGCGTGGATGGCAAACACCGTACCATATAGATCTCCCCCTTTTTTAAAGCATCACATCTGAACATACATTTGGTCAGAACATCGAACACAACCAGTCTGAATGGTGAATTCAAGCTGAATGACTTTAATCATTTTAGGAGGGTTGTGCCTGCTGTCATACTTCACTTCCTGATAGCAGCTGAAGGGGTACAGAATGCATATTCCTATTCCTATTTACTGCTTGTTTATGGTTGTGTAATGAACAAATACGGTCTGCACTCTCTGGTTATACTTACTGTAGTTGTTAAAGTATAGGTCATGGAAAACATGTTCTCACCACCCTGACATTTTCCACCCTCGAGATCCGCCCACACCACCTATGCAACAACCCTGTCTTGTTTATTATTCGTCAGTAGATGGGCCATGATGTAACTGCAAGTGGCTCAACTGCAGGGAATCCAGATTTTGGCGTCTTCAGAAACAAAGTGTTATGTGTGGCGCGAATGCAGCCGTGTTATTTATGGTTTCTAATGAACGTCCTCAAGCAAACTGTCCCTCCAGCAGCAGACTGTTGCTGTAATGAGCTACTGCATTATGAATTGTTGCCTTCATATTTTCTGGTTGAGTGAATCACGCATTTGGTATTTAAAGGAACTTCCTGTGTTCTTCTTTATGGCTTTGGTTTTTGTGAATATCATTCAAAATGACCTTCTGGAAGCAGCCTTGTTGAGCGTGTGTTGATAAATGCACGTCATTCCGAGCAGCGAACAGCAAGATATGGCAGAGATGAAGTCAATGAACACTGCTCAGATCAAGATATAGCTTCCTGTTGGAGTAAAACATGGTTGTTATTACATTCCAAAACGACAATGCAGTGAAAAATCTGCTTCTGTCTAAAACATTGACCTCTGTTTATTATTTAGGCCATCATCAACAGCACCATCACCCCAAACATGACCTTCACCAAAACGTCACAGAAGTTTGGCCAGTGGGCGGACAGTCGTGCCAACACTGTGTACGGCCTCGGCTTCTCCACAGAGCAGCAGCTGCAGCAGGTACACACACACACACACACACACACACACTCCTGCCCAGACAAAGCACCGCTGAGACATTGAACCGAAGGACAGTAATATGCCATACTATTGTATGTGGGTGCGTATGGGTGGGTGTTGATATTCGGGGGTTGGGAGGGGCCGGTTTCCTTGTTATTCCATGTTCCATTTCAATATGATTCTATTTGAGAGACACTGCGCTATGTAAATAAGGTTTGATTTGACTGGACATGAACATCACTGATTGTCGCTCTGAATCCATCTTCAGTTTGCTGAGCAGTTCAAGGAGGTGAAGGAGGCGGCCCGTCTGGCCAGAGAGAAATCCCAGGAGCGGTATGAACTGGCGAACCCGGGTCTCAACATCGCTGCCCCACAGGTGAAGCACCAGTGTCCCTTATGAAACCTCCTGTCTACTCACACTGATGGTTTCACTGCTCTGGCTGTTTACAGCTTCATGTGAAGACATTTTTCCATTTGCTGACTGGAAATTGCTCTCTGAAGTGTTTCATTAGATTATCTAAAGTAACTGTGTTCCTTAAACTGAGAACTGGAGCACTCACAAGATATCATCAATGCGTAATGGTTCCAAACATCTACCACCTCAGGTTTGACGTGTGAGATACGGCAGATTGAAAAGGAAACAGTCAGTTGTATTTTGAATGAATGAAAATGTGCATGATATCTGCAACTATATAGACACAGGACCTTGAAGGGACGTGATGGTCTTTGTAACCCCAGTACGCCAGAATGGAGCAATAATATCCAGAAGAACTCAGGTCATTGTTTCTATTTGAAACGTACACAGAACCACAATTGGATCAGATGGATCCTTGGCTGCTCCATTCTTTTGTTTAACTCCACTGAAGGATGTCACACATGAGAAATGCAGAGGCAAAATGAGATGAAAGGTGTTCTGAAGGGGTCGTAATAGAAAGAAGAATGAGGGACCAGGGAAATGGAGAGATGGAAGGAAGAGGGACAGCTGAATCATTTATAACTGAAAGCTGTTCAAATGACAATGGGCAGCTTTCATCCCGCCTGTGTCGATGAGATTTTCACGTTTGAGTTGGAGAAGTGAGGTGAAAGTTAGACACGCTGCCGTTCATTTCAAATTTGGAGAAAATTTGAAAGAAAATGAGAAAGTTTCAGGTTTCAAGTTCAGGTCATGACCCCTTCGCCAGCCTTGTTCAGCAGTTTATCCTGACAAAAGTTAGCAGTCCTGGATTGTGTGTGTGCGCTAATAAAAAGCCACATCGCCAGTGTGAAAGAGTCACGTCAACCTCGTCTAAATCACTGAGACGCGTTTGCCTTGAGAAAAGAGAAAAGAAACAAGACAAAATCAATGCACCAAAGGTCAACAGCAGCAGAGGTCAGACAGACATACTGAACAATATGTGTAAATAATATAATAAACCAATAATAATCTTTATTGGTTCCTGGAGTAATCTGCAGAGAGAGGATGGATGTTGAGATAAGCTGCTGGATGCTGTGACAAATATCTCCATGATGCCACTTTATTAGAATATATCTTATAATTAGCATCTGTCGGAATCTTTAAAAGCTCAACTTTTGAGATTCATGTCCTCTCATCAACATATTAGACATTGATCCACTGATCTTTTCTGCATCTTTTCTCCCTGATTCCTCTTGACACTGTAGGTTCACTGTGAAATTTAGAAGTTTTCAGAACTGTTCAGCAAGAATGGCACAATAGGTGTCACGAATCTGTATTTGTCCAGTCCACGAGGGAAACAAAGCCCCTCTGAGAGCACTCGGCACTGACTGTAGAGGATGTATTTGAGTAACACAGATTGCGTTATTGTGCCCAGTAAAACCAGAGCTCGTGGCCATTAAAGCTGGTCCTGTCCTGAACATGTTGATCTTTACAGGGAGTTGAACAATTCCTGTCCCTTCATGCCGTGTAGAATGGAACTGGAACAGCAGTTAAACATGCACACGCATACGCTCTGGAGGTGTTTCTGTATAGAGAATACCTAGAACACAATGAATTCATGTCAGTCACCGTGCTGAACATGTGAGTCATACCACCGGTGGTCATTGCACTTTAATTTCAGAGGAATCACAGAACGCACTCGGAACACAACGTGTCAGAAACACGATCCACATTCAAACTGAACCACACATCTGCTTTGTGAGATCCGTGTCGGCTTTCATCATTTCATATCGAACACAACGTGAACATAATTCCAGCCACGCATTGTTTGAACTGCTTTTTATTTTCCTCAACTGCGGTGAGGAAAACAAGGTGCAAAAGAGCAGAAACATCTACCGCAGTTTGTCAGTGAGATGTCCACAGAGGTCAGAGTAAGCAGAAGAGACGTTATATGGTGTCGCCATGGAAACCACACACTGAGCTGAATGGGAGGCAGCAACAGCCCCCGAACATTCATGAGTTCATGGAGATGATTTCCACAAGGGAATTTAGTTCGTTGGGAAATTCTGGGCTGCTACAAAGCGTGTGATAGTCATGCTGTTTTATGTTTGTTTTCAAGTCTTTCTGCACTTCATCACAAATTCATGACGCAACGTCCTCAAACGTCCTCTGTCACGTGACAGATATGAGGAAAAGAAACAGTTAAACATCTGCCGCTGCCGTCAGCCATTACATGACATCTGAGTTGAGGAATACACACGCGCACGCTGTCATGCTGAGTCAATTAGGCAGGCTCACACACACACACACACACACACACACACACATCTCTAAATGTGGAGTCAGGGATAGGGTCAGGTGGTAGACACAGAGGTCTTGTGGTTCTAATCACCGTCTCAGGATGTTGACTGAGAAAATATAATATCAGAATCTTACCTAATTAAAGAACGTGCACGTATGAGCTGCAGCCAGGAAAGTTCAACTCCAATGTTGGCAAGAAGTCCACTGAGGATGATGATGATTCTCTACAATAGTTACCAATACTTGTGTTATTTATTCAAACACTGTGACACATTATGTCAGAAAACAGTTTAGCTAGATGCCAAGTTTGGCAGTAGGATGATGTAAGATGATCACAACAACAGGCGGTGGAGGCAGACATCACTAGAAGCCTTCATACTGACAACAGTAGTTGTCTTATAAACTGTGGGCGGGGGCATGTGTGTGTCCTGGTGTGTTGCCTTCAGCGGGTCAACAGGCCCGGTCAGTAAACATCTTCAGCAGCCTCGTGTAACTCTGGCAGCAGCGGATCTGCAGGCACAGAGCTTCAGCTTATTTCAAAGTGTTCCGCAAGAGGTGAAGAAATTCAGTGAGACGAACATGAAGAATAACAATCTGGAAAGTAACTGAAAGAATAATCACTTTTAAGTCACGACAAGGTTGAGTTGGAAGCCACTGCGCTGCATGGAAGAAGGTAAATAAATGCCAGAGGCGGTATGGAAGACACTGTCTGCTGGGACTCTGTGAACAACAGTGACAGCCCAGCAGGGCGCAGGAGCTGCTGTCGTTTGTTTGTGTGTGCCGATAGGGAGGACACACACACACACATACACACACACTCCCCTCTGCGATCACCTCTCATATACAGTATCTATGCAGAGGATGACAAAAAGGCAGCTGGAAATGCCATCAATATTTTAAATCACCGCCCTGGCGTTAAAA
>CAAKHB010007162.1:53439-87258 GCA_901007665.1 Aeoliscus strigatus | reverse complement strand
GCTGGGACTCTGTGAACAACAGTGACAGCCCAGCAGGGCGCAGGAGCTGCTGTCGTTTGTTTGTGTGTGCTGATAGGGAGGACACACACACACACACACACACACACACACACACACTCCCCTCTGCGATCACCTCTCATATCCAGTATCTATGCAGAGGATGACAAAAAGGCAGCTGGAAATGCCATCAATATTTTAAATCACCGCCCTGGCGTTAAAACCAGCTGAAACAGAAATGTGCTGCCTGTTGGGGAGGACAGGTGCATCGCGGGATGCCGAAGCATGAACCTGATGCAAGGAGATATGAATTAATAAAGGAGGTGTGTGGTCTCAGTGAAACGTGGAGGAGAAAGAGCAGCGGCAAGTTAATGGTGGAGGTACGGAGAAGAAGAACAGCAGTGCAGAGACGCTGGGATGAAGGCTCTCAGGAAAAGCACTCAATATTTAAAGTCAGAGAGTCAATTGAACACAAAGAGCGCCTCCCATCAGCACCCAAAGTTTTAGCTCTGAGGACACACACACACGTGTGATCCTTTCAGGTGTCGTACAAGTAGATCATCTTTGTTGTGCGGTTTTCTGTGTTTGGTGCTGAGGAAAATGATTTAACATCTCTGATAAATAAAAGAAAATGTCAGCTGTAATCCGTCGGCGTTGGTAGGCGCTCACTGCTGTTGCTGTTCTCTGCCGCATCAGCTGTCAGTCAAACTCAGAGCTCCTCTTTCTCATGTGCACTCACCACAGCCTTCTTTGAAAGCATCAGTGGGAACAATGGAAACAGTGACGAACAGTCAGTGGAACCAGTAACAGTCATGGAAAGTCGACACAGGTTTTTTTGTTTGGACCTCCTAGCAAACATTTTCAATAACTGTTTTTTTTTTTTTTTTTTTTGTCTCCTTTCTCTGATGCATCATGGGACATGTTGATCACCTCCCAGCTGTCGCAGGTGCGTGAACACACACGACACATGAAATTCCAAAGCAAATGTTTTCTTTTGTCTCAGGGTGTCTTCGTGTTCTTGGTCGTTGTGCTGCGTGTAAAGTCACGTTCAATAATTAATCACCAGTCTGATCTTATTTGACTTCAGAGCAAATGTAGTTTCAGATCTCAGCTTGTGTCCGCTACATGGAGAAGGAACGTCAGCAGCAGCAATGAACATATCAGGCCAATGCCTCGTGGAACTGAACTGAAGTATTATTTCTCAATTTCTATGCTTCGAAATTTCAGCAGATACACTTCAATGATATCACTGAAGGTCCCCCGAGTGCCGAAAAGGTTCTTTAAAAGTGAACTCTGGCTAATTAGATGGTCGTTTCTGCTTCTGCCTCGTTTCCACTCAGCCTCTTAGTGAACAACATACAGAACTCTGCTTTTTGTAAATTTGTAATCCCGTTTATGACTTAAACATGATCCACGGTATGAATTATTCATACGTATAGCCGATCCATTGGCTTTGGGACCGGACTGGAGTTCCTTTGATTTTTGCCGCTCGTTGGTTCCTTCCTGCTGGACACCTCTCATCCACATGTGTGTTATTTCCATATCCATCCATTAGGGAGAGAAAGAGCTGCAAAGCTGCGGATAATAAACCACCATCCTCAGGGGGAATACAGTCAGGCAGGCTCAGATTAATAATACAAGGATTTCTAAAGTAAGTGCAGGGATATAATGCTTCAGCGAGGCACTTGGTCGTTGACAAGTTCACATTTAGTCATCAACTCGGACAGAAAAAGGCGAGGCGATGGGAGCGGGTACGGAAAAGTGCCCCATCTAATTCATTAACATGCTTTGAAGATGGTGAGCGAACAGTCGTCAGTAGGAAAATGGTCCAGAAAACTGTTGCTGAAGCCAATTTCTAGGCGTCACGGTGGGAAAGAATCAAAGACGATTGGTTTAGCTTGACGGTGCCAGGGAGCTATTAGTGTGCTGCAATGCCAAACTCTGAATGTCATTTTTAAATGAGTGTTACTGTGCGTTACTGTATCACCATTGAGTGCATTTAATTATTTTAAAGCAGGTTTTTCTACTATTCGAAATGAGTTTTAAGTTAAGAAAACGTGTCACGGTGGAATGCGAGGGAGATCGGCTTTGTATCAGTTAGCTCAGGAAGAGTATAGTCGTAAACATAATCAAAGTGTTTTTATCCAAAGTGCTGTACAATGCAGTTCCGTCAGAAATTGATGACGACCAGACGTCCAACTCTTTCTCCTGAGATGTGACACCCAAAGCGCTCGAGATAGAACATTAATTAAGGAGCCCCCTTGGTGCAACACGTTTCATTTGAACAGATTGTGTCTTTGTAGGGATATTTCATTGTTATTTGAGGCCAGTTTGTGGAAAAAAAAAACAAAAAAAAAACACATCAGGACCCCAGGAGGTTGTTGTGCTTCTGCCTCTAAGCTGATGCTCCCAGAATTCGATCAATATCATCTGTGTAAAAGGGGACGCTGGAACTGCAGGACAATGTTACTCAACAATGCTTTTTCTGTCACTCCCCTGGTTGTGGAATACAATCCATCCATGTACAATGACACACTGGAACAGCCGGACGAGGGTTCGCCTGACAGCAGAGCGACCTCTTTCTCTTTTATTGAAGAAGGTTGTGTAAAGGCCCTTGAAAGATGGTGGAGGACAGTGAAAGCTGCATATGTGCGCTGTAATGTTATCTCCCATTTCAAATACTTACACAGCTTCCGTGGGCTGTTTTCTGTTAAAATGTCCTCCGGCTGTTTTATGATACATTTCAATGTGTTCCGGGGAAACTCGCTGAGAGCACCGCTCTCTTATTTGCAACTGATTTCACTGAGACTCCGCTATGTGTGTGTTGCCGTGGCTTTGTGTGTTGTTGGTCCAGGAGCTGTCAGAGGAGCGTCATTCGCCGCCGCTGCTGACAGTCAACGGGCCCGGGGAGGAAAAGCTGTTTCGCAGCAAGAGCGCCGAGGTGGAGCTGACAGTGGAGAAGGAGAGGGTGAAGAAGATGTTGTCTGAAGGGTAATGACACATTTATTCAGTATCACATATTTGAAAGAATCAATCGGCGTCCACAGAAAATTAATATCGTCGTTCACGTTTCATTTCCTAAAAGTGCCCAAAGCATTTAGTTGTTGTGTGTGATCATCTGATACCGGATGAGAACAGAGGATCAAGTTGTTCAGTGTTGTATTGTGTCATATAAGTATGAGCGCAAAAGCAAATCCTTCATTTCGTCGTATCTTCACTGAACGCACTTCACACATTCCTAAGATAAAAGCGCTGCAGAACAAACTTGATGTTTGCCGGTAAAGTTTTGAAGCAGCAGACTCTGAAGTTGTGTTGTAAACAGCATTATCCACACAGAGAGCTGAGCTGGTACACACAATGCTACTAAAATATTTATTTCTGAAATAAGAATGAAAAGAAACACACAAATTCCTGCTCTGGGCAGTGGTAGATTCTATATGGAGCGTGAAGCCAAAGTCAAAGAGGGTATTTTAACATCGCACAGACAGTTTGTTTTCATTTTACGATGACGAGCGAGCGAGTCAGTCTGAGAATGAGATGATGTCCTCCACTGGTGCAGAGTGAAATACTGGTTGCCTATAGTTTTACTAGCTGGTTTTGATGTCACACTCTGTGCAAATAAAGATGTCCAATGCACACTGAGAAGGCGATGAATACGATGAACACCTCCCAGTGTAAAACTGCACATTTTCCTGCCCAAAGTGGAGGTCAAACAGTGATGTGAGGTTGCAGGTTGCAGGAAGAAGAAGACATTTTAAAGTGGAGGATAGAAATGACTCTTCTCTTTAGTTTTTAACAACAATCATCACTGACTCTTGGCTCTTCAAAGTTTGATAAAGTTGATAAAGAGCAGGGGTAATTGAGTTCAAGAGGATCGTTTTACAAAGCACAAAAACACTTGTGTGTGTGAGTTTAGCCGACCAAACTGCACTAGTCTGAGTCATCACTCAGTGTGTGTGTGTGTGTGTGTGTGAGTGAGTGAGTGACAGAAAGAGAGAGGTACAAGAGGTACTGAATTGAACGGGCTTATAATTAACACATCGGCCATTATTGATCACTCAACCCTCCACTTGGGAGAGCAGGAGAAGAAAAACACTGGTCAGCAGCAATATGGCCGATTATCCCAAAGATATTCATATAAGCCTCTGCGGGATCCTGTCCTCTGTTGCTATGGTGAGTAGTTTGATGGTTTCCAAGCTGGTAGTTTGGTCATCACCGGTCACATGTGAGATCTGTGGTTCAGCAGACGGGACGTGACTTGCTTCTTCGCGCGTTTCAACGAGAGGTGACTTTGACACAGTGCTGTTTTCAGCATCTGTCTCCCATTAAATGCACCTGGCCCTAGTGCTGTGTGTCCAAGTACTTTAAAGTTGGAAATCTTTCAAAATAATGCCAACTAATGAAAAATTTGTTACTGTAGAAGCTTGTGTTTAAGTATAAAGCTGCTGTTTAATTGTTCAATAGTCTGAAAGTTTACTGTTCGGTTCACTGCTGTCAGAGTTTTATCACTTCAGACAAACAAAAAGTTCATAAAAACTCCGTACTCAGCCGGCTCCGCAGCAAACAACGGGCCAGTGAACATAGTGGCGCTTGATTTCCCTCGGGATGTTTGCCGAAAACCGAAAACAATGCTGGTCTAAATGAATGCACTATGTCTTTCTGTGTGCCGTCGCCCTCAGGTCCATGTGTGAGATCAACCTGGAGGCGGAGCTCTTCACCCTGCAGGACAGTAACGCCAAGCTGGTGGCTGCGCTGCAGGAGGCCAACAGCGGCGTGGAGCACTGGAAGAAACAGCTGGCTGAGTACCAGGAGGAGACGGATCGCCTCAGAGACCAGGTGCACAGTTTATCAGAGACACTTCACATCACAGCAAGTAGCAGATATTGTTACAGCACATTGAGCAGATACGCCACAACACTGAAACTGTTTCTGAAAACACGAGCAGCATGTCGTGCATTGTTGTTTTATTTATGGGGGAATATTTAGAATTTATCATCATAGTGAGTTTTAATGAACACAAAATGAATCATTAGAACATGTGGAGGTATTTATTTATTCATGGTTCAATGTTGTAGTCTTGTCACCACATTAGTTCAAATACATACCAGAGGAATTTAACTGTCGCCCCCTCAACTTTCATAGCGTACTAAAGACACAAAGTCCCTGTTATTCCGTTGTATAGTTTGACTTTCATGACAGTGTATAAATGCTTTTTGTCCACTCCACTCACTCACTCTCGATGCTCGTAAATGCAGGTTGACAGTTTTATTTTGAATTGCCTTTATTTCTTCCATAAGACATCCTGTCACGTTCCTTTGAAGAGATCCGCTGTTTGAATTTTATTGTTGTTAAGTCCGGTCCTGTTTTTTCACACTGGCTTAGTTTGTTTAAAAGTGCGATACGTTTTTCATTCAGCCCCATTCGCCCCTACCCAACCCCCTACTTGGGATATTTCTTCTTGACAGGCTCCCGTGACAGTCGTGTGGCCAGAACGTAGACATTTCATGTTTCATTTAGGGAGAGAACATTACGCCCTTGGTTAAGCTTAACAAGCATCTCCAAGGTGAAAGAATGAAGTGCTGCAGTAACCAGCTATCATCAAACATAGAGATCATCAGCGATGACAGAAAACTCTGCTTCATTTATCACCAGGTGAAGGTTACACACACACACACACACACACACACACACACAAACACACTCTGCAGCAAAGTCAACCAGGTTGCTGTAAGTAGAGCAGGCCTCCAGGGTTTGGCAGTGGGGTGATGGGGGGTGTAGGGACACGACACCCTATCCTGCCCCCCCCTTCTTTGCCCCAGTTGGAGGGAGATGATAAATCACCGTAGGAGCAGAAGGAAAGAGCTTGAATGTCTCTTTCTCCCTCATCACCCTCTGTGCTTCAGCCATTTTTCTATACTTGATATTTCACATGATTGATTTCTGTATTTTTGTAGTACTGATGTCACTGTTGACATTGACGCAGTGAGGGGACAGAGTTAAACCTCTACCAGTGTCACTGATGATTATATTTCTTTTTTTTTAACACACATTCCAAAACAGTAGTGGGCTCATACGGTATTTTAACTGCAGGAGTGGTTTTAAAGACTCCTCCGGTTTCATTCTGTGCCTGTGTGAAAACTTTAGCAAACCTTGTTACTCGCTCACATCCGGCGTTCTCTGCATCACTGATTTCATTTGGTGTGTTCTCTCTCTCCTCTTTTGTCTGAACCTCGTATGGGTTCATGGGGGCTTGTCCGTATTTCAAACCACTGCCGGTTAAAAGTCGCCTCAGTGTGAGAAAACTGGGAGAAAACTGTCTATTCATTTTATTAGAGGACCATTAGGAATTAAGATAGCACCTTTATTTTTCTGGCGCTCCTGTGTAATTTTCCTGTGTTTTTTTGGTGTCTCTCTCCTCCCGTATGTGGAGTTTTACTGCTTATTATGAATGTCATAGGCTGTGTTTCATTGGGGGGTAAAAGACAAATCATCAGTTGTACAAAATTGGACAAAAACCCCTAATGTAACGTCATACTGTGTGAACACTGGAGACAGAGTCGGATTATTTTTTAAGATGATTAACATCAGAGCATGCAAGTAAACATGCTTTCAGATTTAATTCGTGATAAGCAGGGCCTTGTGTGACGGACCCCCTAAACTGGTTTATGGCCCTTTTTCCATCTATAGAACTGAGAAGACACTTGAACTGATCATTTAAATGACATTATATTCCAAAGCTCAACTGTTTGCCCATCTTGAGTAGAAATGGCACTCACCAACACTGGCTTTTCATAAATATGTTAAATGCTTAGAAGAAGAGGGTCAGATTGGGGGAAAATATGTTCAACTTTCATTTGTCATAAGGTCACATCTATGCAGCATGGGGCGGTGTGGGGGGCAGGACATGAATCGAGAAAATGTCATTGAGTCATTGGGGGATGGCACATCGCCAGCAAAAAAACAAATGTGCAAAAATCTGTGTACTCACTTAACTTCACTGGCCGTGTGTGTGTGAGTTTGTCATGACCCTGTGTGGTTTCTCCTCATTCCCATCAGTCGCTTTCATTATATATGTTGATGTTTCCCTCAGTTTGTGTACTTGTCTGCTCTGATGCGTTCAGTTGCATGTCAGGTTGTGATATCCTTCCTTTTAATGGAGGTGAAGGGTCCAGTGTCGTTGGATCTAAAATCTAAGTCAACTCATTGGGTAAACTCAATTTATTTCTCCATTTATCTTATTTCATTGACACTACGCAGTTGCTTGTTTATTGTTATCCAACAGAATTGTGTAAAACCTAATAGAAGACAAATGATAACTCTCCCTGTGGGTGTCAGTGTGGGATATTTGAGTTTTACTTTCCCACAGTGATTTATACTGAGATGAGCTGTACAGGTTTTATATACAGTTTATGGCTGTTGCCTAAAACATTGTTACTTTTACTGCCATAAAAATATCACAAAGGTAAAACAGTTGATTTGAAAACATGGTGTAGAGAGACCTTCCTCTCCAGCAGGCATGAGAATGCTGCTGCCATCAAACACAGGGCTCAGTGTTTCACTGCAGGTGTCAGATCAGCACATCATTTACCTGGGTGATTCACAGAGCCAACTTCTGTTGCTTGTGGGTGAATTACCGTGTGCTTTCTGATTATCTGCTTCTGTTTCTTAGTCAAGTGTTTGTCCCTGTAGGGTACTTTGAATTTTAAATAATCTGCCATGACGTTGTGTGTTCCAGGTGGCAGAGCTGGAGTCCCAGCTGGGGCCTCCTGCTGCTGGTCAGACTGGGGTGGAGGAGCTGAGTCGCTCACTGGAGGAACTGGAAACCCTGCTCAGTGCCAGAGACCAGGTGAGTAATGCGCCCCGGGCATGAGGCAAATCGATCAGCCTGAGAGGAAAGTGGTGAAAGCTCATCCAGAATACACCAGGACACCAAATGCAAGCAAAAGCAAGAATTAACCTCCTGAGACCTTTTGTTTGGTGTGCTTTTTTATTCCTCCTTATTGTTTGAGATGAACAACAACAACAACAACAATAATAATAATAGTAAATTACATCCATACAGCACTTTAAAACTTTCCAAACAAAAAGCATGGTGCTGAAATATAATGTCCTCATATGTTGGACACAGCTTAGCTGTACGTTGTGTAAGAAGCTACTGTGTCTTCAGTTAGACTGAACATCCAGTGAAAAATATCTAAATGTGATGCAACGAGAGCTATGAAAGTGCACTTTGAGTGTAGATGAAATAATAAACCTCTCTTCATGTAAAGACGTCAGTCGACCTTCAAGGCATTTTCCTTATCCGTTCATGGCTGTGGATCAGCTGAAGAGATCTTTGATTTATTGCCACAGACTTTGACACCGAAATGTCAGCTGAGACTTGAGATGATGGAGAAAAAGCTTTTTATTTTCCCTAACAATTTCTAAGCCCAATTTATGGGATATAAATCTGGCAGTTTGAGACTGTTTTGGGAAAATTATCATCTGGTGAATAATTTGTGCTTCTTTTTCCAGTCAGCAACAACCAAATCCCGCTATTCTTCTCAGAGACGCGTTTTGCCTCTGGATTTTTATTTTCTACCCTCAATTTTCTGCTAATCAGAAAACTATTGCTCACATAAGTAACACCTGCTCATGCACACACACACACACACACACACACACACAGCCCTTTTTATTGCAAGAGAAAACATAATTGTGGGTTGCTTTGAGGGGGCTTAACTGGGTCTTCACACATTAGTGACGTGGCTTCAGTGGGGAAGGCGGGTGTTGTGTGCAAATTGCCATTGTAACAATTTGATTACTGTGTTTTCAGGAAATTCACAATCTGCAGAGCAAGAAAACAGACGTGGGTGAGCTGGAAAAGGAGAGAGAGGAGGCCATGCAGAGACTCCAGGTAAGCTGACAAGTAGCTCAGCGTTGTATTTTTTTTTTTCCTCATACATATGGATTCGTCACATTGCAGTCAAAATATAGAACAGACCCCTTTGCTGTTTCTGGAAAATGACACATAATTCAGATTCAGAGTTAAATGTACAACATGTAGTTATGTAGAACAAGGTAGTTAATCATATTTCACACTCTACATCACCAGGGGACATATCTGATGACGCCCATCTTGGGTAAAACGTTTTGGGTTTGGGGACAAATAAAACACAGCAAAAGCCGGATACTCTGCACAGACACTTACACTTTTTACTTTGTGTGCATCTTGTGTGGTTTTTTTACTGCTGCTGTAACACTGCAATCGCCCCTCAAAGGATGAATAAAATACATCAGAGAATTTCATCTTGTGCCACAAAAACCAAACAGCTGAAGAAAATCTAAATATCTGCTGTCGGACATCCAGATCAGACCAGACCTGTGGTGGAACACACAGCCAGTTCTGGAAAGCTGAAACTTCAAGGACAAACAAACTGAATTGGATTTCTATGTTAATGATGGAGGACATACCTGATGCATATTGCATGACCTTCATTAGACGCGCTCTCCTTTTTAGTGCTGTCAGTTGTAAAGTATGGATATTTATATTTGACCTTTGTTGCCTTTGTTTTTTATGTAGTCTATTCCTTGGTGCATTCACATTTAGCAAGTACTTCATAAAGTGTGTATTCAGCACAACCACAATGAATAGATTGTACCAGTTGTAGGCACGTTTCTGTTCCAGTTGTTTTAATCTTTGTTCCAGAACATTCTCGCCCTTCATCAGAGTGATGTATAGTACTATTCAGCCGTGCGTACCAAAATAAATGAGCTGTGATTATTCATCCCAGTGTCACGCATACAAAGTATGTGCCAAATGTAGAATTTCGACATCGCCAGTAATACATCAGATGACAGTTGCATCTCCTCGTGTGTTGGCAGGATCTGGAGAAGCAAAACTCAGAGTTGGAGGATCGGGTTCAGACTGCTGAAAAGACACTGGCCTCGAGCCGGGAGGAGCGGGAACAGGCGAAGGTTGAGGTCCGGCACATTATCGACGTTCTCGATGTCAAAATCTGTGACCTGAACGAACTCAAACAAAATCTGGCGAAGCTCATTGACAAATAGTGGCAGCTGCAGGTGGGCCGCATCTCCACAGTGAAGGCAGGTGTCCTCCATTCACCATCGATTTGTCTGCTACAACAGAAGATTCCATTTTTAAACTCAATGCAGGTAAACAACATGTCCAAGACAACTTTTAAAGGTGCTGTGAGCCCAATATAGAACCTGATTTATATAAATCTGAATATTTCATAATACAATTATCATGAGAAACAATCCCTCATGGCACCTTTAAAAGAAAACTTAAGCTTGTTGTTGCTGTAAAACATCTACAACCTAGAAGTGTTTTCAGTTGCTTTTGCCCACCAATGTGTTTGATATGCAGAGCGCACTTGACAGGTTTTTACTCTATTTTCCTACTTGCGCCTGCATTGTTTGATAAAAGCCAGCAGGGCTTCCTGTTCATGCAGAGACAATAAAAGTATAGTTCTGTATATGCAGTCCTGTTGTAACAGCAGGATGGAGGCTGAAAATGGCAAAAAGGTACAAGATTCAGCATTTTACACGTCCTCTAAGCATCAGTGTGTTTCCATTATTCTAGACATAATAGTCCTTAGGATGCAGTTTGGCAGAAGGCCTCCTCAAACTGAAATCAATAGGCTTTATTAGTCTGTAGGTGACTTTACTTCTCATGATATTACTGGAAAACTCCAAAGTTTCCGTTGTTTTTAGACTGTGGATTTGCACCCAGCTGGAGTTTGGTCAGGGAACACATGGAAGCAAAGACCCTGAACAACTCGAGCGCCAGCAGCTTGAACCGGCCAGCGAGAACATCATTGAACACAGAGACTTTTCACTACGTGTTCCCGTTGTGTCCTCGGAGGACTGCCAGCATACCAGCGTTGTTGTTTTTTTTTTACTTTTCTGAGGACTGCTCTTTTTTTCCTCACCACTTATTCTGTTATTCATCGGCGGGTCACTGACAGTCACGATGGGATCGATTTGTCCTCGCTACCTCCCAGTGACCCTGATGTCACACGGGGAGCACTGGACAGAGACGCTGCTTCCCACCCGGACGCTGAGTTGAACCTTCATGATGTTTGTGCCAAGGTTTTTTTTGTTTACATTTATGTGTATTAACACAACCATTGGGGTTTGCGTTCTGTGCTTTCTCTGTGCTGGACACGCACGCATGAATCTGTGTACGAGTGTGAACACGTTCTTCAAAAAAAAGCACAACAGCGGGAGTTCAAGTAAGCCAGTACTTGATTGACTTGTGTGTCAGCGTCACACATGAACATCTGGTTCATGATTGAGATCTTTGTTTGACAGTGAAATAGGTATAAAAAAGGCCTGCGCAGTGGCAACTGACACACATGTCAAAATGTAATCTGGTCAGGAACCACCAGATGATGCAGTAGCATCTCATTTTGATATGAACTGAAATTGTCGATATTTTTGAAGTCTTTACTAATAGAACTGGTTATGACTTGAGTTTTTGAAATGGGTCAGATCATAGCAGTCATACTTTTCCCAGAATAATGTACCCACACAAAGTATTCTTTTGAACCCAGCACCGCCAGAGTACTCCCTTCTTACCCTTAATTTACTCTTAGGTTGTTGGGCTGTTTGCCTCAGCTGCCACGTACCAGCTTCATTACAGTAGCGTTAAATTAGTAACGTAGATGCCTGTTCAAAGTTATTGTCAGTAATTTGTAGGTAATGCGACCGCTGCAAAGATTTGCATTCATTTTACCAGCAGATGTCTTTTTCTTGTGGCTTACTGAGGCGATGGCAAATCACAAATCACAGGCGCCTCACATGGGTCATTCCACTCTTTAATCACAGTCACTATCATTAATGGATTCACCCTTCATTTGTGTCAGAACAAGGCAGAGGTTGTGATGGTCAGTGGAAGAAATGAATTCTAGGCATTCTAGGTCCATGCAAGTATTTATTAGGTTTATGCACCATACTAAAAATAAGTAAGTCTGTCAAAGCTAAATATTAAAGAAGTTGTTTTACAACTTAAGTGCAGAGAGGAGACCAGGTTAACAGGATTAATGTATATGTACACAGATGTACACTGATTAAACAGCGACCTTGGACAAGCGTATTATTTTATGATAATACACTTAAATGGGGCCTTTGTGAATCATCTGTTGATAATTACAAGACAAGTACCAAAGATGTGCCGCTGTTGTACTGAACCTAATATCAACTGGAATTATTCCACCTACTATCTGATGATTGTCACTCATTTTACCTTTCATCGACTCCAAATACCTCAAATCACTTCAGTCAGTCAAGGTTTCACTGAGTACTGATAAACAAGAAGTGAGCAAAATTCTCACGTTTCTCATAAAAATGACTGAACTTGAAAGCGGGATGATTTTTAAGAGATCTGACATGTCAGGTGAGTTTCCTTATATGTGTTTATATGTATGAACTATCTTAACATTAAAGTTCAATCATGCCCAATAACTGCTGTTTTTGTGTGATGGGATGAGGAGCACTGCAGTTTTAATTTCCACGTGTTCCACAAATTTTCTTCAATCTCACATTTTTGCAAAATGAGAGCTGACAATGGGACTTTGTGTAGGTGTGTGTCAGACTTGTGTAGTCTCGTCATAACGTTTGTATTGCACCTCTTGCTTTTCACTTGTGTGATGTAGTGACAAAGGGAGACAAAAACCACAGAGTAATTAACTAGTTGTGTAATTAGACACGTGTCCAGATACTTGTACTGGCATAGTGTTATTTTTTGAGTAGGTGTGAGACTCCTGGGACATCATGACATTTTATCTGATGATGCAGTGTGCAGTTGATTGAGCCTGGCAGTGTGGTCATGGAGCCAAATGAAATTAGTACACATCGTGCTGGCACTGAGCCTGTCGATTCAACTCACTGGTGTCAACTGGGGACCGTTCCAGAAGACTGCACAAACTACCCTAATCATTTACT
This sequence comes from Aeoliscus strigatus, assembly GCA_901007665.1. NCBI lineage: Eukaryota > Metazoa > Chordata > Actinopteri > Syngnathiformes > Centriscidae > Aeoliscus > Aeoliscus strigatus. The sequence goes on along the minus strand of CAAKHB010007162.1, from coordinate 74,313 downwards.
TCTTCCAAGCAGGTTTTCCGAAGCGGTTTGTGAAATGTTCTGAGTTTATAGTTATTCATGACTTTGGCTTAGAGCAAGACTTGTTTACACCAGCTTTCTTTCAATCATGGTGGTATTTCTAAATAAAAACAACCTGATTGCAAATTTGAGTTTCTTCCTTCAGGTTAAAACGACCAATGAATGATGGAAAAGACAATGGAGCAGAGTTTTCTTATCTTTATTTTAGCACAAAATGGCAAGTAGAGCCGATTCAACAAAACAGTCTACTTCAGCTTCTTCTTGGGGCGAAGGTTATTGGTGTGTCCACACTTCTTCTTACGGCAGTTGACAGCACGTGGGTGCAGACGGGCGTAGCACCTGAGAAACGAGAGGTCCCAGTTAGATGTAGTCTACAAATTAAAACCTACAAACAGGAGCCATTTGAGTAGAACAACAAGGGAACTTGACTGCACAACCAAAGTTCATTGGGTGGTTTCCAGGACTCACTTGCGGCAGATCATCTTGTCGCAGTTGTATTTCTGGGCCAACTGTCTGAGGGAAGGCTCAATGATGCCACCACGCAGACGCAGAACCAGATGCAGTGTGGACTCTGGTAAGACACCATAACATCAGTCATATTCATACACACAAACGGGACGCTTATTAAAAAAAACTTAAAAAAAACCCTGGTGTATTATAATTTGGTCTAAAGAATGGGCCCACGCCAACTCTTATTGCAGTCTTCAAGTTCAGCAATAAATCGAGCATTGAAAGTACAAACGCGTTAATATTTAATGATACACTCAAATTCATCTTTTAGTCTTCAGAAACAATTTCACAATTAATTCAATTAGTCACAATTAGATGCTGTGTCAGTTTGAACGTAAAATTAGGTCCAGTAGTTTTTATTGACAATTATTCAGTCTATACAGTCACGTTCGAAAGCTGTTACCTTTCTGGATGTTGTAGTCTGACAGTGTACGTCCATCCTCCAGCTGTTTGCCAGCAAAGATCAGACGCTGCTGATCAGGGGGAATTCCTGCAAACATGACATTAATAATAAATATAAGTCCTTGTCATGGACTAATGAACATAACTTACCAATTAGGAGATATATAGATATCGTTATATAATCGTATATTACGTGTATTAAATGGTCATAGCAGACGTAAGTTAGATCTAGATCAGGTCACACTTCTCACCCTCTTTGTCCTGGATCTTTGCCTTGACATTTTCGATGGTGTCACTGGGCTCAACCTCGAGGGTGATCGTCTTCCCCGTCAACGTCTTCACGAAGATCTGCATGTTTGCAGGCTGAGGAGAGACAACGTCAGCCGGGGTTAGCCGTCCTGTTAGCTCGGTGAGCCCCTGCTGGCTCCCAGCAGCTATCACTGACACCAACACCCGCCACACAACTCGCTATACGTTCAATGACTCCTTATCAACAATTTCGACATGATTTTGTTAAACGTGGACTCCTAGCCGAGCGGCGCGTTAGCTAAAGCTAACAGTTCGGTGGGAGCTGAGCGCGGCCTCGCCACATGCGACACACAGCGAGGAACCGTTTCTCAACTATCTCCACTTCCGGCCTCACAAATGACCGAATGACGCTGCAGTCACAAGTACAGTAACGTTTTAAACAACAATGTTCCATTGAAAATACAAGTGACGCCTTCCTCTGCTGATTAGAAGCACATATTTGAACATGGTAGGAATACCCACCCGGCCGCTAGCTGAGCCTCAACGAAAAGAGAGCGGAAGAAGCGAACGCTAAAATACGTCACTTCCCCCTGTCGGCTTCCGTAGAAAGAATAAAGAAAACGTTTGCGGATATAAGTCTTGTATTGCACATTCCTGACTTTGAGAGTCAAAATAACATGCCTGATAATTTGGAACCCCCCCCCTGCATTTTCATCATTTGTCTCGTAATTCATTTTATTATTGTTATTTTTACAGATGGGTTTTTCCAAAATAAAATACTGACCCCTGCTGCAATAATAATAGAAATGATGTGCATAATGTGCCGAGTAGTGGAATCAATTCTATGTATAATTTGATTCAATGTGGAAATCTATTCTATAATAAAACCTCTTTGAGCAAACTATATTGTCCTGCAATGTGCTATTTCTCATGAACATCTTCCTCTTCATCTTCATCAGTTCAAAATTAACTTTATGTAATTCATCAATCAACTAGTTGTGATTAATGAAACATTAATTGTCTATCTTAGCTGTAGTTGGCAACTTGCTCCAATACTCCTGATGCTCTTGGCCAAATCTGGTGACTGATTCTTTGTTTTCCTTTTCAAAGTCCATTCCGTTCTTGTCACATTTGGACTCGTAAGACGACACTTCAGCATGCATCTGTTTCTCTGAGGGAGTAGTAACAGTATCAACATTATCATGTTCCACAGCAGGCGTTTCTATGGTGAGGTGTAGACGGTGTTGCAGCAGAGGTGAAGAGGACCCTGGTGGTATCTGCAGTGGTGAAGACAAAATCGTGCCTCTGGACTCCTTCCTGCTTAGGAACAGAACAGTTCTCGACCTGATCCTGACAGATATGATGCTGTTCTCCAGCATGGTTGCTCCAGATCACCCATTCTGATGATCCATGATCTACCCCAGCTGACAACAGACCAAGGTAAAGGTGCCTTCCTCCCTACGGCTCCCTGCGATAGTGGTTCACACTCACCTTGTTGTTCTACGCTCTGCCACAAGTTTCAACGTTTTAATGTTAGTGTGTGGGTGAATGGGTAGGTGTGTGTATGGGTGGTGAGAGCATTGGGCTGGGGATGGAGGTATGGGGGGCGGCTTTAAACTTTGTAAAGCACTTTGTGCTACTCACTGTATGAAAAGTAAGTTACTGTATTAATAAAGAGCCCAGAGGATGCAGCCACAGAGCTGCCTTCACCCCACAGCATGGCTCTCCTGTTGTAAAGACCACCAGCCTCAAGGTTAGTGACAGCCTTATTATATCATTAACTTTATCCACATTTTGTTCTTCTCAGGATTAAAAACATCATTGCAGTGTAATGAATAACTACGGAAGAATTTGTTTGAATGTGGCATCTTACTCAATGATTACAAATGATGTGCTTCTCTGTAGCAGAACGCGTTCTCATTGTGAAAGGGGACAGGTGCCCTCAGAGTTCCAGGTCACAGAACAACAGCAACTTCCGAGGAGTCTGGAACAGATCTGCTCTGCCCACAGAAAAGGTTCATGAGCCATCAACTGACACATAATCATCTCATAAAACATGATTAACTTTCATAGATTGGGCCCTCCAGCACTATAATATCAAGTAGATCCCAACTTTGATAGATTATCACAATAAATACTCCTCATGTTCCATAATGGTCCATGTGGTGATGTCATGAAACATGTGCTCAATTATTTAAGGGAATTGTTAGCTAACGGTGTTGACTGACTCTCACTGGCTCAGCTGAAATGTAATACTTTTATTTTGCTGTTAATGATTTACCTTAACATTACATTAAATCTCACATGTGTAAGGGAATATTTCTGCACGGATGGATTATTTAATTTTCAGAGATCAGAATACTTCTTCCAACACGGCTACAACGAATATATTGTTTATATTTATTCTTCATTATCTCATGGGTTTAATAATGGTTTTAATAATATGACACCAGGAGATAAGAAGAAAAAGCACAGGATATGTTATGAATCCGTGTTTTTAAGAAACATAATAGGAGTTTAATCAGGTGGTTCCAACATTGAGCTATGGTCGACTGCTGTGTGCTCAGGCAACAAACAGAAAACAAAGGTGTCGATTTTTTCTGAAACTTACCATGAAATGATTGTTATCACCACAAGGCTGATAATACTGTTGTTATGGTGTCCCTGTTCAGAACTCCTCCTCCGTGGCCGTGGGTAATCCTACGAGGACTGGAGAGAGAGAGACAACACATGCTGCGTCGGGCAGCCGACCCACTATCTGCAGGTCTGCAGCTTTTCTGTTTGGCGAAATAATTGTGATTTTATCTACATATAGAGAAGTCAAACATGGTTGTCATCAGATTGTGGAGCCATCAGCCTCTCCTGGTTTCCCTGGTGTACAATGTGTGGGTGTTAGATATTTGGTTTACACGGTGGCCTCAAACATACACGATTTAAAAGTCTGAAATATTAAACACCAGTTGTAGTATTTGTCTGTCTTATAAATGAATGTGTGGTAAGTCTATTCTGTGTTACTTCATAGCCCACCACAAGTGAAAGAACATATGAATGTCAGGCTTGGACATTTCTGCAAGGACCAGTGGTCGTCCACATCCAAAGAAACCTTTTGTTACCACAAACCAGGTGAGTGTTCTTACTGTGACACACTTTTTTCTTTGTGCTTACTGACAAGTTAAATCTAGCCCTTGAATGACTCATTACCTACTGAAATTACCTCCTACAACTTATTCACCAGGTTTTTGTGTTGCTTTAAATCCTATTATGGCTATATTAATCAACTTCAGTGTTGTGAAGCAATACCTTCAACATAATTTACATGTTCATATTTTTTTTAATCTCAATATCACTCCAAATCATAGAAAAACTGATGATGAACAAACAAGCTAGTTTACCTTTTCTTTCTTTTCTTTTTTTTTTTTTAGAAAATCCAGTTCTACTGATAAAAAGGAACCGAAATTTCAGCTCCGTACCCACAGGAGACATGAATAATGGGCGCAACAAAGAAAGGATGTCAGTCACCACCAATAGAATCTTCTTCTCTAATGTGAGAGTAACATTCTAATCATTTATTATGAAGGTTTGTTTTTTGTGTTGTTTTATCTGTGATGCAGAGCAAAACTGCCAGTTTGTTATGATAAAAACTGTTACTGCTCACAGCTGAACCCTATGGAGGTTCCAGTGTTTGTCAGTGGGGCCAAACTGATGACCAAAAGCCACGTGCAGTCCAGCCCATCCCATCGGTCCGACCTGTGCTACACCACCACCGCCTCAGAGCACTTCAGCAAGAAGGAGGGTGCACGGCCCAGACCTGTCCTTCAGCTGCCCAGCAAAATTCTGAGTGGACCAGGTGATGGAATACTGTAGATGTGTGTAGGAGAGATGTAGCTGTTCACACTAACCGTGTTTGATCTCTTTAGCAGAGTGTGGACTCAACCTCAGCACCACCAAAGCAGATTTTCTACCTTTAAAAACCTCCAAGGTGACGCCACATCTGGCTCCGCAGAAGGTGCGTGATCGTAAAACTAAATTAAAAAGGGGCTCAAGCTCAATCGTCATAATTGTAATCGAAGCAACAGTTGAAAACAGAGTGGAGCACCAATGTCGTGACATTTTATCTCTCTCTTTTTTTACATTTTACATTAGAGCAACATCAGATTTCCACTGGCCCACCAGCCCTGCGGCACCACCCACAGTGAAGACTTCACAACCAAACCTTTCATTGTGCAGCGTCCTGCCTGCAGCCAGTCCTTACTCACTTTATTTTGCAGTGACTGAAAATCACAACTTTCTACTTCTTTGAATGATATATACTCATGAGATACATGATATATATGATTATATTACAAAATATTATAATATCATTGAAATCAATACACACAGAACAGCATAACCGTGATACATCACATAGAAGAAATGAAACAAATCATTTAGAATATAATTCATTTAATGTGTTTGCATTGGTTGACATATGTGATGAAGTTCACCTCTAAGTTACACTGTCACAATGTCACTCTGACTTGCAGATAAATACCAAAAACTGAGGAATGGATAAACTTTTAACAAGACCATCAGAGTGTGAAATGTTGAAGTAACATGCAAGACAGCCCAGCCTTCACAGTTAGGTGGCTTTAACATCAACCTTTGCCTTGTCTGGCACATTTAGGTCACAGATTGTTGTGTGACTTCACTGTCCTTCTTCCGACCAGTGTATACTGTCAACGCCAGATGCCAAGAAGAAGGCTTGCTTCTGTTTTGCAGAGGGATTCTCTTCCTTCAATCATGTTTATCCACAAAACAATCAAGAGAAATCAATCTATGTTGTGGCAATAACACAACCTTGACCCAGAGATGCGAGCAAAGCTGAAAAAAATAAATAGCTGGCAAGCCAGTGTCAATAAACTGAAGCAGAGTTCATCAACCTGATGAAACAGCAGCAGTGCGAGTGTGTTAGCAGGCAACTCTGTCACGTTCAGGTCCAAGGTCAACAGCTGCAAGAATGTCCAATAACGGCAGACTAAAACTAATACTTCTGTATGAATTATTTCCTGCCCATATGGATATGTTTTCAGCAAAATATTCCCATTAAGAACCACAAAGAAAAATGTGTAACTGCTTTTTATATGTTGAACTATTTCATTAAATAGGGCAGGAAATACAGATAATGCTGCATCATAACAACACCACCATGACAACCTGGAGAATAAAATCAGTGTGACTGTAGTCGTTTAATCAAGATACATGCAAAAGCACCAGTGTCATCAGCATAGTTATGGTTGTTATAATCAAAAATAAATAAACAGGAATATGTTGAATACATTTTCTAGAATAAATAGGAAATTGTACAATGGTCAACTGACGAAACGTGCATTTCTCAGTCTGACTACATAAATATTCTGTTTAAAAATTCAGTTTATTCACATTGTTACACAGCTGAATACATATAATATACAGTATGTAGCACTGGATGTTCTGACAGGGTGTCTGCCACACATGTCACAGTGACATTAGGTGATGATAGGAACCACATTTAACATTGGCTGAGCATTCGTTGTTGTTAATCATCCATAAATCTAAAAACTTTCATAGGTCACATATTTACATGACGTTATCTTCTATCGTCTAACAACAGAGGATGGCAGTGGTGGAAAGGGTTCCAGACTTTATCTAAATATGATCAAGCAGAAATGTGCCTGTTGAGAGACAATTTTCCCTCTACCCTCACATGTAGTATTTTGTCTTCCACCTGGCCTAAATGAAGTATATGCACATGTGCTTTGAGATAACTGCTGTGATTTGACGCAAACAAATAAAAATCGGACTTGACTTGACTATACACCTGAGAGAGAGAAGAGAGAAAGAGGGAGAGAGAGAGAGAGAGGAATAATTGTGTTCAAAGCTACAATTTCTTTCCTTTTAGATGAAAGTTAGATTACATGTAACCTTATGAATCCTTTATGTATAAAATCAAGAAAATGATCTGAACCATAGAGATGTATAGATTAATAAGTGTGTTCTGACATATGCATGCAACTAGTTCTATTAAATAGCTTAAATAAATAGCAGCACCATTGAACTGTGTGTTTCAGTGTACATATAGGCGCCAGACCCATATAAGAAGTAATAAACAATATGAACTGTAGTATCTCTCATCTCGGATGCCTGATTCAAGAAGCGCACACGTGAAGAGAAGCAGGTTGAGTAAACTTTTATTTTGAAAGGTCAACGCTCTGCTCCTCCTCCGCCGCGTTCAAGTGGGCGGAGCCTCAGCGGCATGTACTCCTTAACATCGGTGCACCCGAAGAGCGTTATGTTTCTGGGCACTGAAACCTGACGTGGTTTCTGAACCCCCACGAATTTGTCCGGTCAACGAGGAACGGCTCGTGACTGCCGCTGTCCAAACGTCCAGCACGAGAGGCTCGACTGTCCTGACGGTGAGTTGACGTCACTGCGTGCTGTATTTGTAAACGTAATCACGTTCCTCAAGTCTGATTGGCTGAGAATTGCTCATTGTCATTTAGAAATAGTCTACGTACACAGAAGAATCGTGTGTAAAAAAAAAAAAAAAGACGACGACTCACTGATAATAACGTTCACTGCTGCTGCGTTAGCTTGTGTAGCATCCTGTGGCAAACACAATTCATTCGTTTATGCTTCGCTCAAATATGTGGCAAATGTGACAATAATTGTATATATAACTGTATATTTCTTCCAAAGACAAACTCGTACTATAATTGTAGAATTTATTATTGTTATTGTTATTATTATTGTTATTGTTTTGTTCTTCTTCTTCTTCCTCTTCTTCTTCTTCTTCTTCTTCTTATTATTATTATTAAGCTTTTAAAAATGTCAATAGCAGATGTGTGGGAGGGGCTCAGACATTTCACGAGCTCTGAGCAGCCCCAACCTAAACAAACAAACAAACAAGAAAAAGATATACAATGAACGACAGTGCCTTTTTTGTCCGCTAAAAGGATCCAAAACACGGAGGATGCTTTGATTCAAGGTAGATGAAAGGTCCTATGTGTAATTTACAAATCTAGTTGCCTTTGTTGAGTCATAGCGTCAACATGTATTTACACATCGCTACAGTCTATCTGCTTTGTCACAGTTCACCTGTGAATTGACTGTATTACTGTAATTCCACCCAGACATGACGCTGAGCTCCATTAAGTCTTTTACCCTGGAGCTGGATGGTGGTGGTGATACAGCATTCTCTGGGGGAGAGCTGGTGACCGGCAAGGTGGTGCTGGAGCTATGCAGGGACACCAGGGTCCACTCCATGAAGGTGCAGGGAAGAGGTGTCGCTACAGCGCACTGGTTGGAAAACCGTGGAATGAACTCTGTCTACAACGACTACACCTCCAAGATTACTTATTTCCGGAAGAGACAGCATCTGATCCAAGGTCAGTGGTCAGTCATGGTAAATATTCAGCTGCTTTTGTGGTGAGAGAAGTTGTACAAAGAAATTTGCATATATTTCTATGACTGCAGTACAGCTCAAAGGTCAAGTGACCAGAAGTAAATCAGACTACTTGTAAATGTAGAAGAGGGGATGAGAGATTTCTGGCACCCTGGAATAGATGTTGTCATTGGGATGTCTAGAAATATCCATAAGATCCTGATAAGATCCCGACGTTAGACACAAATCCAGTGCTGAGTCCAAATGAATAAACTGGCTTGCAGAGGGTGTAAACAAAGCTTAAAATCTGGATATGCAATCCTAGCTGAGCAAACAAACACCGGGCAGTTAATGTTTTATCAAATGGTTTGTACACAGAATATTTGGTCAGTTCTGAAGTCTGCTCAGACAGCCACGTTGGTATGTTGTTGATGCAGAAAGGTCAGGAACCACTGGTATACATGTCGGTAAATTACTCCAAATATGTTTGAAAGCAAAAAAAAAAAACGTCCATTACATCTACATCGTACAAGTGCAACCTGAAATGAGGGGAAAGAGAAACAGGAGGAAGCTGAAAGGATAGAAGGAGGAAGGGGGGTTGCAGCGGTTTAAAAAATGCTGTCTGCGTTGCCTTGACAACAGGCAAGGCAGCGCATGACAGGCCACCCTCCTCCACCGCTGCCAGCTGATGCTCTTCAGTCATTCACGATCGTGTCCTTCTCCTCTCAATCTATATCAGTTTTATGTGAATTTCCTGCTGTAGGATTCACTGCAACATGCGCAATAAAAGGTCAGAGTTGGTCTAGTTTGATTTTGGTGGAGGGAGAATGTACTGAAATCAGTGTTATGTAGCAGATGACAGATACCCAAGTCAGAATAATATTTTTCCAATAATTTGACCAATCATATGGTGTCATGTGAAAGTGGGACAGGTACTTTGGCGGAGGAGGACCTATGACCGCACATTCTTCTTATCAGTTGACACTCTTTCACCGCTGGAGTGGCCGCTACCAGCAGGTGGCGTGCCTGGCTTTATGTTTCATCCCCAGCCTTGCACTTCCAAATATTGTAAAATCTAAACAATTCCAAATTCATGAAAAATAATATATAAAATTAGAGTAAAAACTTCTGAGTGGCATTGTGCCATCACCTTTTTTTGCTCTGTGAACATCCTGTAGTTTTGGATCTAGTGTCACGTTCTTGAAACTCCAGTCAGTCATAGGTCATATAGAAACATGCTAATAGATCGCCAGCAGGGGGCAGTAAAGGACTAACGCTCCATCCCAGTGAACAAAGGAGTAAACAACTTTTTTTCTTTCACCCACACTTCATCGGTGTCGAAGGGATTTCAAGTCTTTGAGATTACGAAGTGTCTGATTAGTTTACTGAAGACTGACTTTGCATAGAGGTCGTATTGTTTGTAAATTCCTGCAGTCTCAAGAGCAGCAGTAGTTAAGAATGGGTGCTGTGATCCTTTCAAGTGATGTAGCTTCTCCTAATTTCTTTATACGTCACGTGACGTTGCCCACATCATCACATCATCGTAGTCTGGTCCAGACTGTGGTGGTGGGTTTCACCACTGGCTACCTGCAGCAACCCAGATCATACAGAAGTCAATGGGACGTGAAAAGAATGTTATTTAGCGTTATCCATACACACGCTGCAGTCACAGTCCAGATTCTTTCGTGGTCAAATGATGGTTGAACAAACTACCAGATATTATCAGACCCCGCACTTTATGTCAAACAATCTGAAAGCTTCATAGTGCATCTATTCTTCTAACAACTTACTGCACTTCTTGGATAGATGAAGTACTTGTTTCTGAAGGTCTGGAAAGGTAAAGGTGTCCACAGATATGTAATTGTTATGTGCTCGTTCAGACAACAACAATACTGTTGTTGTTTTTCAGCGTGTGTTCCTTGAAGGGTTATGACACACATTAAACAACATGGAAGAAGTAGAGTAAACCGCTTTTCTCCAGTGAAACTATTTCTCTCTGAGCACTTCAGGGAGGCTGCATGCCGGATTGAGGCATGCTCAGTAAGCCTGTTTTCCTCCAAGAACCTGTAACCATCAGTCATCATCAGGCCCTGTTTTCCTCACTGCTGCCTCCACACCCAGTCTGCATGTTTATGATGGTGCCTTCAGGAACAGTTAGGAAATCTAGGAGCTGTGAAGAGTTGCACTCAAAGAGTTCAAATAAATGGGAGGAAGTGGGATTTTTGCATGACAAATACAGTTTAAGGTGTCTTGTGGTTGTCTCACTCCATAATTGCATTGCAGCCACAGATGTGCAGTGTTTTTTCTTTCGCTTTCACCTTGGTTTTCATTTTCTATAAATCACGTGAGTTCTGATCTCAGCCTTTGGCCCTGACACGTTTGGTTGCTCAATGTGCCTCGAAGAAGTTATGTTTACATCTAAACAACCCTTTGAAACCAAACGCTGAGGTTTAACTGTTCGACTCCTTTTGCTCATTTGATCTTTATCACAGTTGTATCAGTATTAGAACGTATTCCAGTAATGGTAAAGAAATACTGCTCCCAGCGATTTGGATCTTGTTTCATTGCGGATTCTGACGTATGACACGATCAAATGCAGCCATGGCTCTTGTTTACAACTTTAGTAGTGGGATGACCGTGCCGAGGGGCCGCCCGTGAAGGCACCACCGCCAGCCTCCAGCCCTCTCCTGAGGCGTTACATAATAAATAGAGATCCGCCCACTTTCTCAGCCTCCAAATAGGGCCGCGATCCGAAACTACTGCACAGTTTCAACTTTGTATGAATTAAAAACAGCGTCTGCAGACCGAAGAACCACTTTTGCATACTTAACGCAACAGGACTAGAGGAAAATACCAGCTTAAGGACAAAAAGAAGACCCGCCAGAATGATTTTTGACAAGTTGAAAAAGTTGGACATCGTCTTCGACTCCCCGGAGGTCAACTGCCCTCCAGTGTTCAGCAGCGGGGACGTGGTGTCCGGCCGGGTGGTGCTGGAGCTCACCGGGGAGAGTCGAGTGGACTCCCTGAAGCTTCACGCCGAAGGTTTCGCCAAAGTTCACTGGACCGAGTCCCGGTCCGCCGGGTCCAGCACCGCGTACACCCAGAACTACAGCGACGAGGTGGAGTACCTGAACCGGAGAGAGGTGCTGCTGCAGGCAGGTCAGTACGCTGAGCAGGCTCGCTGCTGGGGCTGCTGCTGGGGCTGCTGCCGGGGCTGCTGACGGTCCCAGTGGCCGCATCCTGGCTGGAAACTTTCAGCGTCTCATTGAGCGGATGCAAAGCGAATAAAACGACAGTTAAAGTGTAAAATAGTCTGGAGACAGTGGGCCAGTTGTTTATCTCCGAACTAGGAACAGAGTCCAACTTGTCATAGTTTGTTTTTCTCCTCTGATCGGATCAGTGTTGATTAGTCACTGTTCTAAGCAGCCTGTCTCTTTGTCCTCATCGGAATGAATGGAAGAAAAGTCAAACATTTCCAAAGTTTTCTAGTCAGCTCTTCTGAAAGTGCACCTAACATGTGATTTTCTGCCATTCATTTTCCTCCGTTGATTGTTTTTGCAGTTTGACAAACTGTAGTTGCTCACACATGCATCAACACAGCAGCAGCAGCAGCAGCAGCTGTCTGCTCCTTCTCTTTGACAAAACGTGTTGAGAAAACAAACCCAATTCTCTTCCTCCTTTGTGACTCCTGGGTTGTTTTTCTCCTCCAGTGGCTCCCACTTCTGTCTTCAGTGATTGGGTGCAGAGGTGTTTGTTGAAAGCACACAGGAAATCCACAGCCGGAGCTTTGTCCTGTTTGATTGACCAGGTCTTCAATGGGAATCAGTCAACAATCAACACATTATATGATGTTTAGCAGGGTTTTTTTTACCCCCAGGGGTGGGGAGGCAGATGTGCATGGAGATATCACGTAATTTTAGCCAAATAATAGGATGTGAAATTAATTTGACTCATGGAAATCAAATAGGAGTTCTCAGCTAACAAAGGGACACTAAACAAATGGAGTCTGTTAAACGCAAACACGTGTTCCCGGGGTCTGCGAGTGAAAAACAGAGCAGTGGAGATGGGCCATAATGCAGCTTGAGGAAAACATGTTCCCAGTCAGCACAATGGAACCGCCCCTTTGAGCCAGCTCGAGCCATTTGACGGCAGAGAAAGACATTTCTATTTCAGCAGCAGTCATCAAAACTCAAGTCAAACTTTACACATGTGAATTTTTGTTAACGTATATTGTCACATTTGCTCAGTTCTGCACATTCAGCACTGATTCAGCCAGATGCCTTTTTATTGTCACCTCACACCCAGAAAATCACAGTTAACTGGAACTGAGGGGGGAGTGTTTGAATGCGCTGCCGCCTTACGATCATTATTTGCTTCTTCAAAACAAACTAGAGGCGAGAGAGCGGTGAATTTCAACAAGTGTTTCCTCCCTCCTGCAGATAACGGGGAGGCGACCGTCCTTCCTGCCGGCAGACATGAATTTCCATTCAGCTTCCAGTTGCCAGAGGAGACGCTCGTCACCTCCTTTGAGGGGAAACATGGCAGCATTCGCTACTGGGTCAAAGTGAAGCTGCACAGGCCGTGGTCCACCGTCAAGAAGATCAAGAAGGAGTTCACAGTCATCGAGCCCATTGACATCAACACACCCGCCCTGCTGGTGAGGCGCTCTGCCTTCGCACGCCATGATGGCGTTTGAACACGTCAGGATGTTGGACTTCAGCATGTGGCGTTTGTCATTCGCAGGCGCCGCAGGCTGGAACAAAGGATAAGATGGCACGGACGTGGTACAGGAACTTTGGACAGGTGTCAGTCACGGCAAAGATTGACCGCAAAGGCTACACTCCAGGTGAGTCCGGCTCCATTGACCTTCCCCAGGAAATGCACCTTGTGTAAACTGCTCCTAACATCAATGCCCCCCCCCCCCACACACCCACCCACAGGCGAGGTCATACCGATATTTGCAGAGTTTGACAATACTACGTCCCGCTCCATCGTGCCCAAAGCCTACATCACCCAGACGCAAACATTCATCGCCCGCGGCACCATGAAACAGAAGCGCTCGGTGGTGGCCACGTTGTGTGGCGACATTGTGGGCACAAGATGCCGGGAGACCTGGCATGGCCGCGCCATTAAGATCCCGCCCGTGGGCCCCTCCATCCTCCAGTGCCGCATCATTAAAGTGGAGTACATGCTGAAGGTGAGCTCGGTGCTCAGTCTCGGCCAGGCGGGATCCTTGTCAACAACAGTTGGTCACCAGAGGTTTCCTCCGTTTCAATCCCCACCAGGTGTGTGTTGACGTTCCAGGCACGTCAAAGCTGTGTCTCGAACTGCCGCTGGTAATCGGCACCATCCCGCTCCATCCGTTTGGAAGTCGGACCTCCAGCGTCAGCAGCCAGTACAGCGTCAACCTGGAGTGGCTGCGTATGGCCATTCCTGAGCAGCCTGAGCGTAAGTGTCACGTGCATATCGTACATTTTACCAACCAAACCAATGACTGAAAAACAGTTCTGCACACTCATGAGCCGAGTTCTGCAGGAGGCTATACATACTGAAAGTCTCTTCCCCCCCCCACTGTCACTATTTCGGTACTTCATTTGTGGATTAACTGTTCCTTGGTCACATCCAAACAACCTCTTTGACCTCAACCAGTTTCTGTTTGTACAACTGTTGGAATTTCCCTCAGGCTGAGATGCCAACATGTGGATACAAACACAGGTTTCACCTCACCTGAGAATCATGTGCTGTAAAAGGCAGTAAATGTCGAGTCGGTGTTTAATAGGTTTAATTAAAGTGAGTCAGCAAACATCGAGTTTGGACCTGCGCTGTTCTGAGTCACCGGTGGAATCATCCTGCCTCTTTCCCTGCAGCTCCTCCAGATTACAGCTCTGTGGTGACTGAGGAGGAGGCCGAGCAGTGCAACAACACGGTAGAGCCGCAGCCAGCCGAAGATCTGAGCGGGATCCTGGAGCGCCCCCTCATGGCTTTTGTTCAGGAGTTTCGCTTTCGACCTCCGCCAGTGTACAGCGAGGTGAGTCAGCGCATGACCACGGTCTGACAACGATCTCTCTGGACTTGTATAATAGCTCAGGAGGCCGAATGCAGCCTGGAAGATTGAACAACGTGCTCTCTCCTGCCCACAGATTGACCCCAACCCTCAGCCCGTCAACATGAGGCCACGCTGCATGACATGTTGAACCACACGCCCTGTCTGAGCATCAAGCGGCTTCAATTAATGCATCGAGAGATTCTCATGGATTCTCCTTTGATAACTAGCACCTGGACCTAACCGGTGTTGTGGCGAGTGACTGGAACGCCGTGGAGAGGGCAGAGCTAATGGGAGCTGAAAGGCAGAGGAGGACCCGACTGCGTCCACTTCCTCACAGTGGGCTCTCACCTGCTCTGCTGAGGTGGGAGTGACCTCTCCGCTCCTGTCCTCCCCAAGTGATTTTTGGCTCCTGATGAAGCAAGCTGCAGATACCTCAGAATCAATGATTTCCTCCTGTGAAGTGAATTTTTTGATTTGAAGGGGATTTATGAGGGGGACTTTATCTAGCAGGAGTTGGAGTAGTACCTGGTGTTTCCTATGTTCGAAAGAAAACGTGCTCTTGATAAGTTGACACATGTTGAGGATCACATTGTCGTCTTTGAATGCCGTTTGGAGAGAAGTGCAATTATAGTGTTTTTGTTTTTTTTGTTTTAATCTACCAGGTGGGTTTGAAGTGCTCAGTGGCAGTGAGCCTGAGGATTTCTGTTAACCAAGAACATACTGTATCTCTCGGTGTGCTGGTGGAGCAGTAAGTCAAATAAGCGGATGTAGATTTATGCATGCAGGTAAACAATATGTAAAAGGGAAAAAGTGCATATGTCGTTATTATCTGCGTAGAGAGGTTGTGTGAGAGTTTCAGGGGGACGTTCTCTCATGGAGTTGAATGTAAAAGAAAGCAGAACAAATACCGTTGCATGTTGTAACTTTAGTCGACTAATACAACAGTTCAGGCACTCAAGTGTCGGTTAGTTGTTGTTGTTGTTATTGATGACATCACAATGGATGAGCCATGTGTGTGTAAAGCGACGGGGGGCTCACGGAGAAGCTCTCCCAGCTGCTCAACAGGAGGAGGAGGAGACCTTTGAGCTTTTGATGGGACCCAGATGCGGCCGCGGGTCCCTTTTTACAAAGCTCAACCAGGACACACTGCTCAGTGTTTAAGTGAAGCCTCAAGCTGGAGATGCCACTGCAGTATATGGGCAAAGACATTCCAAAAACTGACTCGGGGATAATTATTTCTCCTCAACTTCCAAAAAAAAAACTTTTCAGGAGTATGAACGATCTACAGGGTCAGCTGTGCGACCTCTGTCACGCACTGATAAATTGAATGTATTTTTATACAAATGAAATGTTGATTCAAAGTTTTGCCAAAGTTTTGTAATTTTTTTTTAAATAAAATTACAAAATCAGCATGTGTCAGTTTTTCGTGGTTCATCAGGCATATGAGACTGAAATATGTGTACCAGTGAACCAGTAAGTCATGATGGCCGTGAGTTCAAGTTATATTAGTGTTAAGGGCAGAGTTCAATGGAGAAAACATGTGAATCTAACAATAATTGCACGCTCCAGCTGTGCCAGTGTCTGTAAACATGTTCAATAGAACTTTTCTGCCTGTAGTTTCTGCTTTAAGGAGTGAGAAGTTATTTTAAGTTATTATATTATTCTAAATCACCTGAAACTTTGAGCTCATCATATTCTCCACTTTCTAGGTTATTTTTAAACATATTCTAAAAAAGCACCTCAGTGTATTAAACTATCAACATATCTTAAGACATCATACGAATAACATTACATTTTTTCACAATAAAGTCATGCAATAGCATACATATAACTACTACTTCTTTTTTTTTTGCAAAAAAAGCATGTCAGCCTTATGTTTTTTTCTCCAAAAAAATAATTCCATAGTTTTTTTCCCAAGAAAAAAAACTCATACTTACATTTTTTTTCCCACAAAAAAGTCACACAGTAGGCTTATTTTTTTTCACAACGAAGTCCCGTTGGGGGGTTTATTTTCATAAAGAACATCATGTAGTAACCTTAACTTTTCATCTTCATCTTTTTCCGCTTGTTCCGGTTATGGGTTGCGGTTGTGCTGGAGCTGATCCCAGCTGTCAACAGGTGAACATCAGAGTACACCCTGGACAAGTCACCAGCTCATCACGGCCACATGACGGACAGACGACCATTCGCACTCACATTCACACCTACAGGCAATTTAGAGTGACCAATTAACCTTAAGCGTGTTTTTGAAGGTGGGAGGAAGCCGGAGAACTCGGAGAAAACGCTGACAGACACGGGGAAAGCATGTAAACTCCACATAGAAAGATCCCAGGCCAGGAATGGATGATATAACTCAATTACATATAAGTGTGAAGGATTCAATAAGTAACCAAAACTTTGTTTGGATGTTTGTTTGTTTGTTTTTGGTTGGTTCACAAGAAGCAAAATCTGAAAAAGTAACCATTCATTACATTCACGGTAGTTTGGTTGCGAAACAAATTTTTGGAATGTTTGAAGGATAATTTGAAGTGACATTGCCCAAGAAATACATTGTAAATACATTGTACATTCTGTTTGTTTCTCCACACACACAGACACATAAGTGAACACAAATGTTTCTCCTGTGAAGGTTTTGTTCATACTAAATTAGGTTAACATATAATAACATGATACAAACTGAGACGACACTTTCAACAAGTTATAACTGGTGCAGTGCAACAATCACTAATTACACTCTAGGTCACAGTAGAACGCGCGTACGTGGCAGAAATTGCAAACAAACATGTTTGCATGTGTAGCCAATGAGTCAAGGAAAGTCAAGGTCTGAAAGAGTGAAAAATAAAAGGACTCTCCATCAGCTTTCTTTTTAACGGGAGGAATTCGACAAAGAATTAAACATTTGTACAAAATTCACTTCAATTGCAGTGTATTTTACTAACAGGGCTTCTTGTCCTGAGGAGAATCCAGACTTCTTGAAATAGTTTAACAGATTTCTTTACGAGTGAAACACAAACTGAACAACAGACACACAAAATACAAAACTCAGTCAAAACAGTCACCAGACCAGTCAGGAAAGTAAGAATATTCACTTTTCCGTTTTTGTAATAAGCAAAGATTCAAACTGCCTATTTATCCCATTTTTAAATGATGTGTGATAAAAGATGCTGTCCTTAAACCTGTTCTTCTGTCTATTCTCTGATATACAGGGTGTGTATGAGGAGTCCCATTAACTCGGGTTTGACCACAAACGTTATAAGACACTCGTCAGACTGTCAAACCTGGCTTCATGTGTCATTCTCTTCACATCTCTGAGTGGTATCAGTCACTTTTATTACAATAAATCTGGTTACCTGTTTCCTCTGTAGATAAAAGTGAATACAAAATCAACCCAGTAAAGATACGTGCAGGCAGAAATAGACTGTCAAGGTTGCCGGGTGGAAGTCGCTCATCCTGTTTTGTTTTGTTTTTTGTTTTAAATGTTTCAAATCTGTATCAGGCCACATTCCAAAGAGATCACACCATGTCTGCAGGGGGAACAGACAAACCAGCAACACAGTTTTCTACACTTGCTGAGATGTCTGAATATCAAAGTTGTTTTTGGAAGATATCATTCGACTTGTTATGTGCTTAGCTGGATGGAAGGAGGGCGCGTGTTGGTGCTGGAGACGGGAGACTCAACCATGGACAGAACCGTTTTGACGTCCGCCTGCAAAGCCTTGCACGTATAACACAACACAATGGAAATAAAACAGATTTATGCTGTTAAATCAGATCGATGTTTGACTCTGTGACTCACTGACATCTTTTCCAAGATGAATGTTTAGTTTTGTTTAAGGATGAGGGACAAAAGCCGTGTCGTGGTTGTTTTTCTGGGTCAAGATAGGTAATATAAAACACCAGTGCACCCTGATTCCTTGCAGTATAATAGTACAATGAAACCCAAATATGCAGGAAAACATATGATATCACACAGACTGTGTGTGTGTGTGTGTGTGTGCATGCATGCACTTGCATGTTTTACCAGATTAAAAAAATAGATATTACAAAACCACTTTCACACATTTAAACATGAATGTAGCTTCTTCGCACATGAATGAATGATTATACTGATGATGTTATTGACGGATATCATATTTCCCTTAGTGATATTTATATGAAGACAAATTTACCTGTAACCGATAAAACAACACAACAGACGCCCACTTTCCTGCCTGGATGTGGGTGATGTGACATCACAACGTCAGATCAGTGCCTTGTTGACTCCAAAGAGAGGTGGGGGATCGGCTTGCAGCTCCCCTCCCCTTTCATGGAAATCAGTGTAACTTCAGAGGGGTCACCGAGCAGACGAGCCTGGCACTACAGCAGAGAGCTGCATGCCAAGCCCTTCCCGGGAGAATTCTAGAAGGGGAAAAATACCATGCAGGAACAAACAACATGCAAAAAGAGTTGCCTTGTCTGTGTTTGCCCCGCCTCTGCTTGTAATTCTGGGTTTCACAAAACCTACTTGTTGCTTTGTGGTGCTTATGATCTGTCTCCTATTGTTTCAGGGCTCTGCAGCGGTCTTTGTTTGTGATGCTTCCTCAGTGTATATATGTGGAGGCTCCACATGAAGCCCAAAACGTGTGCCATCCGGGGCAGATGATGATTTCGAACAGACAATTTAATTGTCGTTTCTTGTGGTGACATGACTTCAGGCCACAGCTTGATTTAACGAAGCAAAGCGTGATTATCTCAATGGAGGACACCTGCCGAACGCGACCGCTGGCAATCAGAGCGGATCTCCTCTTCACCAGCAGTTGGCAGGAGAGCCAGACGGCGTGTTCCAGACTGTGTCTGCACTGTATTTGACAGTGAATTATTGCAACACCGCTGCCACTGTATGCTGGGAAACATTCTGTGGATCCCTATTTAGATCTTGTGTGCAGGACTCAGGTCGGCGTCCATTCATGTTTAATTTATAGATTGTGAGCTGATTCATGGATGCAGCACAAACTGTAAAACTGAACTCAGATCCACATTGTTTTCATTAACCCAGTTCGCTCCATATCTGTTCTAGGGTTCAGGGATGATAAAGGCAGATTGGACCAATGAAAGAGGTGTTCAAAAAGTGTGTATTACATTTTGTACGCAACATTTTTGCAGCAGAAAATTTCCAATTTCACCAATTATGATAATCTGTCCTACAAGTTTTAAATGACATTCATTCATTCATCTTCTACTTCTAAGTCGTAGTCGTGCTGGAGACAGACAACCATTCACACCAACGGGCGATTCACAGTGACCAATTAACCTCAGCATGCTTTGGAAGCCGGAGAACCCGGAGAGAACCCACGCAGACGCAGGGCATGAAAACGCCACACCGAGTCCAGGCCAGAAATCAAACCTTCTAACCACTGCGCCACCTTGTCGCCCTTCAAATGTCATATCTTGCATAAAAAGAAAGTACATTATTTCTTCAATTTCTCTCAATATTATCCAGTTGTACTGTGAATTTACACATGATACAGTTTGCAGGTAGACAGTCCTGGGACTGTAAACTGTGAATTAAAAACTATCAGCGGGTAAATCACTATTCAAAACTCACACTTCTTGTCACGTGCGCCACGTGTGCCATCACTGAGAGTACAGCCAGTGAGTTCAGTCCACGGCGACCTGTTCAAACACAGAGAATTGGTCAGACCGTGCAAATGTATTCCCTCAGTGTTATGTGCGTAGACGGCATATTCCACTGGACGTTATTCTCCCTCCTGTACGATGGCGCACGTGGTCAGGTAGTTTGGCTGGGAGAGCTGGCTGCCTGCCAGGCCTGGAAGGAGAAACGTTCTCCTCCATGATGTGACAAACATGAAAGCAGCTCTGAGGAATGTCTTTTTCTTGGAAAGAGCGCAAGATTAGCACATAGCGCTCTGAGCTGCCGAGCAAGAAAACAAAAGTGCAGCAAAGCCGATGAGACACGTACGTTTTGACTTGCGTGTGTTGCTCAATCGTCTCGCTGCCAGGGCCAAGAGAACACTATGTCCCGTGAATGCAAAACAAATACCGAGGGTTTCCTTGAAATCTGAGATAAATTCAGTGTGACTCCTGTAAAATGAACTCTGTTTTTAATTCCATATTTCACTTGAGAGCAGGGGAGGATCCTGGTGCAGGACGTCGGTGGTTATCAGCGTTATTAGCTGGTTGGCTTTAAAGCAGCAGCTGAGATCCAGCGTATAGAATTGGAAGTACTCTGTTGAAGCTATTCAAGGATTCC
>CAAKHB010007162.1:38250-53419 GCA_901007665.1 Aeoliscus strigatus | reverse complement strand
AGGAAAAGTGGCTTTAAGTGTAATTCATCCACATAGGATCATTTCATCTGATTTGTTGTGGTCGTTCTATTTTTCTGACGGTGAGGGTGCAAAAAAAGAAAAGAAAACAAAGTGATGTATTCAGCAGTGTCATGGCCCCTCCTCCTTTTATTTCCAGTCACAGACAACAGACCCACACTCAATACGCAAAATATCAACGCGCTTATGTTGTCAGGTGTTTACAAGAGAAAAAAACAAGGAATCAGTGTGTCATCTCCCTCACGGCCATCAGAGACACAGGACTTGGATTGGAGGACCTCGGAAATCATGAATAGGAATCTCTAAAAAATGGACGAATGGACAATAGAGGAGGACGTTGAAAACAAAATGACCTATCTGTCATTTCTATTTGCGGCCTGTTTCCAATTTAAAATCCATCCCTCCATTTTCCAGTGTCACTCTGGGACCTTGAAGGTCACTGTAGAAGCAGACTGAATCAAAATACCAGATGGCCTTCTCTCCAGTGGAAGCCCCATGTCCTGTGGGACCCCCTGGGTCCTCCTCCATCATTTCAGCCATAATCCATCCAGTTGGTGTTGGACCAGAACTGGGACGGTGCTCATCACATATAGAACCACCACCTCATCAGGCCCCCCTTTAGACTACGAGGAGTTACTCTCCAAGTTCCCACATATGCTTTTTGGGCTGAGACACAGTGAAGGAAACTCATTTTGTTTCCTTCAGGACAAAAAGACACACTGCGCCCACATTGTTGCATTCTGATCAGCCCGTCGAGCATCTGTTGTCATCAGTCGTTTCGGTCTGCACTGTTCCTCGTGAATATCCAGGTTTAACAATATGCACCTTCTTTAAATTCTATGCATCTTTCAAGAGATGTGTCACTCTAAAAGTCCGACAAAGTCCAGAACCTTGTTCACCTCAGAGGGGGGGCTCATGGTAGCCCAACACCTGGCCATCAAAGAGCGTCATATCTGCCTGAGATAACCCTGATGTCTGGGGACGTGTGGTGTTCTCCTTAGGTCCATCAGGTTGGCAGTAATTTTAGTGATAGGACACGTTTTCTTTTTTCATAAATATCTTACACAACACACTTTTCAGCGAATGAAATAATACACTTAGGAATATTTATCTTTCTATTCTGCTGAAAACACGTTGCTCTGGATAAAGGGGCCTAAAGCGTAGACGTTAGCTTGGACCAGCCTGTCTGGGACTTGTTTTGTGCGTGATAAGAGGCTCCTTGTTTGGAGTGATCTGATCTGCTGAGGGGGAGGTTTACTCCCTGCAGTGAAAGGTGATAGACTGTGGTTGGCTGGAACATCAGGAGGTGATGTTATGCTCCTGAGCTGATGGACACATCTATCTAAGCTATTTGACCATACCTGGCTCAGACCATGCATGTTAATAGAATGCAGTTTATTTTAAGTTGATAATAAAAATTCTAAATTCTAATAGTGGAGATCTTGGGCTTTTGTTTGTGTCACACTCTGCCTTTATTAGACTAGAGCTTCCATCTCCAGATGATCATTTCTGCCGTCTTCTTGTTGACCAGTTTCTTTTGTTATTGTGCCAGGTCCATGGGTTAGAGAACACACACACACACACACACTAGCTCTCTGTGGGATTTTAATCACTTCACCCTTCAGACCTCATCCTCTCGTGATCTTCCCCTGGGAGGAAGGGCTGGCCTGGAGTCTGACGTCAGATTTTATGGGGAAGTAAACAAAGTCTAAGTGAGGGAAGGACCCCCACGTAAACAGAGCTGTTGTCTGTGTCAACAAAAAATAGATGCAGATTGAAAACATGGGCTAAGGTCAAGTTTTTTTATTTGAGAATTATGAAGAATGTGAGACAGTAGCGTGAGATTTAATGTTCTGTTTATTCTTGTTCCAAATGAAAATGGATTCCCCGGCGATGGAGACTGTCCCCTGAGAGAACTGACTTCTGTGTTTACATGTCATAATTCAAGATGTTTGTCACAATGTAGTGACATTTCTGTGATTGATCTTCTGATTCGTTTGAGCACACAGAGCTCCACGAGTCCCTTTGATAAACAGATAGACATAGACCATGGATATATACTTAACATGAATGTCTGTGACATTTCACAACAGCAACAGAGTCCGTTGCAACTGTAGAATATAAAGATGAACATGAAGACTAATGATATTGATCACCCCCTAGTGTGTGGCTGGAGTATCGCTCACAGAGCTCCTCCCCTCCATGTCAGCTGATAAGATGTGGCCCAAGACTGGAAAAGAAAAATTTGATTAAAATAAAAAAAAAAAAAAAAAACATTTTGTGCTATTTTAGGTTCAGTGTTTGATGCATTTGGTTCAATTGAAGAAGTTAATTTTTTCACATTTGAGTCTTGGCTCAAGAAACCCCATGTTTTTCTTACTTTCTAGGTATGTCATTGGTTGTATATATTTATTTTTAGGGGGTGTATTTGTTTTTTGAGCAGGCCACAGGTACCGGTATGTGGAACCAAAGAGTGTGGGCTGAAGTGGAGGTGGTGGGGGCAGCCATCACTCACAAGTCTGTATTTACAAGTACATGTGTCACTATGCACTGGTTTGCATGGGCTCATATGTGTCATGCCAGTTTGCAGACACTAAGTATCAACAGTGAAGCATTAACCAGCAAAACCATGTGTTAATATAGCAATAGGGCATCTATTTTTCTGACCGAAATCGCTGTTTTCTGAATGACACTGGTTCCCAATAACATGGACGTGGACATCTGCTATATGTTCACTGTGACATGACAGGATTCATGTCAAATAATGACATACAATATGTCCACATGGCTGTCTGCATGTTATGTACTTAACTTGAAATAAAGTGGAACTCAGTGTTGAACCATTGGGAACAACAGAATTTGGAGGAATGAATAGCAAAAGTTCACCGAGAGAAAAAAAGAAAGAAAGAAAAGGAAAACGACTCGATGTAAGTGTTATGTCACTGTTTTTCAGGTTTGACTTTTATGTGCATCATCTCAGGTGCTGTCCAGCTTGCAGGATGCACTCACATCATAAAAACCTTTGCCAAGTTGTAAAGTTAACAGGTGTGTGAAATTCAAACAGCCATCAGAAGAAGGAAAATCAAAGATAAAGAAAGGCAAAGGATTTAAAGGGTTCCGGCATCAATGTTCCTGCCCCGAGGTCAAATATCTCGTGTTTTCTTATCATTTGCAAACCTCAGTCTATGTTTTAATCCTTTCATGAAGAGACGCTTGTTGTGTAACCTGATAGCAGCTCAGTGGATATGGCAGTTTAGTTTCAGAGGTTAAGTCAGCTGTACATTTTGTTCTGTGCTGAAACCGCAGCTTCTCTCAACTAGAGGAAGTAAACACATACATTGCCAACTTACCACGTCTGCTCAAGATATCGTGATGAGGTGTTGAGGACAGACAGGCTTTACAGTTCTACCTTGTCAACAGACCTTCATGAAGAGACAAGAGTGACTTCAGAAACATTGCACTGATTCACAGACGAGGAGAAAGGTTTACACTGACCAACAGCTGAGCGTCTTGTCTCTCACTAAACTTAACCTGATGTTGACTAGTCTTTTCACATCTGTATTCACTGACATTCAGAATCAGAATGAATCACTTTACTTATACTTACTAGTCATTGTTTGAGTGAGCGGTAAGGATGATGGCGGAGGAAGGCCGAGTTCGCTCAGCTCTTCCTGGTGAGGATTCTGTGTCAGTTCATGCATGTGGGTTCAGGATGTTTTGGAAGCAACAATACAGGAACGTCAGACTGTACGTGAGGCTGCTTTCCTGTCATAGAAATAAAAAAGAGAAACTGTTGCTTGTCAGATAGATGTGAGAACACAAGCTGCATTTGATTTAATTTATAAAGACATATAAACAATATATGACATCAGACAGACAGAGCAGCAGCTGATGGATAGATGAGATGATGATGACAGTTCAACCTCTATTTATAATGAATTCTATGTTTTTGATATAGATTTTGTTATTATTCTACTCTTCTTTGATAATTTTTGGAAAAATGGATGTGACTTTGTGGAATTACTGGCTGTTTGCTGACAATGGATGGGGTCACAGAGAGGACAGGCTCTCTCTTGACAACAACCCACTGGATCTCTTCCACCATCACCTTCCTCCCCTGTGCACCCACCCACAAGCTCACAGCAAACTGCTACTTCAGAGGAAGTCCTGCTGCTGCCGTGTCAGAGGGCAACCAAACAGGCCGTTCCCTCCGCTGGTCAGCGTGCAGGGATGGATCCACACGTGTCTGTGTCTCCGTCCATCGTCCCAGCTCCACTCCCGAGCCTGTTTGTTTGTGATAGAAAAGAAAGCCGAAACCTGTTGGGTCTGTTTTTCTCCCTCTGCTGGCCAAGAGCCCAGGTGTTGTTGAACAGGGAGTCATCTTTCAGAAAAACATGAGGTGGTTTGCTGGGTCATGAGGCTCGAGGAGGAGGAGGAAGAAGAAGAGAGACTGAGACAGATGTATTTTAGAGTCTCTTTCATTGGATGTTCTCATCTTCCAAACCAGTTTTTCAGCTGCCAGTCAGTCAACACATTCTTCTGTGATGACTGTATTTGTCCCCAGAGCTACAGCAGGTTGTTGTTCACGCTCTTGTCATGACGGGGTATTTTTCCTCTGCCACTTTGAAATGAAGCAGAAGATACTGATAAAAAAACCAAAACATGTGATTAATACTGTTGGCGTCTCTGACAGTGACACTGGTAGAAAGTATCTCAGCCTTCTGGGGATAAAGAAAGTGGTAAAACAGATTCAACCCCTGTTGTAGTCCGCACGCATCCACATCCTTCTTCTTTTGGCTCCTGCAGCCAAAAACCCAGCTGGGGAGTGAGAAGGTCACTCAGCTGATTTACTCCCAAGTCCAGTTCAACGAACACACAGCACTGGGAAAAAGAGCAGCACGATGGATGTTGTTCTTTTCAGGATTGTTGTGTAATGTAATTCATGGGTGCATATATTACATTTTGACTGAGGAACGGCAGAAAGAACAACTCAGAGTGAAGTTTCATTGATTCATCAGAGAAAAAAAGCGTGTCACTGCCAGAGAGATGTTGTCATAAAACAGACTTTATGTTCAGCCTGTTTTATTGCAGTGGTGCCAGATGTGTAAAGTCATACTTTGTTTTTACCACAGCATACAACAAAATAACAGGACTGAGCATTCTGTCCCTTTATAGTCTGTTTTAAATTTAACACCAAGCAGAACAATCCTAATTGCATACAGGATAAATTGTTTTTCCAAACCCGGAAATACTGAAATGTTCGTGTCACATTCGTTTCCACACTTTTCCCTAATCTCCCTGTTCACATCTGTTTACTTAAACAACTCCAGAACCCTGCAGTGTTCCAGGGTTTCACTGCATTACATGTGTCTGACCACACCTCACTCATTTTCTTGTCCATCATACATATGGAAACACGTATAATTTCAAGGTATTATGTAAGAAACCGCTGGTCACGCAAACCCTGTCACGCAAGAGACGATGCACTGATAGAAGGCTGGACAGAAGTTTGGATGAAAATAAGAGGGTGAGCCGAAAGCGGAAAGTGAAAACACAGATTATGAAACTGATTTTGTCCATGGAAAGAAGACTCACTTGTTTTGAACCAACATCTTATAAAATGCAAAAGGGGGATTTGGTGAGTTTTTGTCTTTGTCGCTCTGATCACGTATGCTCCGATGCCAAATGGGGCTGACGTACATGTAGGACTCCACACGCCACAGGAATGAGTCGGAGACAGAAGGCCTTTTGTGTGTCGCAACTAATGCGAATTCTACAAAACAGGCGATTGAATCAAAAAGACTCGGCTGGATGGAGGAATGAGGAAAAACAGATAAACCTGATGACCTAACCTGGGAACATGCTGTCCACGGCTGGCAAGCGCTGACAGGTGGATTAACTCAGCAGAAGAACATCCTGTAAACACAAACCTCCAGGTCTGTCTTCATGAACATCCACACGGAGACAAAGACAATCAGAAATGATGCTGATAGTAAATCCATTATTTTGTAACTTCACACCACCCCAACTTCTTCCATCTGGGACTTGTAATGTCAGTAGGCACGTAGGTTATTCCAAGTCTTTCTTCAGTTGAACCAGCTGCACCGATGAAGCTGCATGACTGAAAATAATACACAATAACTTCATGTCTCCCTCCTGAAAGTCTCAAACTGTTGTCGCAGGGAGAATATGAGCGATATCTCAGTCTGTTTGGACATAAATGTCAGATCTAGTTTTCATCAGATCAACTGTGATTGTAGCCTTAGATTCAATTCAAAATGAAATCACAATGCAATATTACCTTAGAACAGTAAAAATTCATCAAATTCTAGCTGAGGAAACAATAACACTGGATGTGTGTGGTGATCAGATTCACAGAGGAAGCCAAACAATATTGCAACAATATTGCGCAGCTTGTACATGTCGATGAGGAAGTCACGAGCAAACATGTCACATTATAATGTGGTGTGTCAGCAATCACACACATTTGCAAAGAGCATGCACACCGGTGAGGACACTCTGGTTCATTTTTCGAGCTGTAGCTGCACATGTATGTGTGTGTGCATCGTAAAGGAAGGGAGCAGTCACAGACTCAAATACACACTCTTGTCCATATGGGCAGAGCAAAACACACGGCAGCAGAGCCGTCAACCGCTTCTTGAATACACACAGTCTTCCTCTGAGCGCCTCCAGCTGTGCTGAGGCTCCAGACATTTAATTGTAAAAACATATGGAGGATGCGTGTTTTTTCTTGTTGATACAACTGTGTGTTTTCGTTTCACTGGGTTTCACCAGTTTCACTGTCAACTTTGCACAATCACGACAACTGATGACGCTCCTGAACTTCACAGAATGAACCAGGAATTAATTCATGTAAATATTTACAAGTATAATCTGAAGTGTGCTTTTAAAAAGCAGATGTTTACATTTTGTGTAAATGTGATTGCTTACCGTGTATGTGTGTGTGTGTGTGTGTGTGTGTGTTGTTTTTGTTATCATTTTTGTTCAGTAATTTGTCCCTGTGATTTGTAGCTACATGATTCTCTGCACGTTGGGGATTTTGGCACCAAGTCTGGAAAACACAGGACAAACTGGCTTCAGCGTCAGCCTCAACAACAAAAGGGAATTGAAACTAAAAACTCTGCATGCGTGTGTGTGCGCTGTGTGTGCACATCTAATGAGCAGACAGCAGGGAGTGTTGGAGCCCCGCCCACTGCTCCACTCTCATTGGCTGCACTGCACTGTTGTTAAGCATATAAGAAAAGACCTTTCTGTTCAGCCAATGGGGACAAACCTCCAACTTCCCACAACATGCCACAGCACCTTATCTGTGGTGACATCACATGGCCTTTAAACGGCAGGCCGCAGACTGAACGAGACGGAACACACACACCCAAAATAAACGCACAGCCAAGTTTCAGTCTTGTGTGTTTTGCAGTGTGACTGGCGGCTGGCCTACTTACAGGCTCTTTAAATGACAACACAAAGCATTTCTCTATTCCTGGGATCCGACTATGTCTGGAGGAAATCCGACTTGTTTCGTTGATGAATACCCATGGAGCACCGTTCAACTGACATTTTACCGGTCAAACTAATGCTAACATGCGTTGACAGTACTTTGTCAACAGTGGATGTGATTTGTCTGCAACCTCCAAAGAACCGTTTTGGAGGAAGCTGTAATTCACAAACGTCATGTGTTGGTACCAACACATCTAACATGACCACAGCTCAAGTCTGTCGTGGGAGCTGGCTGCGACACAAACCAAGAGGGATGCTGGTGAACAACTGTTTGCGCTGCAGATTCATCAGTCCGGCCGGCAGCTCCTCCAGCCGCCGCTGCCTTACGACTCTGATCGTGACAGGATAAAGAGGAAATAAGAGCTCGTGTATGTGTCTGCGAGTGACCGCGAGTGATGAATCCAGGTGAGGGTGCAGATGTTTTGTCGATGACCTCACAGAGGTGGGAAACTGACTTTCACCAGTGGGTGAAAGGTCACAGAGTGAGCAGCAGTCGGATGTTTTTCACTTTCATAACGATAAATGTAAAAACCACATTTGGAATTGGAGTTTATCACGTTGTTATTGTTTGTTCTTCTTCACCATCACACACGATCCTGTAACACACACTTAAATGCCGTCAGTTTTGTGGACAGAACGTAGAAGCTCAGAAACAAAAACACACGTGGCGCATGAAGTGAGAGGAGAAAAGTGTTTCCTGTGTTTCCTGTGGTCTGTGACTCTGAGCGTGTGACTGATCAGCTCGTGTGTGACTGGAGTAAACCCCCCACACTCACAAACACATGCACCTTGTTGTTTACTGCTGCCGATACGGAAAGCTTTGTTTCTTCTTTTACATGAAGCCTTTTGACGTTCGTGTTCAAACAGCAGTGGAACTATCTCTGACGATGAATTATGGAGGTGAATATGTAGAGACTAATATAGAGGTGAATGGAGGTGAATTTCTCTTGGGAGAACAAATCAAGTCTTTATCTATCCAGCAATCTGAGCAACCAGACTTGGCTGATTGAAGGTTTCACCTCTTCTCCACAGGTCCTTCCTGTCTTCAAGCAGCCAACTACACTCACCTCTCTGCTGCGTTCAGCACGCTAACTTCCACGAGGACTCCTGATTCCACCTCCTGACTCCATCTCCTGCTGCTGCTGCCTGGACCTTAGCTGCGTGGATCACCAGCGCTGTTTGAAATCACAATTCGTACAATATCTTTATATAATGAATCTGTGTTTCCAGTCAAACGTGTTATTAAACGTTTGTGTCACTGAGGCTCAGACATAAATCTCTTACCTTTATCATCACCGAAAAGAATGTGTACATGTAGCCCATAATGACACTGTATCACCTTAGAGTCAAAAGAGATACAAAATGTTTTTTTCTGAAGAGGATGACTTTTTCTGCATGTCACAAATATAAAATGTTGCTGAACATAATTCTGCATGCTGAAATGTCCAATCCTTGCAGGGCATCCTGGCGTCTGCTGCAGTACCAATGACATTAAAGTGTGTTCTTTTACTTTTCAGGAAAGGGGTGTAGCTTGGTCAAATACCTAAAAAGTCTTGGGAATAAATGCTGCATGTATTTTTTACAGTGTGAGAGCAGCTGTGCTACTTCGAGGAAGTTCTGTCACTTTTTCCCACTAAAAAACCCAGAAAAAGAGAGTCAGGCCAAAGTGTCCTTGAATGAGTGGCAACCTAATGGAAAGTTGTGCTCACCAAAACCTGTAATAGCCCTTCAATGTCAGGAAGAGGACTTGTAAACTTGGGACGCTCTGGCTTAGCTTTGTGTTTGCTTGCAGAGCTACATATTCTCACACTATGGTTAAAACCACTTGACTGAGATTGACAAGATATCGTTACTCTCACCGGCTGAAACAAACAACACGTTCAACGGACAGAAAACTGCCTGTGACACAGCTATTTGTGAACACAGCTCATGCTGGCGTTCTGGGGAAACAGAGGATGTCAGTGGGAATTTGACATCTTTGAAATGTAAACATTTTCATCTCTAACGAAAGGGAGATAATTACGATTTCATTCAGACAAAAGCCTTTAGCTTCGGAGTGTGTAGGGTCTGACACATTTACAAGAAGAAGGAAAATACCGACCAAAAACGTACAGAAATACTCCTGTAGCGTGCAAAGAACAGAGCACCCCCGGCGAGTAAACAGAGACAATAGCAGGCTCTCATAGGCACATTAATCCTAATGTGTGTGTATATGCACATATGGGAGGAAGAAGTAAGAGGAAGGAGGAGGTGGGGGCTGGCTGCTCCCCGCACTGGCTCATGCCGGTTTGCGCTGCTTCTCACTGGCCCGGGCCCATCGTGAAGTTGTGAGGTTAGTGGAGGGGCAAATGGATTTAGGGTGTGTGGGTTTGAGAGGGGTGTGTGTGTGTGGGGAGGGGGGGGGGGGGGGGGGGGCATTCAACTACCCTCGCTGCTGTGCTAGATGTCAACATGTGTCGGTGAACGCATCACCGCTACGCTTCAAGTGTATCATATGGAAAGTGGTCTCGACATCACGTCCACAGAGGCACGCTCACATGCAGCGGAGGCATATTCAGGCACCTCCCACGTGCACGACCACATGCCTGGGATAGGCGTAGTTAGGATGTTTAATCGCAGTACAGAAGAGGAGCTGTTGACACTGTCTGTGTCACATCTGTAAGGGAAACACTTCTTACGTACTGTCCATTAGAAATACTACTGACAATATGTGGAGAATGAATATTTACTGCAGCACCAACCTAAACAAACTATATGATTCACATGAGCTTGCGAACTTTGTGGAGAGAGAAATGAATAAAACGTCCTGAACTTTGTCTGCCCAGACAAACAAGAACAGTCACAGAAAAAGTCATAGATAAGGTTTTGTGTCTTTGATAGAGACAGAGATGATCTTATAGCATTCAGGACACCAGCCTTTGGCGGCCGTATCAGTTCCAGCTGCTTTGTCATGCGTTACAAACCCAGAACAGAGCAGTTTCTATCTCAGGCTGCAGTGTCCTGATGACTGCTTTGCACGCTGAAAGGCTCCTGGCAGAGTTATTGGCTGAGGTCAGAGGTCAGTGGTCTGTCATCTGGCAGAGCCTCCTCTTTTTCAGACATCCAATAAGTGGGTTTGTCCCTCTGTGCTGCAAACCCATGAATGAAACAAAGGAGTTGTCCTGCAGAGTGTCATTCTCTGCCAATTACTACAATTATTACACATAAAAACAATATTTACCACTTAGGTGCATTTAAATGCTGATGAACTGATAAACTGTTGTTGTTAAACTGTTTCTATTCCAATGCGCCATCTGCAGTTACTCACTTTCATAGCAGTCAAAGGTATTTGATATGATCAGTACACATAATAATGATTATATTGAGCACAAAGAGTCGTTCATGTGACCTTTTGAGACGTTAACATCCAACACAGACACACAGTGATAATGCTTGATTATCTGACAATAGTATCATGATAGATGATGATAGTACTAGTGTTTCGTCCAGTGTATGATCAGGAAGAAACCAATCCCATAATACAAGTGAACCCTTCAACCTTCTGGTGATGTGTTTCCCTCGTCAATGTGGTGTGTGAAATACGAACAAGAGGATCCATCTTCTCTATCTCTGAATTCTGTTCTCTGTGATGAGTAAGGATTATTTGGACGGTGGTGTCGATTTTCCGACGCATCTGACCCGTCAGTCTGTGCAGACAGGAACCAGGGTTATCTGCTCCAGGAAAACATGTATAGGCCTTGGCAGCTGGTTGCATCCAGGAATAGTGTCAGTTCTCATGATCTCTGTGACCAACAGCCAGCTCTGGCCTCGCCACGCGTCTTTCATCAAGCTTTTATAACACTTGCCAACAGCAGT
This sequence comes from Aeoliscus strigatus, assembly GCA_901007665.1. NCBI lineage: Eukaryota > Metazoa > Chordata > Actinopteri > Syngnathiformes > Centriscidae > Aeoliscus > Aeoliscus strigatus. The sequence goes on along the minus strand of CAAKHB010007162.1, from coordinate 42,028 downwards.
AACAAACAAGGCCAAATCACGTGTATATTTCCATATATTCTATATCTGTAGGCATCAGCAGGACAGGACATAAATATTAACGCTCATGTTGGAGGAAAAGTCTCCTGAACGTATCCACACAGAAAACAGGTCAGTAGTTCATGTACAAGAGCAAACTGAGATATTTCAGATAATTGATACATTCCTGCTGATTCCCTGTGTGTGTGTGTGTGTGTGTGTGTGTGTGTGTGTGTGCGTGCGTGCGTGCGTGCGTGTAGGCGGGCACCTGCCCGTCACGTCCTGACATCAACACCTGATGATGACTGGCCTGACTCTGCTGTGGATCCTCTTACACTTGTGAAGAATGTGTATCGAAATGTGACGGAGCACAAACCAACCAGGACGGTTCAGCCAGTCTGAGTCAGAGGACGAGAACGAGCGAGGAGGGAGGAGGGTCCGAGGAGCCAACCCACACTGGATCCGACCAGTTCCTGCCCCGCGTCTCCTCGTTCCCCTCCCTCTCGTCTTCATCACCTACTTTGATGTATTCTGTATCCTCCAGAGTTTACCCATATGTACATAATCTGTGGATGGGGATAAAATGGATTCAAAACCAATGTGCAGAAACATTTGATGTGTTTGAGTTGTTCTTTCGTCCAGACGTGTGAAACAGTGGTCAGGTTCACTGTGAAACAAATCACATCTGCACCTACACGGTGTGTTTTGGTATTTCTCATCCAACCTCTCCCTCTCTTCACCAAGCTGCAGGGTTCGTTCACTCCACGGAGGCAGAGACATTGAGGCAGAACAGTTTCATAACGCAGTCACATGAAGCACCAGCCCAGCCTACAGATAAAGGAGTGATAGAACATTCTGGAATCAATTTGTACATGAGCTGTTGTCTATTTACCGTCATTTTCATCCACAGACGCAGTGTGAAGGGTCACTGGGCTCTGTGTTGACTGCCAGCTCCTCTCACATGCTTCCAAATTCCCAGAGACACGTTCAACCTTTTAATGTAGGTGTTGGGTTCTGTGAAACCCTCATGCACAAACAAGCTGCTCTGGTGACAGAAAGACATTCGATAGCTTCAGGTTCTAATTAAGGCTTGTTTACAGCCTGTGTGAGGTACAGTAGAAGCAGAACAGCAGAATCGTATTATTTCACCCCAACTCAAGCGACTCCACGACTCCATGTTATGTTCAGTCTTTCTCTTTTCTTATTTCTAGCTGGGTTGGTTTCATGCTCGTTTGTCATCATCCTCACGTACCCTTACTCAGCCCTTGGTTCATCTTCAGATAGAGGGAGGTTCGGCGCTGAATCAATAATAGATTTAAATCATATAATGAAAATTCAGGAGCGCTGGTGAAACAAACAAAGTCAGAGATTCATCAGGTCACATAAACAGACAGGTGCCAACTGCATAGCAGGTTATAGAGTATGGGGAAAGTCTTGTTCTCACAGGATTCAGGTTCTAGTCATTGACAAACGTCACCTCACATCTGTTTTAGTTAAGTTTCAGAGTTTGACCATTCTGCAGCCAACATCAGATATCCTCTGTGACGTACTCAGGTGAGATCACGCTGCGTTCCCCATGACACATCCAAACGTGTCAACGCACTATAAACGGACGGCCTTTCTGTGACGAGATTGTGAATGGTCGTCTGTTCGGCCTCCTGCCCAGTGTCTGCTGGCATCCTCAGCACAGGGTGAACATCACAGCAGAGTGGAGCAAAATGAAATTCAAATGATCAGAATGTGAAAAACAAGAAGGTGGAGAGACAGACAATCACACATCGAGCAGCTCACTTGAGTCCTGGGCTTTGCAAAGGAAGTTACACTCCTCCCCGTGAAGAGACACGACTGGAAACAGCAGCATTTCACCACAGGAAGAACCTTGTGTATAAAATGATCGTTTTACTCAGCACTATAGGCAGGAAATACACATCATCCACCCGCTGACACTCCCTCCCTCCATTGACTCCAAATATTCATTAACTTGGGTGATATTCTCTACGTAGTCACGAATTACTAAACCACTTGATGCTGCAGCATTCCAAGGTGAAAATGTTGTTGCAGTAACATCAAACCTGTAAGTTTGAATGTTCAATCTATTGAGCTTGATGTGCACCGTTGCTTTTCAAAAGTACTCCTAGTACTAGTTCTACTCGCTGCCCTTTCTTGACAAGACCAGTGAAGTCAGGTTCACAGTCTCAGTCTAGGATCTTTTTTTTTTTTTTCAGTCAGGAGTTCAAACAAATACAGCCCATCATCATAAATAGGCCAAAGAGAAGAACAGACAAAGGGAGTCAGTGAAGGAGTGAAAGTGTGTCACTCAGCATGGAGGGTGTGTGTGTGTGTGTGTGTAGTTGCTTGTAGAACACACTGCTGCATCATGCTCTCCCTCCCACCTGTGGCTGACAGCTCTCTGGTGTCAATAATCAGAGTCCAGCAGGTTTGATGGAGGAAGAACAACTGTCCTTTCATCACTCAGGGTTTTTTGTTCTATTTCTAGTTCTAGTTCTTGCTCCAATATGCTACATCCTGTGACCAATTACCTCCTATACACTTGTCCTAAACTGATTGGTGTAATCAACATTATCAAAGGCCTTTGGTAACATTGACATAAAAATAAAACAGAAACATTGAGAGATGATCAAGTATATGCTACTGATGCGTCTCATATCAACAGCACTCTTAACCGACAGCCACAAAAACATTGCCACAAAACACTGATTCCGCTATGTATGAGTGTTTGACTCAGTTCGTTCAGTTTATTCAGATTCTTGTGTGTGTGTGTGTGTGTGTGTGTGTGTGTGTGTGTGTGTTACGCTGATGTGCTTTGGTTTTTAGGACAGCAGGGAAACACCCTGCAAACACATGTGACAGCCTACAGATCATGTTAAAAATGTCACCCGGATACAGTCGTGACTTGAGGGCTGACCTTCACCTGACTTGGTTTTGGAATATCACATTTCCCACCAGTTTTGGATCAAATCTGAATTCATTTCCTCCCGTAAGCAGCGACCCAGTATCCACACATTTCTCCACAAATAAGAACAGAGGAGCCGTGATTTTTGCTGACACAGCAGAAGGTCGCTAAGATAGCTGCACCTTGTTGTGGCCTCTCATTATGTCCGATCAGTCGACTAGTCAAAGCAGACAGGATAATGAAGAAGTTGAATGACAAGTGGCCAACTTGAAACGACTTGTTTTTTTTCCCCCTGGGAGACTTTTTGCTGAGTTAGCACGTTATTCAGGTTTCACCTTCACTACCGATCGCTCGGGTCTGAGTGAAAATGATTGTGACTGTACTCACAGTACTGCTGACTACTTGTTACTGATGATTAAATTAGGAATACTACTGAAGTTGTGATGAGATGGTTTGCTCATGTTGCTGTACTGAGTCACTCCCCAAAAGACGCCGATCACACATCAACACAGCACTGAAGTAATGCTGCAGGGGTTGTTGCAGAAAAATAAATGAGATCAGATAGTGGAAAAGATAAGACCTTCTTCAAGTTTCTTGAAAATGATTCATGTGGTACTCAGTCCCAGTTGGAGACTTCTCACCTTCCGGCAGTGTGCTTGTGTGAAACTGACTGTTATTTTATGACAAAAGAAAATAAACACACAGACAGACGTACAGTAGTTTGATGACTTTAATCATTTTAATCATTTGAGTATGTATCTGAACATAAAATCCTATCTCTTCACTCTGTATTAAATTAAAAGTGTAATTTGTACCACAATGCACAATTCACAATGATTGAATATTTGTCCATAAAACTGCATTTTA
>CAAKHB010007162.1:13413-38230 GCA_901007665.1 Aeoliscus strigatus | reverse complement strand
AAAATGATTCATGTGGTACTCAGTCCCAGTTGGAGACTTCTCACCTTCCGGCAGTGTGCTTGTGTGAAACTGACTGTTATTTTATGACAAAAGAAAATAAACACACAGACAGACGTACAGTAGTTTGATGACTGTTCATTTGCTGCAAACTCGCCCAAATTTTAATCATTTGAGTATGTATCTGAACATAAAATCCTATCTCTTCACTCTGTATTAAATTAAAAGTGTAATTTGTACCACAATGCACAATTCACAATGATTGAATATTTGTCCATAAAACTACATTTTATGTCTCAAAAGCATGAGGACTGATGAAGTGACATGCACACAACTCTACTAAAGGCAATAAATCCTTCCATTATCCAATTAAGAACAGCCCCCATCGCCTTGAAACCAGGATTCCGTTTCAAATCCTTCTTGATTCACTGGATGCCACTGACGGAGGCCACAGATTGTGTCCACACATACTTTATTTCTCTGCAGGAGGACGTTTGGGCTCCAGGTTCCGACTACAGATGTTGACCTCATCTCTGTGGGCTCAGTCAAAAGAAGACAGCCCCCTCTAGTGGACATGAAGTGTAACCACAGAGATATGCAGCGATTTGAACGTATATGCTTGAAATGACCTACACTCACTTTCTACCCAGGGTAAGGGTTCATCAACGGGTAGGTGGGTGTGCTTAAAACAGTTTAACTCACATCTACCCGTTGATCCGTTACATCCTGGCAATGAAAATGATCTGAATGTTTTAAATGTCCTCGTTCATAGTCCTGAAAGGAAGTGACCTCAGTTTCACTTTCTGTTCGTCAGAAGTGAATCTTCTGTCCATCGCTTTGTTTCTCCTCGTCTCCAAACATGTTTTCCTCTCCGCTGAACCAAGCGAAGGAGATATCCAGGTAATAGTTCCATTTAAGTCCTGTTTGATTTAAAGAACCGATGAGCTTTGTTTCTCTGAGCAGGAAAGCTGATGTTGAAGGCTCAGAGGGATGTTGATGAACTGAATGTGAGCCGTTATATTATCTGGAAGTTACTTCTAGTTACTTAGTAAGTACGTTTTATGGTGTAAAACACCGTAAAATGTAAAGTATTATCATTTGAATTCGATTATCACTATGCACTGTGACACTGATATTAGTTTACTAGACTATTGCTGTTGTTGTTCCAATCTTTAGTGTTTTCACATATTTGCACCTTTGGAAGTTTGAAAGGTTGTTGTTTTTTTAATGGAAGGGGTTTGGGGTGGTGGGCAACTAGAGTCCTGTGTCCTGTGTTCATCTGTGTGTATCAGAGTACGTTGAAAAGCAGCATCAGCATCATTCATCACTGCATCAAAGGGTTTGAGACCAACGCAGGGCCTCTGGTTTGCTTTTTGTGATTCCAGTGGCTTTAGATTTGGTTCAGCTTTAGCCGCAAAACCTGAAGAGCCTTCAACCCCAGATGAAGCTGAAGATAAGGCCATTGGAGGTGTTCACAAACAAGTCCCAAAGGTCACTTCTACACAGAGAAAAAAAAACCTGTTCACATTTCCTGGTAAGTTCCTCAAAGGTTCTGTTGTGGTTCTGTTCATCGGTTTAAGGTTGTTATTGTTAATATCTGTGCCCAAAGGACTTGTCAAAATCAGTAACATTGCATAGTGTTGTCTAAAAAAGAAATCAGTTTACCTATGGGATATTTGGGATGTTGGTGTTTCCTAGGCGTCATAGCTCCTCTTCCACTCTCCGAACAGGACGGGTGAGAGCAGGGTTATTTCAGTGGCAGTATTGTCGTAGTCCGCTGCCGACTTTGCCTTGACTTGCCTTAACATGTGATGCACAGTGGATATGTCATTCGTCTTTTCTCACATTTTTTTCAGAAATGAAAACAGACCTGGAACATCCATGGAGAGACATGACGTGGACAGAGGAGTGAGTGAAACTGAGAATTACTAATCATCGCATTGGTACAAAAATAATATTTTCACCTCCACCATCATCATCATTACTTGGACAAAGACTTCTTATACAATCATACATATATGTACATACATATTTACATTCCAAACGTAGGCATAGAACCAGCCTGATGAAGACCATCAGCTCCTACAGACCCAAATGTGAGGGGGTGACTCAGGCTCGGGTTCTCCTCCTCGGACCCGTCAGCTCCGGAAAGTCCAGCTTCATCAGTTCGGTCCAGTCGGCCTTTAGTGGGAGAGTCATCAACCGGGCCATGGTGGGCTCCTCCTCGACCAGTTTCACCAAAAAGGTAGTTGTGTGTCATTGACCGTGTCCGGACCGTTCAGTTTTCAGGCCACACAGACGCTTAAATCCAGAGTTACATCTAGATGTGTACATATAATATGTAACTACAGCAGACAGGAAAACGTTTGTCAACCAGCCAGCCAGGGAAAGGGGGCGAAGGAACCTTTCACCAGCCTCTCTGCCCAGCTTAGCTGCAACTGCAGGAAAGGACGAAACTCTCTTCAGAAGCAGAAGAAGCAGAGTGAAATGGGGTCATAGTGTCTTTCATTATAATGCCACAGCTGCAGTGCCCATCTCTCTGACTGCGTCTCTTTTTGTGTCAGTTACAGTCCTTCAACATCCGTTGTCAGAACGGGGAACTTACACGGCTGGTGCTGACTGATATAATGGGTCTGGGCGATGGCGAGATGACTGGTCTGACATTCCATGACATCCTGTCTGTCATCAAAGGGCACGTGCCTGAGGGGCACAAGGTGACTAGCATCTGTACGAATGTTCTGTTTGAGCTACAAGCCTAACATGAAAGAAGCCGGTGTGTGTGAGCGCATGTGTGTGTGTGTGTGTGTGTGTGTGTGTGTGCGGTTCATATAACATGGACACACACCTCCCACTGTCAGAAAATGGGGCGAAATAGCTCAGATATGATCGCTGTCATGTTGCCACAACAATAAATCCTTGGAAACACATCAACAATATAAGAACTCCCTAGAGTTAAAAAAAAAAAAAGATGGTAGGCAAAAAGGTGTCTTGCATGATTATTTTTTTTGTGCGGGCCAAGTCCCATTGCTAATATGGAAGGAGTGAGACTGATGAAATATACTGAAACCGGCCACAAGGGGGCAGCCAAGAACGTTTGCCCTCTCTTAATGAAAAAACTTTTTTTAATTTTATTTTTTGTCTTTTTATTTTACACATGCAGACAGCTCAGTTAGATGGTGTTACAGTGGATCACTGGTGTATGCCTCCTACATATACATGCCAATACAGAGTAATTCACACACTCAGATCAGAACCAAACAGAAATAGTGAATAGCTATACCATCTCCTCAATCCATGACATTTTTTTACACTATTTCTATCATAGTTTCCATCCATTGTTTACACTCTGGGGGTGGATGTACTTTTCCAAAACATGGCTGATTCCCAGAGGATGTTCCTCTCATGATACATTGTAATGAAACAAGTATTTCTATCAGCATCAGCCTGTGGTCATGTACTTTTTCCAGACCAGTCCCAACTTATTTTGATTTGACCTTTTCATTTCCCTCGTCCAGTTTACCCCAGATCAGCCAGTGAGGTCAGAGACTGTGGGCTACGTGAAGAGGCCCAACCTGAACGACAAGATTCACTGCGTGGTCTTTGTCGTGGATGCATCCAAAATCCTCACCTACCACAAACATCTCAGCACCATGTTCCATCTGCTCCGAGAGCACATCGGTGACATGGGTGAGAAAGACTAGGAACGTATTCCACATTTTTGTCATAGTGTGACCTCACTCCTGCTACTTTCTCTCCATTTTTCTTTCTCACTGTGAGAAGACGTTTCTTGATTGTTTTGTTGCCAGTATTCCTACACTGAGGGTAATGATGTTCATTCAGGTCTCCTACACAGACAGCCCTCTAATTAAAATCCCCTAAATGTTGAAAGTACTTGATTGTGTCTGTCAGGTGTTCATCAGGTGGCTCTGTTGACCCACATCGACAAGGTTTGTTCAAAGACAGCCGAAGACACCACCCACGTCTACAAGAGCCACATCGTTCAGGAAACGGTAGGTCAGGATAAAGCACGCGCAGTGTGAGAATTGTTTGTGTACTTTCTCCTGAACAGTGTAAGATTGTATACTGCCAAATTATCTCATTGGAATTTACTCAGTTTAGATGGTGCTGTAGAAAATTAGCAATTGTTTTCTAGTCGCACTTAATTGTATTTGTGTGTGTGTGTGTGTGTGTGTGTGTGTGTATTTGTAGATGCAAAGGGCTGGAGCTCTGTTGGGAATGTCCACCTCTTACATAGCCCCGGTGAAGAACTACTCATCAGAGGTGGACGTGAACGCCAACACCGACATACTTCTACTCAGCGCTGTCAACCACATCCTGCAGTACGCAGACCTGCATTTCCAGGACAGCGCACCACAGTACACACGCCTGAGTGTGGACTTAAATAACCAAATCTAATAACAAATCGCAAATTTGTCCACTGTGAGACGAATAAAGGTTTATCTAAATGTCATTAATCACATGTGTCCATTAGCCATCAGCATCTACAATCCACTGATTTTTATGGTCCGTATTCAGTAACACAGCAACATAATTCCATCATGATGCTTATCTCAAAATAAAAGCTTTGATTTGTAATTCTAAAACGTGTTTTTAATATTTCCTTTAGTGACACATTGTTATAATGTTTGCATGTCAATGTCTAAATGTGAACATGGCAGTATGTAAAAGGTCTTGTGTCCTTGTAGTTAGCACAAACATCATTCAAAACAAAATAAGATGACTGCAACACAATGCCCCATGTCTATATTATGGGATAAAAAAAATATTCAAAAAGCTCAGGATGGTCACAGCAGTCCGAAATATCCTCAGTTATATAAAAGTACAACACCTGCAGACATAAATGGATTGAAGAATTAATCATGGTGGAGGGGAAGAGAGGGGGTCATGGGACCGTTTCTTTAGTACAGGTTTGTGAAAACAACAGGACAGAAGTGGAGGAGATGGTGTAGGTGGGTGTGACTAAATACTGGTTATGTATGTAGGTTCTAATTTAAAGGTGTCAATTACTCTGTGTTGGCATGAATTGAACATTGGACTTCTGTTGTTGTAATTTCCATAACAATAACACACGCACGCAGTATCGAGACATTAACAGCAAAAAAAAAAAAATCAGGAAACCGAAAATGACGACGTAGAAGTTAAAATCCATAAGAACCTCCCTCAGTTCAGCCTCATCATCATCATCATCAGCAGCAGCAGCAGCAGGACCTCTTAGGTTTCTTTTCTGCTCCACCGAATCTGTCATCAGGCATCAACCTCCACTGCCATGTTCTCTGCACATTCTGCCAAAGCGGTGAGTTGAAAATATGACGGTTTTATCTATATATATATTTTTAAAGTTGTTGGTCACAGAATCTGTCATTATTTATCCGACTGCAGTTTGAAATTGAAGGTGCGGCAGTTTGAGGGAAATCGAAAGTTAGTTTCTGAACATGTACGGAGCTTTTATCTAACCTGCTTTTTACACATTTAACATGGAAAGAGACCAAACCGTGTCAACTGGGGGAAAAAAATAAGAAATATATATCATATATGGTACATGTACAAACCCAGGGGCGCTCATAGCAAGCAGGTCGAAGGTTCGATTCCTGGCCTGGGCTCGTTCAATGTGGAGTTTTCATGCTCTCCCTGTGCCTGCGTGGGTTCTCTCCAGGTACTCTGACTTCCTCCCACCTCCAAAAGCATGCTGAAGTAAACTGGTCACTCCCTATTGCCACTAGGTGCGAGTGTGAGTGTGAATGGTTGAAGTCATCCAGAGGTCAGATGGAGCCTTAATACAGACACAAGATGTGCACCTGCACGTACAAGCATCTGTATTGTCATTAAATCGTTCACATATCTGCTTCAGTTTGGACCAAAGTGGGGTCCAGTAAGAGAAAACCTCTCTTCACTCTCAGACTAGTCCTCAGACGAATCTTCTGAAGTTGTCTTTCTCTCCTTGCTCAGCGTACCAACAAACATTCCTCACTCCTGCAAACCAACCGCCACACCATGAATGCCAGGTTATCCATGAGTCAGCAGAGGGCAATCTGCTCTCAAATGGGGAGTGTGACGCTGGAGCTGCTGTACAAGGCCAGTGTCCATGGTTTCACTGCTGCAGACTTTCACGCCAGATGTGACAACCGCTGCCCCACAGTGTCTGTGGGCTACAACGCTTCTGGTTACGTGTTTGGGGGCTACACACAAAGACCTTTCAGTCAGTCTGGCAGGTATGAGAGGGATGACCAGGCCTATCTTTTCACTCTCAAGGGTGAAAACCTCATCAAACATCCAGTCAATTACCCTGACTATGCGGTGAAAATGATGAGTAACCGTGGTCCATATTTTGGAGAAGCACTGGTACTTATGAATGGAAATAATACAGTTTTTAGCAACCCAGGAGAGTATTACACCTTCAGTGCTACAAAGATGCATGGGAATGACCTCATCCTGACGGACTGTGAAGTCTACGAGGTCAAAGAGGGTGAGTTGTCTTTGAAATGACTTTGCTGATACATTTTACGATACAACAAGACCTAATCAGATGCACCGGATTACAACCTTCATGTCATTTTCCTGTTTACTGAGTAACCTTTGTTTTGGCTGAATTACGATGCTTGTAGGTGAGCAAGTTTCCTCCGTTGACTTGAGGTGTGGACCTCTGGACCTTTTTGTTCCAGATTTATAAATTGTGGCTGCTTGATGTGTGCAGAAAAATGATCATGAATTATGTGTGTGTGTGTGTGTGTGTGTGTGTGTGTGTGTGTGTGTGTGTGTGTATTGCCACACATGTGTTCAGCAGCCGAAGATGTCTACTTTGGTGAGTCAAAAGTTTAGAATACATTTTGGTTTCTAAATCGATTCTATGATCATTTGTTTATTTCTTCTGTGCTTTAATTTCAGAGTACACAGGGACATTAAACTGCATTATTTCAACTATATATAAATGAGTCACTCTCTTCAACAGATCAGGAATGTGATGTATTAGAGAGACCATGGAGGACCATTGTCTGGGAAGCTGAGTAAGCTTCATTCATTCATTATACTTTTACGCAGTATGAAACATGAGGATGAGCAGAGAAATGTACATAAATGTGATGATTCTTTGGGGTTAATCGTAGTTTATTTATGGTGATGAATGGAATTCACTAATGTTCTTGAATGTGCTTGAAAGTATCTTCCATCATGGAGGCAGTGGACATGTAAAGGTTGTGTGTCCACAGGAAGCGCCAGGAGCTGATGGACAGAATTCAATCCTACAAGCCCAGAATCGACTCTGTGTCTCGGAGTCGGGTCTTGCTCATTGGACCGGTTGGAGCTGGAAAGTCCAGCTTCTTTAACTCTGTGAGCTCTGTGTTCAGAGGTCACGTCACCAATCAGGCCATCGCTGGCTGCTCTGGAAGCAGCGTCACCACGCAGGTTAGTCACTGGGAAACGTTCCAGGAGGGATTTCACACGTCCCACTTCTCATCACTTTACATCTGACAGTTTCGCACATATTCACTGAAACATGGACGAGAAGGGAAACTCCTGCCGATCGTACTGTGTGATACAATGGGATTGGAGGAAAGAACGGGGGCGGGACCTGATATAGACGACATCATCAGTGCTGTTCGAGGTCATCTGCCTGATGGTTATCAGGTACAGATGTTTGTTACATGAAGCTGGATAGTGAGAGTCTGAACCACCGATGACCCAGTCTGTCTCTCCCTGACTTAGTTCAACCCTGCTGCTCCTCTGCAAGCGGGGGCCAGTGCTTTTCAAACTCCCAAAGGGCCCGCGGACACGATCCACTGTGTGGCTTATGTCATTGATGCCTGCAGCGTTTCCATCGTGGCCTCAAAGCTGATGGAAAAGCTGGAAGCCATCCGCCGAAAGATCAACTCACTGGGTCAGTAAAATCTGTTGTAGCTACAAGTCACACGTACATCACTTCCTCCTACACACCTCTGCAAGGGTACTTTCACTTTACTGTGACGGGCAATAGGAGTGTTACATTTAGACTGATGTCAGAGATAATGACATCAAATGTTCACGACAGAGAGATGAAAGCACCTGTTCAGTCACCCACCAAATGTACACAACTGGGCCACTGACACACAAACACACATTACAACTGAAGAGTTGATTTCCAAACACACGAGAAACCAATGAACATCTCCTGCCAAAGTGTCTTATTTCCTTGTGTAACACGTACTGAAAGACGCGGATTCGTTCCAAACCGTGCCAAGCCTGTTGACGGCACAATGTCAGTGAGAAATAAAAATGGACAATTAACACGCTTACATGTACAATTACTGTACACCAGTAATAGCCGTGTGTCCCTACGCAGCCCTTCAGTGGCTTCAAGTTTTAGGATTAGCTACAGGCAGGAAATGCCTACTAGACAAAGTAAACCACAAAAAAGGCTTGTCACTCCCGACGGTGCTCAGATAACGAGTGTGGGACATAAACTGAAGGCTGCTGACGGTTTCTGTCAGGATGAGAAGCATTGGAAGAACTCGTGTGTGTGAGATAGAGAGATAGTGTGTGTAAAATCAGGAATGGGGTAATGTGTAATAGCAAGTTGGAAAAGTTGGATTGGTAGTGTTTTCAAAAAGAAAAAAAAAATGAAACTGAAGTTATAATCCACAATATTGTTCGATTTAACAATCACTGTTCAACATGTTCATATAAACCAACAAGCATTTTTAAAAGTATAAATCGAATATTCAAGGTAGAAAATGTAATTTTCCCAAAAAATACTGAAACGGATTGATAGCGTTTTATAAATGAGCTCTTCAATTATCCTACTCTGTCATCAGAGAAGAACTTCATTCATGACAGTAACACCAACCTGTCATTCATTTCATTCACATACATCTATTTCATCATCAGAGTTCTGATTTTTGTTTGAGGTCACATGAACAAACTGTAAAATGTGTCGTGTCACTGTGTCTCCCATCTGTAGACTGTTACCTCACAGATTTTAACTCTTGGTCTCCAGGTCATGAAATGTTTACATGTATTTTCTTCCTCTGGCTCTCTCAGGAGTTCCACAGATGGTGCTGCTCACTAAAGTGGATGATGCCTGTCCTTTGGTGAAGGACGACGTGAGAAACGTTTACAAAAGTCGCTACATAAAAGACATGGTGAGAAATTCATCCAGACAACATCATCTAGTGAATCTATTGTTTGTTTGTAGTTAGTTGGATGCACCCTCCTTCTACCTCATAGCAAAAGTAGGCTGTTTTCTATCATAAAGTGTACACTTACGTAAGTCCAACTATTTAAATACAACTCAAAAGCTGTTGGATGTGTTGGAAGAAAACGCATAACAATGCACACATGGTGACAAAACAGGAAGTTGAAATCCTGTCAGACGGCTGTAGATTTATCTTTGAACTCAACATTAATTGACAAGAGACCAAAGTTGGACGGTGATGCTGTCAACGCAATTCTTGACTAGTAGAACATTGTTTTCGTCATTCGTTGTGTGACAACAACATGTGGGAGGGATTTTTCACAACAGTCTTTTGTGATACAGATGCAGACGGTCAGTCAGCGACTCGGCATTCCGTTGTCTCTTATTGTTCCGGTGAAGAACTACAGTGAGGAGCTGGAGTTGGACCTGAGCTGTGACATCCTGCTGCTCAGCGCCGTCATCCAGATGCTTCGCTACACTGACGACTACTTTGACGACATCACTGAGAGATTCAGGAATATGAAGATCAAATCTGAGCAGTGAGACAGAATCTGACTTTCGGTCTTACAGCAACAGAACATTCTTCAGGAATGTATTTCTTTGTTCAGCTGAGAATTGTTAAAAGTACTTCCAACAATATTAGCATTTACACATAAACTAAGTAACTGAATTAACACACATCACACTCCATTCAGATGCTTCGCTACACTGACGACTGCTTTGACGACATCACTTCCAGATACTCTTATTAACGTATGTTGTCATGTTTGCTTCATGTGATATAGTCTGCAGTCAGTTTAATTGTTGAGATTTGAGTTGGTTTTGTATTTTCCTCCTACATGTATGTTAATAAATGTTGAATATTTCACAAGACTCCATTACTAATGCTGCTGTTAACGGTCTGTCAGTCCTCTTGTTTTCAGGTGTGTGACTCATACAGGCCCCAGCAAAACACATTATTCACAATATCTGTCAATATACATTTCATACATATTACTGGAAACACACAACCAGTGTTTGTAACACAGTGACACAATACTGCAATTAAAGAATTACATTTGGAATTTGATTACAAACAGAATTTATGGGGAAAAATGATTTTTATTAATGCAGGTCAGACAGTTACTATCCAGCAAACAGTTGAGTATTATATCAAACCTTCTATACCCGTTACTGAAATGAACTGAGTGAATTTTAACTTGGCTGCTGTCCTGTCTGCAGCAATAACCATGTAACAGGTACAATATAATTATGCTGTGCTCTTGTTAACAAACCCACAATTTGTCAATAGTGTTTCAAACATTGTTAGTGCACATGAAAGACAAGCTTGGCCACTGTTCACTTGACACTAGTTGATCGTCACAACGGTGACCAACAAGAGCATCATCGTGAGGAAGGAATGTCCCAGAAATACAAAACACACTGATACCGATCCTGTCAGCGTCTGATGTCTCCCCTTTCCCTGACACTCCTGCTCCAGTCACACTGCCACCAGCAGTAGACGGTTGAACTGGGAAACTTTCAGTGGAAAAAAGAGTGAAACTGATTCAGCAGGATGAGGTTTGAGGAGAGGGAAGGAGCGATCCGTCTTTCAGGACTGGGGAGGCTGTTCATGGCACAGTTGCCACGCGCCAAGATTTCAAACAGCCAACGGCTTCCGTCATCAACAAAAGGCAGCAACGTGAAGAACGAATCACTTGAACAACTTGAGTTACAGTGCAGAACAAACACACGTATACGTCAACCACACGCGCACACACACACAGGCTTGGTTAGAGTCCAAAAGCTGACACCAGTTTGAACCGTAGCAGACAAAGCAGGTGTGTTGGCACTTCTGCAGCAGCGATCCACATGCGTCCACTTGCTGCATTTATCAATTGAGTCCAAAGATGAGTTCTTGGATGTGTGGCCGCTCAAGTTTGATTTGGTTATCCCCCCTCTGCAGCAGAGACAAAAAGCGTGAGGAGGGGTTGGCAGTGCAAATGTCCTCTGGCCTGTTTGGGAAAGCTGATCAGCTTTAATCTACATGTTTGTAGATGACGTAGACGTACAGACGTACAGACGTACAGAGTTAGAAAGTATTGAAATGCTGCTGCTTTGCTGACTCCACTGTGAGCGCTGAATGACGAGCAGCAAAGAACATCATCATGTTTTTCCTGTCTGAGGTGCCAGTTTTAAAACTTTCAAAGGATGAACGGCAGTCATCTCTGAATGAGGGACACAACCTTGAGTTCTAGAAGTATGTGCAGACGTCACAGAGGAACCTGCACTGACTGTGCAAATAAGAATCAAATACCTGAAACTATGCAAACCAGGTCAGTCTGTCTAAAAGGTTTAAAACATAATTGAGATATTGAGACTGTTCAACAACAATCGTAGTGACACATTCCGATTAAACTAAGTCATTAAAACTATAAAATCTTACAATATATACCAATAATCTCTGTTGTGTTTCAGAAAAGAATGGCTGCATTTTGACAAATACAAATAAAAATTAAAACTGTGAACTGGAACTGTCGATTCAACAACAGTGAAATAAACTATGTTGGGACCTCTGCTCATCTTTTTTTTTTTTTTTTGGTTCTTCAGCGTTTGGACTCGACCAGATCAGTCACACACTGTGCTTCTGTCAACATGATGTCCAAAATTCAATCAGTAAAAAAAAAAAAAGAGAATTAAACCTGTTTTTTCTTCTCATAAAGAACTGTACAAGATTAGCTTTAAAAAAAACAAACAAACAATAATTAGTTACACATATTTATATGACAACATTGTTAGACCTTAGAACTGTTGTTCTGATGCAGTATTCCTTTCCAGGCCGCTGTGCTTTAATATACACTGTTATGCAGTAAACTATGAATAACACCACTGTCGCTGTGTATATTGTTCTAAGATCAGGGTTCAATATCAGCTCCTTCAAACGACATTACACAGAAAATGACCCTGCAGCAGCCACAGCTGGCCACCAGGTGGAGCTATATTTAAGAAAAACAACCCTTGCGTCACCTCTCTCAGCATCAGTGAAGCAGAGAAGGTCTGCAGATGCTTTAAGTAACTGAACAGTGAGAGACAGACACACAATCACACCTTTCTTCCCTCTTCTTTTACCCGTTCACAGTTCAAGAAGCCCGTAAGCTCCACTGTGCCACTGGCTGGAAGAGGAATACTGCATTTCTCCACTGCTTGTTTGTCCGAGCTCGGCTGTGGACAGAGGAGAAGGTCCTCTAGGCGGGGCCCTCCTTTGGAGAGGACGGCGTCTGAGATGAAGAGCTGGAGGAGGCTGAGGCAGAATTCTTCAGGGAACCTAAAGTCTTGCTGAGCCAAGAGTTTTTGGCTGCCTGGATCTCGTTCATCAGGACTCCCCGCTGGTGCTCGAGCTCCTGCGGAGCCAAGAGAACAACAGAGAGGAGTTGGGAGGACACAAAGGGACGTTTACGTCGCTGGGTCAACAGTAGACAATGACGTTCACAGAGACCAGTGACCAGTGGGATCAGTCAGTTTGGAAGCAGCAGTTAGAGTTTGTCTTCTTCAGACGTCACGACAGGTGACACTTAGACTCTTATCTGAGGATGTCATCTTCGTGCAGTGTCAGTACGTTCTTATGGATAAGCTCCGAATATATATATATATATATAACATGTATGTACTGATTTATCCCTCTGATTTCTAGTTGTATGACGTCTGACTACGTTTACTGTCCTCGTCTTATCCAGCAGTCGTCATGTCATCTGCTGCCGCTGACCTGGATGCGACACTTTGCCTCCACCAGCTGCAGTTTGGTCTGCGCCAGCTCCAGCTCCATCTGCCTCAGCTGCTCCTTCAGCCCGTCCTTCTCGTCGTCCAGGGGCTCCGAAGCGGTTTTGTCCCTGCCGGGTGATGAGACCTGGAGGGACCCCAGGGAGCTGAACAGGTCTCTACAGTGTTCACAGCCCTGCACTTTACTCTGCATGGACGCACACACGCACACACGCACACACACACACACACACACACACACACACACACACACACAGGAATGGATGAGGATGAACAGTCACTTCTCCTCTCTGTAGAAGATCAATAACATCCAATCTATACGGAATCATCATCTGACCCTGACGATATCCAGCTCTTCTTTGGTTGCCGCCTGCTGCTTTTCCAGCCTGGTGCTCAGCTGGGAACAAATCTGAAAGACAACACACACAGGCCCCGACCTGCTCATCAGCAGCTAACAACAACAACAACAAACAACAGAGAACTGACAAATCCAACTCTGAGCGTCTGAGTGCAACACCCCCAGGAGGAGGAGGACTTCGACCGGCCCACCTGTTTGTATTCGGCGATGATCGCCGTCGTTTTCTTGATCTCCAACTCGGCTTTCTCCAGTTCTCTCCTGAACACTTCCTTCAGCTGGGAGAGAAGACGAGGGATACAGACACTGATGAGGACCGACTAAAAACGTGCACTGACAAACCATGTGAGCAAGGAGCTGCTTGTACACTGGTAAGAACCGGTCCCGTTTCCACCGGTCACCGGGAGCAACAGCGTCGGTGAACAACCTCAGATCTGCTCTCATCAGCCAGCTCACTGAAGCTTTTGTGGAAAAGCAGTACACAGATGTAGGCAGGAAACAGTACAGGAAGTAGTATTTCTGCTCCAAGCGAACACAGTGAAGCCTTAAGGCGTTACCGTGGATACGCACTGTGAACTGGCTGTGTAAGTACAACGTCATACCAAGGTTGTGGTTACAAAGCTCAGTGATCCAGTCGACCGGCGACTGCAGCTCGGTTACGACGCGGCCCACAGATGCTACCTGGGCTGTCTCCTCCTCCTGCCGTCTCTTCTCCTCCTCCGTCTCCACCAGACGCTGCTTGGTGCTCAGGAGCTCTTTGTTCAAGACGTCGGCCTTGTCCTCCGCCTGCGTGCACACGGACAAAGTTGATCTGGAGAACACTCGCACACACGGGGACTGACGACGTTTTCTGGTGGAATCCTCATCAACCATCAGCTCCAAAGCCGTTACCTGGTCGAGGTCATTCCGGAGGGCAATCTTACTGGTGACCAGTTCATGTGCCAAGTCGTCATTTTCCTGTTCCAGTCGCATGCTGGCCTCCTGCAGACGACGGTTCTCCCTCTGAAACACACAAACGCACGCGGTCACAGAGGCTGCTGATTCAAGGGGCCATCGTTAGCATTCAGTTAGCATTCATCTGATGAGGACGGACAGACGGAACAAGACCTCTGCTTCTCTGACGAACTCACAAACATCAGCTTAGCGTTTCCACTGCACGAGTCCCATGACCGCCGGCCTGCAAACGCTCACATGACGAGACGCCTTAATTAGATAAGACGCACGTTCCTGAGAAAAGTCACCTGACCCTGTGACCCTGTGACCCTGTCACTTTGACAACAACGAACACTGCAACTAATCGTCCAGCCCCCCCCCCCCCAAAACACTATGTACACACACTCGATACCACAGTTGGACGACGTGAACGCGCCACAGATCCTCTAATTGTCATTGGTTGATTGTCACACTTATTTTTGCACTAAGATGCTCATTAAAAAAAAAAAAACAAAAAAATAAACAGGAAGAAGGAAAAAAGACTCCCGATGCGTCCGGCAGTCGCTGGAAGTAGAACACATTCGATGTGCATGTCGCCATTCAAATTCAACTGATCACTTCCCGTGAGAAGAGAAGTTTAATTCAGCCAATTACGGAGAAGTCTGCTTCAGCTGCCATGTTGGATCCGCTGAAAACTCATTAAAGGCCAACTGAGACCGACCGGGCTGAAAAACAATCACATAATAATGCGAATGTCGATCAATTTCACGCCCGACGTATCAGAGGGTTTCGTACGTTTCTTGACGCAGCGGAGGGATCTGACCACGCACGACCTGCTGCCCCCCAGTGTCAGCGTCCTCAACTCAAACACGTGACCCTGACAGGAGTTCCCTTGTCTGCCCGAGACTTTCCCACCTCTCTTCTTCCGTACACACGCTATTTTGTCCAAACTATGAATAAAGATTAAGCAATGAAAGCAACCGCAGAAGAATATGTTTGACCCAAGGTTTGTTGGTCGTACACATGAAGCGCGCACAAGAGGAGGAGGAAGGAACCAACGCTGGCGTCTAAGATATGAAAGAAAATAATATAATACATAGAAATACTGTATATTCATCAAATGAGTATGTTCCTGCTTGTCCCTTCAGCGGCTGCAGAGGAAACAAATCTCCCACAGTCAGCGTTTTCCTTCCTTCGTTCCACGACCAGCAGCTTGTAGAATTGAACACTTCTGTCCTTGTAGGATGAGAGGACTCTTCTCCCTCCACCGCTTGTCTGATGTGGTGTTGTTGTGTTGTCGTGTTTTATCACCAGTGTTCTTGATGTTAATTTCAGTTTTCTCAGTGTAGAAATCACGGTTGTGTCAGTTCAGAGTGAAATGCAGCATTTGTCTGCATGTGACTTTATTCGATTGTCCCTTTTAAATCGGAGGCAAAGGAAGTGTATGAACGGAATAAATAACAGTGAACGCTGTTGTTTGTGGACAGAATCTCTAAATATCCACCTCATCTCAACTTTGTTTTCCAATATTTCATTTTATTTTGAAGTTTCAGGCACTGCAGCTAAAACGAGTGACAGCCCCTCTGCACATTCACCCAGAAATAGAAGTGTTAGATGTTTGGGTGGAGAAGGAAAAAAAAGCCAGGAGCCTGTCACAAATCTTAAAAGAAAGAGTTCTATAAAACATTTATCTGTTATCACAGACTTCTAAACTTAGTAACGTGGCTAATTATAACTTCAGCAACCAAAATGAAAACGTGTGCATGTGAAAACGTGCGTCCACGACAGGGTGCCAGTGGGTGTACCTGGTATCGGTCGATGGGGTCCTCTTGCTGCAGCTGTCTCTCTCTCACTGACTGATACTCCTTCTCAAACTTCTTCAGCTTTTTGGTTGGAACCTGAAAACACCAGCAGCACAGCACTGGAAGTCAGTCATCAACCACCATGTCAGAGAAGCTCCCAGGGTGGGTGGGTGTGTCGTGTGTGTGTGTGTCTGTGTGTGTGGGGGGGTGGTTAACAAGAAACACACTCATATTTCTCTGCTGACTTGTCTATGAGACATTTCACCTGACGGTGATTTGCAGCCAGGAGCAGGGAGCTGAGTCATGATCAGGAGTGTCGTCCAATCATCCCGTGGTGTGTGTTCAACTCAGATGCCCCCCCGCCCCCTCCCCCATAGTGATTTTCAGGCATGGACCAAACCGTTTTTATAACTGTTACTAATCCCACTCCTGTTGAACGGTGCTGCTGATACTCTGTGGTACGTTGGCTCGTTTCGTCGCCCAATCTGCTGATGACCTGAGCGTTCTTCTGTGCGTTCCTCACCGATTGTGCAGTTTTCACAAGACATGCTGAGAATGACGCACACACTTTACAGTTTGTAAAAGAAACCAGGAAAACACCGGAGTGTACAACACAAGTACTGTTTACCAGGACGCTTCAGTCGTGTCACTGTACACGTGCTGTTAACTCCCTCCTAAGATGAACCCATAAAAAGTGGATTAAAACTGTCTGAAGTCGGTCGTGGTTACAAACTCAGAAGAGCTTTTCCTCCGACCTGACCTCATTATCACAGCATGCAAAGGACAGAATGTACAGAATCTTCTGGTGATGGGACCACACACACACACACACACACACACACACACGGTGTTCAACTATTTGAAAGGACAAATGATGACAAACAGGGACAGAAACATTGGAACGAGCTGGTGCTTGATCTCATTACTGCGACTGGACCACATGTGGCCGGTCCCAGGGTTGGCGGGAGGGGCTGGGGTTCTCCCCTGGGTGGAAACTGCATTGCCGTAGCGCCCGCTGCTAAGGCTGGGGGTTCCAGTCACATGACCCTTCTTCTGAGACAGCCTGTGTGTGAGTGGAGGAGAGAGAGAGTGTGTGTGTGTGTGTGTGTGTGTGTGTGTGTGTGTGTGCGTCAATCTGACACACACTTTCCCAGCAGATAAGATTTGTTATCTGTTATCTGTGTG
The DNA here is from genome assembly GCA_901007665.1 of Aeoliscus strigatus. NCBI lineage: Eukaryota > Metazoa > Chordata > Actinopteri > Syngnathiformes > Centriscidae > Aeoliscus > Aeoliscus strigatus. The sequence goes on along the minus strand of CAAKHB010007162.1, from coordinate 21,018 downwards.
GGAAGAAGGAGCAGCTTGGTCTGAGCACGCTGGTTAATAATCATTTTATTGGAACGGAACGAGTCAAACGAGGCGTTCCTCTGCTACGCTGAGCTCTCGGAGTGCTCCACATGACTCCAGGTGACCCCTACAGGCTACACGAGGAGCTGCAGAAGATGAAAAGGTTTTAGAGTTCTTGGAGGTAAATCCAGAGTCACTAAATCTGATTCGGAATATTAAAGTGAAACTCAGCTCCTGTTTCAGTAAAACTGGAAGTTCTGTTTCAGTGGTTCCAAGGAATCTACAATGAAAGGACATGAAGAAGGACCACTGCTGTTTGTTTTGTCCACACTGAAGTGAAATGAAGCCGAAACAGACATTTTGTGTGGGAAACAGCCAAGGACAAAACAACGTGTGTGTGTGTGTGTGTGTGTATCAAGATTTTAAACACCCCCAGATTTTCTGCTTAGATTTCCCCACAACCCACGTCTCTCTTGTGCTTCCACCTCCGCTCTCACACTCGTTTCATCTCATCCTGCCCCACCACTTACTGACACAGCCGTATGTTCCGGGCTGCGTCAACCTGCTGGTGTTAAACAGACACAGCAGCAGCAGCCGCACACTTACTGGCAGAGAAGAGCTGAGTTTATAGATATGGATCAGCTGCTGGAGATTCAGTGTTTTGATTAGAGAGGCTTCCGGTAATAACTCATTACAATGAGTGAATTTTGAATTTCAGCTAATATTTTCATTGTGTAGCTGCTTTTAATACGGACTTAAAGCTGCAAGAGTCAAACACAAAAATCAATACACTTCTCATATCATCAACAAAATATTGCTTCCTAAAAACTGTCTAAAAGTCTCTCACACATCTCAAACCCCGTTTGTTCAGGGGCGGAGCTCAGCCAACGGCTCCCTTACAGCGATCATGTAAAGCGGCCACATTCTTGCACAAGGATCCTCCAACAACACACACGCTAACTGGAGGACACAAACATACACACACACGCACACATACACACAGTAGTTGCATTTCAAACAAGCCAGTGCATCACCAAACCACAGGAGCCTTTCCTGCAACTTTAAACATCAGCAGACACTTTAACAGCAGCGAGTCCGCTCTGATTCAGGAAATGCAATTAAAGGCGTCTTGTGCTGCATGAAATGGAACCAGGTCCTGTTTTAGATGTCTGACCTGGATCCTTGGATCAGTGTCAAACCTCCAGGTGACATCGCAGACAGTCAGGCCATACTGGGGATCATCTTCCCAGAGGTGTGTGCGGAGCACAGAGACCTGCCCTCACAAGACAGTTTGAATATGGACATCAACTCAGGACAAAGCCAAGTGGACATCTGACTCAAAGTGGGCCATGGAATCCAATTAGCCGCTCACACACGAGGTCTCCATTGATTCCTAATTGATATCAGTAAATGAAACAAGCGTCTGCACTGAATGATAACGATCTGACACACTTTCCAAAGGAAAACAACACACATCTACACACCCGGGTCTACGTCAACCCCAAGAAAGGAAACATGCAATACAATGTTTCTGTGAACTCTGCTATGAGCACATGGGCACGCAGTGACCAAAAAAAAAACCTGGCGACAGAAACATAAGAAGCAGGTGAATCCCTCTTCTTCTGTATCTGATGTATAAAATGTCACCAAATGTTGAAGACTATTTGTGAACAGACTTAAAAACGTATACACCTACTGCACTGAGAGAAAGGAACAACAGACCTACCACCGGCCTGGCAGCTCTCACAGGTCGCGAGTGGGCAACCAAACGAGCCAGGGCGTCCTCCTCACCCGGCCGGTCGACTACATGAGCATCGTACGCCACCATGATGGACACCTCCTGCATCATCTTCACTCTTCTTGCCACCAGTGACGAGGTGGAGGAGAAGACAGGGAGGAGTGCAGCTGACAGGTCCCGCTTCTCTCTGAGTGGTGGAGGCAACTGACTGCTTTCAAGAGTCCCTCAGGAGCTGAGGCCCGCCCACTGAGAGCTGGAGGGGGCGGGGGAGTGAGAGACACTACAACACACCTGTTTGTCTCCGTGTCCTGTGCTCAGTAACACTAGAAGCGTGCGACAAAGGAGGAGGGATGAGTTGGCCTTTTCCTCATTTCTAACCAGTGAGAGCTCATTTCTGCTTTTCTTCTTTCCTCTCATTTTCTTTTTCTGTTACAGTTTGTTCCTCTCCTTTGTGTGTGTGTGTGTTTCGGTGAGATAGGAAGGACGTGATCAAACACGGTGACTTGTCATTCAAAGCTTCGCATCAGTCTAACGGTAAAAACCAGGAAGTGGTTTTCCTGTCGGGGGTTGAAACTATCCGACATTCTATGTGTTGTGAAGGCACGGGGCTCCACCTCTCACTGACACACATCAACAACCTACAGTTACTGACGGGGAATCCTCCAGCCTCCTCTCATTGATCTTATTTGGCATTTCATGCCTTTTAAACCACATCACCCTGTGTGCATTGAGGCGTCCTTTTTACAGCGACATGCCAAATGGCTCAAGCCGATACAGCGTTTGCGACAGTCCTCCTCTGTGCTGCTGGGCACCTTTCATCCCACCCCCCCTCTGAGAGCTGGATACCTGCATTGTGTAGCCAGTTGCCAGCAGTTCATGTTGCAAACTGCACAGAACAAAACCATTTCAGTTCAGGCTCATCCTGACCTAAATCAGGTCATCTGAATCTGTTGACGCCAGGGTCTCATTCAGGCTAACGCTGCGTGTTCCTGGTTGATGTACAGTATCTTTGTCCTCTAAGAACATGGTGCCATTCTACCTAAATGATGAACTCGGCACAGACTAGATGAATCAACTGAGAGCAACTCACTGAAAATATTTACATTTTCCTGCCATGACGAAAACTCATCACCCCAGTCGCAGCCCGAAGGATGCCTGAGCGGGCTGAGAAATTCAAATTCTTCCCATAATCCCCAGAAGGGCTAAGCCACCCTACTACTCGCTGTGCTGATCAAGTCAAGGTGCCAGAGAATTCCTTCGATGTTTTAAGCAGCTTATAGAGTTCAGCTGATCCGATTTAGACACTGAAAGAGAGAAGTATGTAAGGGGGAGTAAAGAGGGAGTAAAGTGACTTTTCCCCCAACGATAGCCGCCATGATGACATGACTTCCTACATCCAGCAGCCTTCAGCAGCAGCCAATTCACAAGTCACCAAGTACAAAAGATAAGAGATTCATTAAGAGTTAAGAGAGAAGTGTGCTCTCTCTCTCTCCGACCCCTGGTCCGTTCCTCTTATCCGACGTTCACCGTCAGTACAAGCTCTGCTGCAGTCCCATTCCGTTTTCATGGACTTTGTCAACAGATGACCCTTCACAGACCGTTACTCACAACAAACATGGCTTCCTCATTCAAAGTGTCTCTCTGTTTGACTCCAGGCGTCATATTTGAGTACATTTGTGAGTTTACACCAGTGAAATAGTATGTATATTGTTTACTTATCTCTTGCGGAAGTGTCTGTATGTACTCGTACATCTTAAGGCCAAACCTGATGTGTACTGCGCAAAAGTACAACGCTTCTAAAGCAGCAGAGATAAGGTGCAGTGAGTCACAGAACAGGATATCCTGAATGTTGAAAACACAGAACGTCACCAAACAGAACATCCAGACACGTGTCCCGCCAACATGCCCGTGAGCATCTCTCTGCATCACAGCCTGTCTACTCATATTCACTCTCTGGATAAGAAACAGAAGAATGTCTGAAATGTAAAATATGAACTGTGTGTAGATACAAAGAGTTTAATAGTAGTGAGGAGGGAGAACAAGAAGGGGGGGCGGAGGGAGGGAGGGAGAGAGAATTCTTATCTATTCCATCTTTTTCTGTCAACTCTTTCCTTCCGTTATCCAAACATGCTCGCTCACACACAGACACACACATACCCATGTCTGCATCCCTGCACTTCTCTGCAGACTCACTCTCACTGTGGCCTTGACCTGACCTTACTATATAAGACGTCTTCTCACTGATGTAAATAACAAAAAAGAAATCCCATTTAAAACTTGTTTTTGACCAACAGAAGGGAGGCTGGTTCCCATGATGTGAGAGTGTAAATGGATGATGTGTCCCCATGACATGATGAGTACTACACACACACACACACACACACACACACACACACACAGTGTGCTGCTTTCGGTCTGCAGTGACCTCAGCAAATTCCCTAAATGCCAGCAGCCTCATTAAAGTCAACAGGAGGATGATAACAAGTGTGTGTGTGTGTGTGACAAATGAAAACAATGCCTGTGAGAAAACTAAGAGCGTCCATGGACCGTCCCTTTTATCTGCTGAAGTTGGGCTACAATCCAGACTAATGATGGACAACAAAGATTGATGGCTGAAGAGACAACAACATCTCATTGTGCAGAGAAGAGCACCAGCAGTAGTTGATGAGGACCCCATGTGTTCTGCTTGGTCCATCCTCTGTATTTATAACGTAGGTACACTACGGACCAGCTCACATGCTTGAAGCTGCAGACGCCTCAGGTGTCTGTTTGTAAAAGCCCCTACCTTGATGTTGCAGGCCTGTTCCATGAGCCTGCGGGCGTTCTCCGCTGCTCTGTAGCGTTTAGGGAGCTGGACTCTGAAGAACTTGAGAGCCCCCTCAAAGTCAGCCTGCAGGAGATCCTCCTTCGACGTCTGGAGGGAGACACAGACACAGACAGGTGGTTGACGACGGCACGCTGACATGGGGGAGTCGCACAGAATGCTCCACAAACTCCTGTCCACCAACTTGATGAAGGCATGTGTCAATGTCGGTGAGACGCTCAAGACTTAAATCACATTAAACCAAACTTCCTGTGAAGAACATGACACAACATGAACATTACAGAATTTCCTCCTGATAATGACAGAGGCATCACTGAGAGAGAGGCATCATGGGAATGCTGATTTGAAAATGGCATTTAGAGTTTTAACTGTGCAGTTTCTGAGTCATTTCAAATGTTTGGAGAAAAATTCAGAGACATCGTCAACTTGTGCTCCACCATATTTAGCACTTGAAAAATAGTTTGAATGCTACAGAAAAGTCAAAAAATAAAACAAACCCATACATTGCCCTTGTTTGGGGGCTTCGAGTTTGAAAAGGAACACTGAATTAGTGTACGTATGTTAGGTTGTAATTTGAAGCTGTGAATTGCCCTATACTGGTATAAATATGTAGGTACCATACACGGGGGAGCCACTCTAACCTGTGCAAATGAGTTTTCTTAATGTGTAAAATGAAATGAAAAAGAAAAACTTGAAAGAAAAGAAAAGAAAAGGAACACTGCCCTCCTCAACAAACACAGGAAGGTCCAACATGTGGACTTTTCTACGAGTCCATTCATCCAATTATACAAAAGAGTGGAATGTCAGCTGCCGTAAGGAACACATCGTGCTATCTAGATGTCTCAACACCACCACCTTGTGTTGAAAAGATGCAGCGACACCAGAACCCATCCTGATAGTTCATCAGCTGTAAGTTCTGTTACTAACGTGGTCCTCATGATAATTCACCATACTTTACAGGTCCTAGTGTGCAGGATTAGGAGCTTTGAGAATGAAGAATAAATCCATTCTTTTGCAATCCTAAACTAACTGTCAAGTGGAGTCTAAAAACAGATTCACGATGTGGGAAGAGACAAGCTGTTCTGCATTCGTCGTTCATCATCACGCCTCTTTAACGGCGTGGGCATCCCTGCATGTTCTGCTTGTATTGTCAGTGTCCCCGTCCAGATGCTCACCGCCAGCAGCCTGGGGACAAACAGTCGGTGACCCATCCCGAGGAGACCCATCACTCTGCAGAAGGAGTCAGCTGAGGTCTGACTGCCATGTGCCCTGTCCTCCGCCGCTCCCTCTCCATCCTCCACTGCCCCACGCACTGCTGGAAGTTGCAGAGGAGGGGTCAGGGCCGGTATGGGAGGAGGAGAGAGTGAGGAGGAGGGTGGAGGAGACAGCGGTGGGGAAGGACAGGGCAAGGGAGGGGGGCGGTCCCGCTCTGGGGCCAGGGTGGCAGGTGACTCCAGCGTGTCGTCCGAATGTCCGTAGCAGGTTTCGCTGAGTTGGATTTGGAGCAGAGAAGTTGGTATGTGTGGTTAACTTAGATGTGACCAAGTGTCTGCGTCCTGGAGAACAAGGTCTACTGGGAAAGAAGCTGCTGCCTCGCCAGCAGGCAGCCGCCCATGGGAACAAACATCGACATGGCACTCATGTTAAGACACAGAACTGTTCATCTGAGCACCGGAGAAGAAGGATGAGGTGTTAATGGAGTCTCAAGTTGTCCCACTGTCAGAGTCTGGCATCGACCACGAGGTGCAACAAAACTGCATAATGCATGATGCTCAGTCCTCCAGCTACCTGCCAGACTCACTTAGAAATCCACTCACACTACCCACTCTCATCTTGGGGTGGCAAACTCCTCGAACCAGTTCCAATCCAGTATGATGCTGCCTAGCAACAAAGCTGCTCAACATGTGGGCTGCTGCTCCGGCAAACACCCGCAAACGATAAGTGCTCCACCTTTTTCAAATTTTCCTCCGTTGTTGGATTTCAAACGCAGAGTTAAATCCCCCTCATGCTCCTGGCACGCTGCATGTGAGATGACAAAGCAGCCCTTTGAATGCCGTTCCAGACCGCACCTGGAAGGAAGCTAGCATTGTTTGATATGTAAAAGACCTGAGGAAATGAATGACAAAAAGCATAAACCCTTCTGTCTTCTGAGGACGCTGACTGAGCCCCAGCCTGTGTTCTTCTCTGCCTTCCGGAGATGATGCGCTGCGTGTCTGCGTTGGTTTATGGCTGATCGGATGCTGAACTCATGGAGTCAGATTCAAGGCAGCGACGCATGAAAAAAAATGTGCCAAGAGGTAGAAAAAAGCCTCAGTGCTTGAAATAGCACAGTCTGTACACTGTCAGGATTTTTGCTGTTCTTCATTTATAAGAGCCTCAGTTCTGACAAACCCAAACGCAGTTCAGTCAGCAGCTCCAGTGTGGTCTCCAGCCTCTTCCTCTGTGGCAGATTTCCTTTTCAGGATGCAGCAGTCGCGGTCAGTAGCTCCTTTAGATCCTTCTGATGGGCTTCTCACAGGCTATCTGGGTGTGAATGCACCGGTGTGGGAGTGGTTATTCTGCTCTCAGTCGTGATGGCTCTGGCCAGCAGCAGCTGGGGTGCGGAAATGCAAAGAAGCCACACAGAGTTTCCAGTCCAGCGCCTCTCTTTCTCACTCTCTGTCTCTCGCTCTCTCCCGCTTTTGCTTTGTGATGCTAAGAGCTAGCTGCTAGCAGGGGCGGCTCCGTTGCAGAGGTCTGGTTGGGGGGCTGAGGTAGTGTGCTGATGAAGAACAGAGCCAGCCGACGACTGATGGAGAAGAAGGCAGAGGAAGCTGTAGCAGAACATACAGAAGCTCTCAGGGAGAGAAGATGATCCAAGCAGGCATCCGGGGAAGGTAGAGATGAAGAAGGGGGGGAGAAAAAAAACAAAACAAAAAACCCCACAAAGCTTTTATGCTCCACGACCAGAGAGCTAATGCTATATGTTCCTGTTGTGAAGAGTGATGTGGATGGTGAGCAGGAGCGGGAGGGAGCTAAACACAGATGGGGGAGGTGGGGGGGG
>CAAKHB010007161.1:163719-182298 GCA_901007665.1 Aeoliscus strigatus | reverse complement strand
GGGGGGGGGGGGGGGGGGTTGGGGGGGGACACGCCGTCATGGACTCGCTGATCTTGATATGTCCTTTGATTCTCTAGCTAGCAGTTTAAGAGCAGAACTGATGTGGTGACGGGGCACGAACTGTAGCAAAACACATGTCTCAAAGTTCTTGAAATGACACTAAACTTTAGGATTCATGAATATACAAACAAATGAGAACTAGTACATCTTTGTAAATATTAACCAATACTGCCGGCAGTCTATACGTCTAATAAAAATGTTACTTGCCCTCAGGAACAGTATAATCCCTTAAAAAATAGACAACTCAAATGATAAGACATTAAATGAAAATTACAGCACCTATAAATAAGCAGAATAAAAACCAAAACTATAAATGCAAAATAGCAATAAAACCAAGCTACAGTAAATCATAGTATTACACTACTTTGTGAGAAGATTAATGTAATGGTAACGCATCAAACAGCTTAAAAAGAAGGGTGTCAGTTGTGCACTAGTAGTGTGTGCAAGTAGATACGAAATATGACCCCACTCGTTGGAAACACTGAACACAAACACACACACACACACACACACACACGCACGCTTGTGCACGCGCACGTATTTACTGGCATGCGTGTACACGCAAGCACGCACACACGGAGGGGAGGCAGTGGGCTGACAGGCACTGAGGGCTTGTGTGGGACAGGGAGGAGGTGATATGCCTTAGAATTTGTAGTGTTTACAGTAGAATTCAATGCAAAAAGACAACATCCCTGGATACAGGAGAGACTGGAGGAGAGTGGCGACTACTCACATCAGGGTCGGGGTGAATTCACCCTCAAGGTACAGGCTACCCAAAGACTGTACATTGCTAAAACCATTTTCGTCCAAAAAAACAAAACCAAAAAAAGTCGTTACGCTTCAGAGAGTTCTTTGTAACTGAGTGAATTGACCTCCACCCTGACTGAACATGCAGGCAAATACAAACACACAGACGACAGCCACGCTGACACACACACACACACACACTCACTCACTCACTCTTCCTGATTTGGCCTATAAAAAGATGTGTGTTTTTGTGAGCAGAAAATTCGTCAGTGGTGCGCGCGTGCGCACACACCCACACGCACGCACGCACGCACACACACAGACGCACACACCCAGCAGGTCCAGTGCCAGTGCCAGGTGCAGCTGTGACGTGCGCAAACTAAAAACAAGAGACACGTAATGTCAGACAGCTACAGTACTACGTGGATTCATTGTATCGTACTTCAACAACGCAACATTGTTCCATTCTAATTCTTTTTTTGCTTTTTTTTCCCCAAACAGTAACTTGTTATTCTCTCACTTTTTTGTTCTTCTTTTGTACTAATTAAAAATGCTTTCTAAAAATTCCCTATTTTGTAATCTTTAGAGTCATTAGACTGTGCAATCTCTTATTGGCAACCAAATTGCAATATAAAAAAAGAGATCATCCTTCACCCTTAAGGAAGGACCTAAGGAGGCAAAGGAAGTTCCTTCCTTCCTTCTTTCCTTCCTTCCTTCCTCTTCAGGTGAGTGTGTGTTTGTGAGGAACTAGATCCTTCTGGCCATCACATGGCTGTCAGCAGGATAGGATATGGGACAGAACCAGTCAACGTCCATCTCTTGTACATCAGTAACCGTGGCAGCTCAGGCGGACAGGCCGTCCACTACCCTTCTCCGATTGGAGGAGTGAATTTTAAAAAAAAAAGAGAAAAGAAAACATGCTGCCATTGAAAATAGATCACACAGACACACATCAATTTGTGTGTACACAGGTGCACACTGACACAACCCTTAACATACAAAAAACACACACACACACACGCAGTGAGTGAAAAAGGCAAAGGGTTTGTAACAGTCACTCTACAGTGTGAAAAATGAGGCGTCTCACTGAGTGAGGGGAGGTTTGTGGACACTTGGGAGGTGAGAAGAAGAAGAGCGGAAAAAATCTCCTTTACGAAAGTGAGAGTTCTTGTAAGAGAGTTCCTGTCTCTATCTATCATCTATCAGTGTCTATCACTGGGACAGCTGCTGCGGCAGGCCACGCCTGTGTGACTGAGTCCAGGTTCGGACCCCAGCTGTGGGTCAGACCCCAGCTCAGGACTGACCAGTCTGGTGCACCAGTGGCTGGTGATAGGGGAGGTACAGCAGGGCCGGAGGCCAGCAGGACGGCTAAGTGCTTTTCTCAGTACAAAACATAACTCAGATAAAAAAACAGGAGAGACACTTCAGTTCTCTTATTTTGTTCTTCTAGGTATTCAGTAAATCTTTTCAACCACTCTTTGTCACTTTCCTCTTTTTGGAAAGCTGCTATGTAATAAAAATGGCTGCTGAGCTTGACTTTGGCTGTGTCCACTCTCCGACTGGAACAGAGCAGGAGGGGTCCAAGGTTAGAGGTCGTGAGGTTATGAAACGAGGGGGGCGAAGGATGGTCAGGGGGGGAGCTAGAACTCCCACTCTGAGGGATCCTCTTTGCTGGCGGCCTTCTCCAGCCTGTGGATGATGTTATTGAGATTGGCTGCTTTCTTCTTGCGCAGATTGTTGTCCCTGGGGTTTCTGGCGGGGCCAGAGGCCTGGATGTGAGTACTGGAGGCAGAGCTACTCGAGGATGCCTCTGTGAGGGTGAAGAGCCCCAGTCCGCCCGCCCCGCAGCTGGAGCCGGGCCCAGCTAAGCCCGAGGGGATGTAGTCTAACCCGGCGGGGGAATTATTAGAGCCCCCCGCCTCAGACTCGGCCTCCATGTCGTGGTCTTTGCATGCTCCTCGGTGGTCCTCCAGGCCGATGCCCAGTCCCTGGCGCGTCTCCAACGTGCCCTCTGATTCCGTCCCGTCACAGCTGTCCCCCTCTCCCGATTTGGACCCACGCAGGGAAGGCGAGCCCCCGTCACTGCCGGGCCCGACTCCTCCAGCTGCTTGAATCTCCTCGATGAAGAGTTCTCGTCTGATACGTGACCTGGGGTGGACACAGACACACACACACACACACACACGTTCAGTCAAGCTACTCGAGTTCTGACGTTCAGTTCATGCATTTAAAACCACGTCACCATTCCATTTTAAGGAGGATTAAAAAGATTCCAGGTGCAACTCAATTGGTTCGAGGACCAATTCAGTGGTGAAAGTTCTAAAATGTCAAGCGCGTCTCTGTACCCACCACATCTCAAACCAAACCAAGCTGTTGCGCGCTGAATCTTTGGTCTGAACTTAATTAAAGCGGAAACAACCAAATTTGTCTGTGGAAAGAGAATCGACTCCACTGACAGACCAACGTCCTGTGCAGGGGTTCGACCGCGTGTACGTGTCGTCGCTCCCCCTGCTGACCTGTAATTGTGGAACCAGTTGATCACGGTGCTAGTCTTCAGGTTGAGCTGGGACGCCAGCTCCTCGATGGTTTTGGGGGATGGATAGGGTTTCTGTTGGTACGCCTTCTTCAGGGCCTCCTTCTCCTCAGGGCCTAAAACCACCCTGGGCTTCTTCAGCTGCTGCTGCCCCGGGCTCTGGGAGCCCTGGATGTAGTCAGGACCCACCAAGCCCGTGTCCACGGTGTGACCGTCACTCAAGGAGCTCAGTCGCCTCTTCATGTAAGCTGAGGAGACATAGAAGAAGAAAAGAGGGTCAATAGGTGCTGAAGAGTTCCATCCCTTCTATTATCATCAACACTCTGACGTGTGACGGTGCTCCAGCTCTACTCAACATGACTGTTTGTGTCCAGACACATACTTTTCCCATTACAAGTCACTTCCTCCTTGCTGTGAGTGCTGACCTCACAGCAACGGCTGCACGAAACTGACGCGGCAGCGTTTACACACTAATGCATGAACGGGGCGGCATGAGCGCAGGACAAATCCCGCTGCGTTCAAGTCCACGACACTTCACCCACACAGCCCTGCATGGGTGTGAATGAATGTTTGGTGGTCGGAGAGGCTGTTGGCAAGAACGGTTGGTTGAGCGGGTCACGCGCTGACCGGAGGGCAGTCGGCAGTTGAAATCCTGGCTCCGACTGTCAGTGTGTTCCGTTTGTCAAATAGAACAGTGCAACCTGTTTGGAAAGTGTTCTATCGTCTGTCACCGTCAATGAACACAGACCGCAAAGGAGGTCTGACGTGTCTTCACAGCCACACATCAGAGGTTTGGACTTGTTCCCTGATGCTGCCTGCTTCTTCTTCTTCTTTCGGCTTGTCCCTCTTCAGGGGTTGCCACAGCGAATCATCAATTTCCATCTTTCCCTGTTCTCTGTATCCTCTACTCTGACTCCAACTACCTCCATGTCCTCCCTCACTGCATCTATAAACCTCCTCTTTGGTCTTCCTCTCTGTCTCCTACCTCCAACTCCATCTCTAACATTCTCCTACCAATGTATCCACTGTCCCTCCTCTGCACATGTCCAAACCATCTCAATCTAGCCTCTCTATCTTTTTCTCCTAACCTTCCTGTCTGTGTTGTCCCTCTGATGACCTCATTCCTAATCCTGTCCATCCTGGTCACTCCTAAAGAGAATCTCAGCATCTTTGCCAACTCTGCCACCTCCAGCTCTGCCTCCTGTCTTCTGCCTATCACTAGTGTCTCTAAACCATACATCATAGCTGGTCTAACCACAGTCCTGTAAACCTTTCCCTTCACCTTAGCTGAAACTCTTCTATCACAAATCACTCCTGACACTTTTCTCCAGCTGTTCCACCCTGCCTGCACCCTATTCTTCACTTCTCTTCCACAGTCTCCACTACTCTGCACTGTTGATCCTAAATACTTAAACTCCTGCACCTTCACCACCTCTGCTCCCTGTAACCTCACTTTTCCACTGGTCTCCCTTTCATTTATGCACATATACTCTGTCTACGACTGAACGTCATTCCTCTTCTCTCTAGAGCAAACCTCCACCTTTCTAGGTTCTCTTCCAACTGCTGCCTACTCTCACTACAGATCCCTGATGCTGCCTGTGCTGACAAGTAAATCCCCTGCTACCACTAGGTGGTGCTATTGTATTTCTCACAGATTCAAACAATAAAACTATCTCTTCCATTTTACAGCAAACAAGCAGCACTCCTCACTTGGGGCACCAGCAGCTGAAAATGAACAGTTCATGGCAGCTTTGCACGCAGTTGACATTTCCTCAACCCCAATACATGCTGCCCGACATGTTCGCTTCCCAGCAGGAGCGGGGGGGGGGGGGGGGGGCAAACCCCCTCAGAGCAAGGTTAGACCGCTCTCAAAGTTGTGTGCTCCCTCGCAGGCTTGTCCACAGAAGGTGAGAGGTCAAATATGGTTACTCTGGAGTGGGTCCGTGTCTTTCCTCTGAGCTCTGCTGCTGGCCAGGACTATTCCCCCGTTGCTACTCGGATGCATTACTTTGGGGTCAATAATCTAAACCGAAGCTGTGCCTAGAGTGACCCCGCACGCACACCCTAGCTTAAGGTCAACATGGTTTGTGCCCTTGCGAGTAGTTTCTGTTATCAGGAGGGTAAACTGACCCAAGACGCCTGCGCCCGGTGACGGATTCACATTTGCACTGCAAACATTAAAAATCGAATCATGAATATTTGTCTTGTTTCTAATCAAAATGTCTCATAACTAGTCAAACATCTCATTTACAGAAAATTAACAATCATAATAATAGTAACAATACATTGAATTTGCACAGCACTTAAAAGCACTAAAAGAGGCTTTACAAAAAAAATCCAGGCGCTCAAATAGAATGGGCATGTATGTGTACGAAGGGTCTTAGGAGGTTAAAATACATGTTGTTTCCAGTTACAAGCAAAAGAAAACACTTGTCCCACTGGCAGATTTTTCTGCTTATTTCAAATGAAAATTGCTTGATCTAGTGAAAACAGTCAAAAAGCTAGTGATTTTTTTTCAGGTGATTTGTCCGATTTGAGAGATTTTTATGGCTGGAAATGAGACATGGTGACAAGAAATAAGACAAATATTCTCGGTGAGGTGCAGGGGTTTTTGCGGTGTCAGTACCCTGTCTCCATGTCAGAGGTCACTGAGGCAGCTCTGAGCCTCTCGGCTTCGCTGAGTACTTGAAAATATCACGCAAAAGGGAGGGAACACAGAGCGGTACGGGTGAAAGAAGGGACGAGCAAATAACAAAAATACTAGATTATAGACGCTGATGATTATTTGGATGATGACAATGATGAAGAGGAGTGCTGATGACTGTGAGTAAGCAGGCCCCCGGCGGTCCCCGAGCTGTCACATCTAATACAGTACGTGATGTCTGCAGCACTGATTGGTACTGACACAACACCAAGATGACTGTGATCTGCACAACATGCTCTGCTGTCCTGCACAAAGGATATTGTTTGTGCAGATGTGCAACTCAAAGGCGTGTTTATATCAGAATGAAACTATCAAATGAAGGCGCGCTCCAGCACATGATCACAAGGTTTTCAGTGTTTCATGGACTCGGGTGCACATGGAACATATCTATTTCTCCGCCTTAAGCTCCAACTACACACCTTTCTTCTCCAGGCGTTTCATGTCCATGAGTTTCTCCACGCTGTGCGGGTCCTGGAGCCAGAGCTGCATGCGGACGAAGGGCTCCCTCCCCTTCAGGCTCAGCTTGTGCCAGGGTTTGGGCCTGGCCAGCAGGTCTGAGACGGAACCCTGAGTCAGACCCAGAATGGTCTCCCCAAACAGACGCTGGCCTGGATGAGAGAGGAGCGACGGCTCGGGTCATTTCAGACATCAGAGCAAAGGGCCGAGACACAACTAGCACAGGTGCATGGTGCCGCATCAGAACATCATCGACATGTTTGTCGGGAAATCAGTTCAAAAAATGGAAACATCTTTCTCTATAGATTCTCAAAATGACAAAACTGCAATCATCAAAAAGAAAACATATCTGTGTGTGTGTGTGATGAGTCCACATATAAAAATGTGTTGTTGTCAATTGATTTACAGAAAAAAAAAAAATCTACTTTTTGGTTGTATTGATGCACCTAGTTCAATAATCTCATCTAATTTGATGACAGTAGCTCAGCTGCATATATCAGACATCACGGCACCAAGACCTATAGGTGCACCTCCATGAATTAGAATATCATAACAAAAATACATATATATTTTTTGTCAGTAAATCAATTCAATCTTCTGAAATCCTGGGTTTCTAAGTTATAATCATTAAAATGAAAAGAAATAAATACTCAACATATATCGGTCTGTGTGTGATGAATCTATATATAAAGATGTGCTTTACAACCTGAATTGATTCACTGGAATAAAAAAATAAAATGAACAAAATCAATCAATCAGCCTGTGGATGACATTCAAATGAGGAGAGAATGGACCAACAGCAGCAGACTTTCTTACCAAGATTATTATCAGTCAGGACCTCCTTGACCTTCTTGGTGATAGCATACGTATCGAGTTCAGGGGACATTGCAACCATCTCCTGAATGCTGAGCCCCGAGTGCCCAGGGAGAGGCAGCGGGGTGCCGGGCTGAGACTCGCCCCCGGAGGGATCATCAGAGGGAGGTTTGAGACAGGAGGACTGGGGAGCGAGTGGATCTCCCGCTAGACCGTTGACGGACTCTTCAGCTGAGCTCAGAGGAGATTCTGGAGCCGGGCTGCAGCTGGCTGAGGTCTTGGGAGTTCCCTCTGCTTGAGGAAAGGGACACGTCAAATGGTGGTTCAGTAGACATCAAAGCAAAGCAAAGAGGGTCCTCAGTCGAATCACAGCAACTAATCTGGTTCCTGCTAAACAAACGAAGGTGCTTAGGTTTGGGTTTTGAAGATGTGTTTGGCTTCCCCCTCCTTCTCCTTCATCTCCCTGTCTCTGTGTAGCACTGCTGTGCAGCTCAGCAGGCTGGAAGAGAGCAGTCATGAGGAGCTGTCAGTGTACATTAGCTGCTGTTTACACCCCCAGAGAGAAACCGAGACATGCACACGCACGCACACACAGAGCTGCCATCTGGCGCTGCAACACTAACTTGTCTATGACATGACAAACCAGCAGCTTGCTGGCTGACACTGCCTCAGCACTGGGGATGGGGGATGGTGGGAGGAGCAAGGTCTGGGGGAATGGTGGGTCGGGAGGAGGAGGCGGGGGAGTGACGGAGTGATTGACAGACTGACAATGACAACTCGCCACCAGCACTAATCAGGCTTTCAGGGCAGAGCTCGGCGTCTGACTGGAGCCTGACTGTTTGGATCCATGCTGCGTGCACGTGGGGTTTGTTTACCTTGGTTCTGAGCTGGCTGGATGTGTGTGTTTTGCCCCTGGTCTCCGTTGAGCCACGGCTGCATGCGAAGGTAAGGCTCCCTGCTCCTCTGGTTGAGCTTGTTCCACGGCTTGAGTCGGGAAAGACTGTCGCTTAATATTCCCTGAAGGACGCAAGCAGGCAACCAGATCAGACGTGGAACGGGTGTGGAGGAATAAAAATCAGGACATGGGGCAGATAAAACCTCAGATCAGACCGGCTGGACACTGGAAGCATCTGCTGCACGCAACGGCTGTCCTGTGGCTCAGAGTACCGACAAGTACCGCGAGACCACGAGTCAGCACGAGAAACACGACAAAAGTTAGAACGACGAGCAGGAGAGAGAGCTGTTTCCTGTCTGATGTTCATCATCAATCAATGTAGACACAGGTCGCACCAGTCTGCAACAGGTGTTTTACTTTGAAAACCCATCAGATGTCGGGATTTGGTGCTTTATTTTGTACTTGGACCATGTTCTCTGTGTCGTGTGGAGCAGATGCACTGCACCGGATTACAGCTTTTTAGCTAGTTTCCATGTGAGGCAGGCAAAGGAGGAAATAACAAAAGAAGGAAATAGAAAATAGATTTTATTTTTAGATTTTATTTTGTTTTGAAGTGACGATATGAAACTATGACGACGATGGTGTAGTCGGTGCAGTCATGGTGCGTTTCTACGACACAGTTCCAGTAGGTTTTTGGTTTTATGTCTCTGTCCCCACCACATTTCAAATCAAACAGACGTTTATGCCTGAAATGGACCCGGTGCTGAGCCAGAGATGCCTCAGACGTGAACACACTGATTGTCTAGAATGAGCGCCATCACCAGTGCAGACACTTCCAGTGTAAAACCTTGGATAAACCCCGCCCCCCCCAATACCTCTTTGGAGTCTTCCAGGTTGTGGTTTTCTTCGGCCGTCTGACTGGATACAGTCCTACGTGGGTCCGTGTGCATGCTGCTCCACCACTGTTCTCTCCAGTAACCCACCCCTCCCGCGCGGGACGACCCCTCCGAGCTCCGACCCAGCCTGAGCGCTCCGTCGAGGGACATGTCCACCCCTGAGGACGTCCTGCCCTCTCGCTTCACGCTGGAGCTGAAGTCCAGGACAGGAGACGGTGACGAAGGGGAGGACAGCAGGGAGCTGGGGGGCTTCTTGAGGGAGAGTGCCAGGGGATTGTACGGGGGGAGGGGGGCGGTGAGCGGTGAACTCATGAGGTCCCTCTGGGATAGAGACGCTAAGGTGGACGAGGAGGACGAGGCTTTGAGGATGGGCTCCAGCGCCGCCTGCTGGGCCTCCATCTCTCTGCGAGCTTGCTCCAGGATGGAGCGGATGGCCTCGTCCGATCCACTGCCCCCTCCGCCTCCTAGTCCACCGCCACCCCCTCCTTTCAGCCCTGCATATGAAGGTTGAGCATGGGACAAATCTGTTTGGGGGAGGGGAAGGGGAAAAAAAAGCAATGAGACATACAGCCACAATGCATCATCTTCAGCCACGAGTCCTCTGGAGATGATTTACACTCACCTGCTTTCTGCACCTGCAGCTCCCGTTTGGCCTGCTCCAGGATGGACTTGATGGCCTCGTCTGAACCCGCCTCTGGGGTGCGGACACGGGCGGTGATGTTACCTGGAAGACGAGAAAAAGAGGACGGAGGGAGATGAAAAACACTGCTACAGACAGCCGAGTCAAAGCCAAAGCAGGTAAAGAGGGCCGACGGGAGCGTCTGAGGACATCGAAGGACGTAACCGTGGCACAACAACACTGCAACTTTATTCCTCCGTCTTCCTCCGGTCGCTCACGCATGCACACGTGCATGTTAAGCGCTCTCCACAGTGCAACGGCTACCGACACAGATCTCTAAACACACATGCTGGCTTTCCTAGTTGCCGTCAGTGTGCCGACACCTGAGATCGCATCGCTAGGCCCGCCCACACACACGTACGCACACATTGGAGATACAGTTCACCCTGACACAAACATGCCACACAGACAGAACGTGCTAGAATCTCTGCATGTGAAGGGGACAGACCTGTGTGTGAAGCTGTATTGGAGAGGGCTCTCCGCTTCGGAACATCCTGAAACACTCGGCTAAGCTGGGGCTGGCCTGAGCCCTCTGTTAAAAACAATATACCACACACTGTTACAGCACTTGTGTGTTTGGTCTTTACAGCCTGGCTACACGGTGCCCTACGCAGCAAATACACGCAACGTGAGGCTACGTCCACGTCGCTGTTGGCCAACGTGGACGCTGTGCTCATCGACTGCAGCGTTTGTTGGTTAAGGTCCGAAGCTGTGGAACACACCTCTTTCAGACATCAGGGGAACCAGCTCTTTATGTGGTTTTAAAACAAAGACCGAAACCTACTTTTTAACTAGCTTACACCTGCACCTCCGCAACAATGGTTTGTAATCATTTTGTTATGTCATCCATCTTCAATCATTCACTTGTAAAGCACTTTGAGGTGCTCGTATGAAAGGTGTACATAAATATATTATCGTAGCAATAATAATAATTACTATTATTATGTTATTAGCATAAGTAGCATCATTTCATTGACTGTCACTATACATGACCCTAGGAGGAACAAAAACATTTCTTCCAACTGGAAGATTAAACCACCACTAAGAGGGTAGAGTGGGGTTTGTTTTGTGGGTATGAGACCAGCTGCAGCCTGACTTCATGCACTGACTGTGCCTTTGACATAGTGGTAAAGTTTGCTCTATTTTTTTGGCACCACTGAGACCATCTTCAATCAGAAATGTCCTGATGCGTTAACAGAAGCAGGCCGGGGCTAATCGAATCCACACGCAGTTAACAGTAGCCTTGCCTTGCTCCTAGTTCCTGCCGATCAATACTATTGATGTGTGAAAGGTTTCTGTATTGACCGCAATAGCTAGGAGAGGCTCTGGGGACCCGGGTGTGTCTAGAAACTCATTCAGGAAACACAGATGTGGCGCAGGATGGGAATTAGGAAAGAGGAAGAAAAATAATAATAAAAAAAAAGCTTGTCCATACTGACAAGCTAATCAATGGCAGGGCTGCTTGCACACACACACACACACACACATGCTAGAGACACACACACGAAAACACACAGCACACACTCACCTCTCTGCCGTCCCTGGATGCTGCGCAGCGCGAGGATGTTCTGCTCGTCAGCCAGGAACTGCCTCATCTTGTGGAAAGGCTCCTTCCCCCGGATGGTGAGCTTGTTCCACGGCTTTGGTCGGGCCAGGATCTCGCTGACGGAACCCTGGGACAGTCCCAGCACGTAGTGGCCGAACACACGTTGACCGATGTTGTGCTTGATCAGCTGCTCTTTCACCTGCCGGGCAATCTCTGCCGTGTCCATGTCCTCCCCGTCCAAGACGCTTCCGGTCGTGGCGTCAGAGTGGCTCGGCGACGGGGACGGCGCACTGCCAGCGGTGCTGCTCCCGTTGACGGGAGCCATGTCCGGGCTGGCCGGAGGGGGCTGGGGGCTGCTGGCCGCCAGGGGGATGGCAGCAGACCCGGAGCCAGGGGTGGAGGTAGGGATGGAGCTGAGAGTTGGAGTGAACGGGGTGAACAGAAGAGCCCCACTGGGGATCCCAGATGACTCCTGCAAAGCTTTGGAGTAGAAGGTCTGGAGCAGCTGCCGCTGGATCAAGGAGTTCAAAGCCATCTTACCACCCACTAGAGGGAACACAGGGGAGTAGAAGTCTTGGCCTATGCCCGTAGGGGTGAAAGGGTGTGTTTCACTGCTGCTGCTGCTGCTGCTGCTGGTGGTGGTGGTGGTGGTGGTGGCAGTGTTGAAGGAATCCGTAAGAGTGCGAGAGAGGGGGAGCTGGGAGGAGGAAGGAAGAGCAGGAGGGGGAGGAGGGGGTGAAGAAGAGGGGTCGCTGGGCATGGTTTCCTCCTTCAGCGTGGACTCTTCTGTCCCTTTTCGCCCGGCTGGCCCTACAAGAAAGGTCAAACACACCATGCATTATGGGGGAGTCAACAAAAAAGGGGTTCCAAAAGGAGAGAGGAAAAAAAAAGTGGAACAAAAGTTGAGTTATCTTAATCGAGGCTTTTCCAAATTGGTGAACTTTGTTTTTCCTTTTTTGCCAACCCCCCTAAAGACAAATTGCCCATGCATTTGTGATTTCAACCTTTCTTGTAAGTCACAGCCTGGAAGAAAAAAAAAGGACAAACAAATGACACTGGGCCACTCGGGCAGATTCGCTTGACCCAAGGCTGAGTCTCTCACAGGCAAAGGGGCAGCAACTGGTAAACCGGTCAAATGACGTGAATCCTCCTTCCACACGGCTGCGTGGTAGCGTGATCCTAAACGCCGCGTTCCTTCCGTTTTCCCGCTGCAGTAGCATAGTCTTCAGTTCACAAACACACACACATCCAGGGAAAGAGGAGCTCCTCTGAACAGAATAAAGACTGTGGAGCTCAGCCACCCACAGAAACTTCCAACAGATGGATTCTTCTAAACATTCACCCAAAACAAACAGGAGATATACATTGTTTTCAAACAAACCACAATCCATGTTGATGATAACTGCTGCGAGTAATATTATTCTAATGCATAACCATTGAGCGTTAACGTGATTGAGTGAGACAGTAGGCTCCCCTTCCTGTGAATGTTAATCAATTCAAAGCTACTCAGCTATTCAAGCCTGAAGCGATGACATTTCAAACCCATAAACACTATTGCAGAGGGCAAGAGTCCTGCTGCAGCGGGGGCATGTTACGCTGTCCTCGTTTTTTGTGTGCTGCAACTTTGGTACTTGTCAGTTTTGGGGCGTTCAAAGGTCCCAGAGGTAGATTTAGGTGGGTCTGCTACGGCAGAGACACATATTGGATTCCATATTGTACGATTCCTGTCCAAGCGTAACTAGTGACGCTTTTGTGGAGAATTATCGGGAATCGACTATTGCCTAAAAGCTGATTTTTTTTTTCCCCCACTGGAATACTCGAGCCATGTTTCCATCCAAGATTGAGTCAGATCACTGGGAAACAAGAATTAAAAGAAATACGTATCCTGTGTGTTTCCATGAAAAGTGCAGGCTTTGGTGAAAACCGCAAACTCAGGGAACATGCAAACAGAGAAGAAGGGGGTTCATCAGACTCCCAGATGGGACCGAAGCGCTGAGCAACAAGGCGCCTTGTGGATGGAGCCGTGTCCCCGTACTCCCTCCGTCCGACAGATACTAGGACTGCGTTCATCGAAAAGGCTGGGGCTGGTGGAGGGGGCCGGTACCAGATCGGGGACATCTGCGTTAGAGCACCCGGCAGTGCGCAGCTGCGTCACCACGTCCAAGTGAATTCACACCTGACCGCTTCCGTCCCCGTTTTCAGATTTCAGATTTTCTTTTCAAATCAACCAAAGCCCGGCATTAGCTAGCATATTTTACTTTGAGCAAATTTGGGCTCAAATTTTTCACCAGGGCAATTCCGCCGCTGGAGCCTCATTTTCCCCTCTGCCCCTCCATAAATACATCTGCACAACGGCGATATTGCCCGATCGACAGGCCATACATTGATGACACGTTGGAGCTCTGCATTGGCGTGTGTCATCTCCGACTCATGTGACAAAGAGTCCATGTTTGACAGTAACCAATGAAAAAAAAAAAGACAGACAACAGTTTGAGGAATGGTGGGACTCGGCTGGCTGTTCCACCTGCACCAGGCCCAGCTGCAGACCCACCTTCAGAACGTCTCTCCTCCTAGTTCATTCTGTTTCATGCGTAGGACCAGACCGTTGAAAACATGTGTGCTGAAGTATTCTCAGAGAAAAACGACTCCAGATGGATGTAAATCCATCTATGCTGATGTGCTCCACCCTGTTCTTGTACGCCCTCATGTGGCCGTCCAACACTTTTCGTTTCGACTCGGAAAAGCCCGATTTGATCCCGAGCTCTCTCTGAAAACCAGGAAACGCAGACGGACTTACCGCTGAGCTCGGTGTTGGCGATGCGCAGCGCAGCGCTCTCGGACTGAAGGCTCCGGTTCCTCTCCAGCAGCAGCACCTCCAGAGGTTTGGCTGAATCCTGGCCGGGTGACAGGTCGACCATCAAACCGGGACGCCATGTTTGTACAGTTACAAATAACATTGGTGCCTTCATTTACCTGCACTGAGTCTGAGGTTCCAAACTCCATCGACTTGAGGATACTGATGACCAAAAAGAGTGAAATCACATTTAGACACAAATGTAAATAGAGTCTGACACGCCTTCTTTTCTGTTTCTGTATCTGAAAGGAATAAGACAGCGTAGAGACGATATCAAGCTGCAGACATAAACGACGGTCAATTGAGTTAGACATCGCAAAGGAAGACGTGCATCTTGTTTAACATTGTTAACATCAAAAACATGCAATGAATAGATCTCTGCTGGACACACACACTCTCACCTCAACTCCTTCTTCACCTCCTCATAGTCGGCTTGATTCTGCAGCTTCTCCTCCAGTTCCTGGAGAGGTGAAACAACATGAGCGACAACATTGACTATTTTCTTGTCATGTCTGACGAAAGGATGGTTTATTGTCATGTAACGTACACAGACGAAATTTATGACCAAAGTCATAAATTACTAAAACACAAAAGATACGGACACTGATATAATACAGATCTACATATACAAAATAAATGAATATAGACAAAAACAATTTTTAAACGTATAGGATGACAATATTTCATGGAATATCAATTCAATATTTTATTTCATAATCATTAAACAGTAGCCGGAAAAGAATGCGTGTGTATTGATATCGGAACTGATTATATCGTCCTGCATCTACAATCTCCGCTATAAGAACTAAAAATGGACAATATTGTGTTTCGTTTTGTCGCAGCTCTCAGTTGTTCCCACCGTATCCGGACAGTTAAATAATAACTGCACTTTAAAAATATAACTTTGTTTTTAATGGATTCACTGAGGTTACGTTTCAGGATCTTCTCATTTATCTTGTATTTATTTTATTCAACTGTAAAGGTTATGTAACCCACTGGTTCATCACAAATGGGTCCATTTTTCCCTCATGCCCTGTGTTTGCTGACTATTGTTCAATGAGAAGTATCACTTGAGCCTTTTCTAACATTTCACACAACAAAGTAAGTATGAATGATATGAGCTGCTATCCTATCAGATCGATAGCGGTATCAGCCAATACTCAAGCCTGCAATATTGGGATCGGAAGTGACGAAGGTAGATCAGGCCCTCCCCTCTGTGTGTGTGTGTGTGTGTGTGTGTGTGTGTGTGTGTGTTGGTACCTTGAGGGTGGCCGTCTTGGTGCTGAGCTGCTGCTCCAGCTGTGAGATCTGCGTGCTGGTGGTCTCTTTGAGTTTGGTCAGGCTGGCCTGCAGTCTCTGGACGTCCTCCACCAGCTGTGCCGTCTCCCTTTCTTTGGCCCTGAGCTCCGCCTCCAGACTCGAGTGGGACGCCGCCTCACCTGTCTGTTCCCGAGGGCACAAACAGCAGCGTTACGCATCAGCCGGATCGGCGTGGCACTAGAAGTAATTCATTAACCGATCTTGAGCAGCGAATGATCAATGACACAGACACTCAACTTGTTGCAATCAGGTCCGACCTCCTCCTTTTGCATACAGGTGCAATAAATCAATGCCGTCAAATCAATCAACTGACTGTCTTTCCATTCAAAAATCTACAAATCAATGCTTTGCCAGTGATTGACCTTGAAGACGGATGATAGCAGTGATCAATACATCCCCTCTTTGATCAGGTGATCACCGGCGGAGCTCATCTTTACCCCACCGATACCTCTGTGTCTGCAGCGCCGTAAATCAGCGCGGCAGCGGAACCTCTCTCACCGTGTCGGCGTCGGCCTTGGTCGGGCTGCCGAGCTGCTGGGATTGGTTACTTGAGGACAGCTGCTCTCGGAGTGACTCAGCCTCCCTCTGAGCGGCTTCTGCTCGCTGGAAGGAGACGAGGAGAAAAGGCTGAGCAAAAAGGCCACCAATGGAGCACAGTGCCATTCAGGAGTGACGCCCAACGTTTCTCTTTGTGTAAACATTTACATAGAATCATCTCAGTTCTCCACTCGCCCCGAGGAAGCACCAGAAAACCTAATCCATGTCGACTGGCAGCGCCGCAGACACACATCGCATGGCACTTGCATGCACTTACTTACTTAACATATCATCTGTCTTGCGGCAGTGAAGTCGGGGTGTTTTGAGGGCGGTGCCAGTGGAGTGGATGACAACAATTACGTTTCTTTTTTTTTAAATAGCTCCAGAGTTTTAAAGCTCTCAGAATTCCTATACGTCTGTGCATTGTACAGATTAGAAATAATTAAACTCAACATACAACTGTTTCCTACCTGTCGACTATGCGAAACCTTTCATTTTCTTTAACAATGATTTTCAAGCTCTTCTATCTTGTTTTATGCTTTTTATGTCGCTCTTGCTAATTTTAATTGTCTGTTGTCTACCCTTTTTTTTTACTTCCTCCCAGTTTCCCGGCTGCTTTTTACTCTTTGTTTTGATGTCAATGTGTTGTTGTAGAAAGCACTTTGTGATGTAACACTTAAGAAGTGCTCTATAAATTAAGTTTATCATTATTATAATAATACGGGGGAAGGGGTGGTAGAGTCAATGAAAACATTGAATTAAGCGCTGAGAGTCGCGTATGATGCACGCAACGCTCCAGTTCATCTGCACCACCAGCAAAACCTCTCATGATCACGAGTCACGGGGAGATGATTCCACCATGTTCCTAATTGCAACCAGATCGAGAGGTGTTATTGACGGGGCGGGAGGTGGACGGCTCGGCGCAAAAACACAATCCTGTTTTCCATGTTCCCCATATAAAAAGTACATAAAAAAGTCTGGGACTGAGCTGGAGGCCATGCTGTCATCCTCCGTTAACCTCAAATCAGAAGTGTGAATAGTGTGTATATGTGTGTGTGTGTGTGGCATTATAGTCAGAGTGCTAACCTTTAGGCTAGTATTAACATTACATGCCTATGCTACACCCTTTAGCCACAAATCAAACTCTTGGGCTAATAATGAAAGTTAACAACAATGACATTAACAGATACCATAGGAATATTTACAGCACAGGGGCAGAGGGCGTGCTCAGGGGTCCGTTTCAGCGTGACCCCTCCCCCACCCGTGGTTGGCTATCTGCTGGAGGAACAACCGCTACAGGAATATACATGTATAATTAAACCTTAGATATATCTACATCTGAGAATTCCAGTGTGAGTACAGAGAAACACACCTGTGTACCACTACACAACGATTCAGATTGGTACTACCGAATCAGTCATTCTTTAGAGAAGCTCTTTAATGACTCTGAAGGACGTACTACTTTTTTTCCCCCTCACACTTCTCTTTTCCACATCAATAACACACTCAAGTCCTGACACGGATCATAAATATGAATGTTGATCAGAAAAAAGGCGACGACACTGGTGTGAAGAGTGATATGACGTAGGTCCAACAAACCTCATATTGTCTTATTGTTAGTTCTGGTTCTTTTTCTGCTGTTGGCTAAAATATGACTGATTATCAAGATCATTGGTAAGCGATTTGTATTCTTGCATTTTTAGATTTTTTTTTTTACACAATACAACCTGTCTGGGCAGTGGTGATGCAACCATTTATATAATATGGTGTAAAAATAGTCAAATTACAAAAAAAACCCAGAAAATATACCCAACCCATAATGAAGTTGGGGCAATGTGTTACCTGATTTGCTCTTTCCAGGTCCGTCATCACCATCTCAATCTCATCAGCTCTGAGGAAGATACAGAATGTGACATTTTAAAAACCTGCGCAGACGAATACAAGGAACAGATAAATGCAGATGATTCCCCGTAAGAAAAGGACACGCTGCACACATTACACGTGTGTGTGTGTGTGTGTGTGTGAGATTGTTCAGAGAACACATTTAGAGAATAGCTGTGCCGTGTCCATTAAGCTACTGTCTAAATTTCACCTTAATCCACTGATTGTGAACTCTATAACCCAAACAGCTTGTATGTGTGTGCGCATACATGTAGTTAAGTGTGTGTGTGTGTGTGTGTGTGTGTGTGTGTGTTTCTATGTACACATGTAAGCCCCTAAACCCTGGCCACACTAAAACAGAGGGATTACATTAATAGAGCTCTGAGTCCTAATACAGCAGACTAATCTGCTATGAAGCTGTGTGATTGTGTCTGACTAATGGTCTGGATGGAGGCCATGGTTCACCTCTCACTAGCTGGAGGTCAGATCGCAGGAAGAAGTCCCATTACATCGCCTCTTATTGAACTTTGGGAAAATAATTTCATAACCATTTGCAGCAGTGACGTGTCAATGAAGCACTTTTCTGCAAAGATTGCAAAGATAAGATCAGCGTTACTGATCCCACGTGGGGGGGGGGGGGGGGGGGGGGGTAAAAAGT
>CAAKHB010007161.1:143937-155180 GCA_901007665.1 Aeoliscus strigatus | reverse complement strand
ATCTGAGTGTGATATTACAAATTAACTATTGTTGTTTTTATTTGTTGATTTTTTAGCCCAAACACAATGGTTGACACACACTGTGGTAAAGACGAGTGCAGATTGCTGAGTGCTGATTCCAATCAAGGTAAAGCGTGACACAAAAACTGCTGTTTCAGGAAGGTTCCATTCCTCTCATCTACAGATGCAGGATTGTGACAGGAAGTGATGAGAGACATCAAACTCATCATTTTGGGGGGCAGGGGGTGGGGGGGATTGAATTTCATGAGTCGCTCCTTTACTTTATCCCAAGTCCAGACCAAAGATTCCAGGAGCAACAACTTGAAAAGTGCAGCTATGTTCATCCACCTTCAACGGAACGTTCCGGCAACAGTCCAGTTCACTGAGGCTCCGAGCTGCGGGCGCCCATTGAGCCCTCAAGTCAGCTACTGTTGTTTCCACAGCAACAGTGCAGTGCCACACGAAGTGCCATAAAGCGGAAACAGCACAAACAAACCCACCGGAGAACTTAGCACTTCTTATCTCCAGATTGACACAACACACACTCCGGTGGCTCTCGTTGTGGTTGTGAAGACACTGTTGCCCCTCAAGAGGATTTATTGGCGCATTGTCGCCCTCCGTTCAAAAGCAGTTAGCATGTCTGTTAGCATGTGTATGGCGGCATATGTCCAGCAGCCACAGACACGTCCCACGTGGGTACCCAGCTCTAAGAACGGTCTAAGAATGGTTCAGAACGGTCTGAACCATTATAATTATATCATCCGTTGCGTTGTACACACACACGCACACACAAATAAATACACACCTCTCCTTCTCTGCATAGTCGTTGTGCAGCTGCAGCTGCTTTTCTTGAGCCAGGTTCTCCGCTTGATTCTTCAGTGACTGCTCGTACTCACGGATCTTCTCCTTCAAGGCCTTAATTGTCACCTCTGGAGAAGATAAACGGAAGAAGAAGCATGAAGATGGGATGGAGGAACACTAGACAACATGGGGCAGTGACACTGCTACTCGTCACTTCTAGGAGGCCTCTGGCTATCTGACCTTCACTTGAGGAACCCTGGTTCATATCCCACATTCTTTGTCGCCAGCGCAGACAAAGGCCTTGGCCCCTGTGGCCCTTCTCGTCTAATCTTAACATCCGTGACCGGCGGAGAATATTTAACATTAGCCAATAGTAGATACGCTGTATTCATTAGGACTGCATTAGTGCTGAAACCCCATAACCTGCTGACGGCTGAGCTCTTTATGGAGCCGCCGGAAATAAATCTAAAGCACAACTGGAGTAATAAATAGGCCCCTGGTGTGTGTGTGTGTGTGTGTGTGTATTTCTCAGACAAAGATATAAATGACTGAGACAATGATAAAGCGCGACGCTGCCCGCCGCCTTTGACGGAGGGCTCTTAGCACTTTGTGTGCACGTGTGTGTATGTGTGTGTGATTTAAACTCCAGTCTCACTGCTCTGACACATAATCAATAGAGGAGAGTCCCCTCAGAGCCCTCTTACCCCTTAACTGCTTAACTGAACTTTAAACATTTAGGTTGTGAGGATCAATGGCCCCTGCACTCCTTTCATGTGTGTGTCTGTGTGTGCGTGTGTGTGTGTGCGGGCTGGTCCGTGTGTGTTTAACAGGAGTGGGAGTTCCACGGCGTGTTTTGGGGGTTTAAATATCCCCCATCAATTGAGGCAGGAAGGAGGGATAAAGGATGAGGGAACAGGAAAATCGATGGCAGAATGGAACCCTGCCGTTATCGAGCTGTTCCAATTAACTTTCGCTGAGGAAAGGGGGATTCCAAAACATTCCCTGCTCGCTCGCGCGCTCGCTCATGCCTCCTCTTTGAGTGAAATTAAAACACTTCTAGAAGTCCTTCTCACTCATCCCTCCGCCTCAGCCTGTCAGTTTTTCCATCTTTCTTTACCCTGAGGTAGCCTCTCGTTTTTTATTCATGAAAATGTGCCTCGTCTTTTTTTCCCTCCTCTGAAAACCTATTTGAAAATGTAAAACCATGTTAAATTTTGGGGAGTTGAAAAATTCATTCGATATAAATTTTTATTTTTTTTTCAAGAGTGCCTTTTTGGGGGAAAAAAGTTTGCTTGATATTATTATCATATCAGTAAATTATTGATTATGTGATTTATGTGATAACACTTCAATTATCTTCATCTGACCAAATTACAGCTAGAAAAAAAAGATGATTGCTTAGTTGGACACAAAAGTAAAATTTACCGAATGACATTAGCAGAGGCAACTGAACCTACTTGGCTGTGATGCACACCTTTAACTCTTAACGGTGCTGATACAGTCACACAAGCATTTGTTGGCATACTGTAATTACGCGACTAAATGCACGATGAGAAAAGGGTGGTTTGTGAAAGCTGAGAAGTTGCACGCCTGGTGTGAAGAAGGAGCTAGAAGAAGGAAACAATGGGTCCTGAAAGTAGAGAAGCTGCACTTCATAGGCGAGGTGCTGTCATTACGGTAATGATTTGCCAGCTGCGGGCAACAGAGCGAATGGGATTACCGTAATGACGGTAACATGGCTGTTACGATGGACGTTATTTTTTCCTTCTTCAAGCTCCTTCTTCACACCAGGTGGAGGAACCGAGTGACACTTCTCAGCTTTCAGGAACTGTAAATAATCGTAACCCCGGGTGTTAAAGGGTTAAACGACACCACTGAGGTGGAACACCTGAAACTCTCCGCCAGTTCGGTAGAGAGGAGGAGGCCTGCGGGTGGAGAGGTGGAACGCCTCCACGCAACCAGGCCTGGTTGGTGACGACAAACCTCAGCAGGTTGCCAGGACCTGGATGACTAAGAAGCTTCCCAGACATGTGACGTATGAATCCTGAAGGTGTAGCTGCAACCCAAATGTCTGCTGTTTACTTCCAAAGGAGAACTTTCTGTATGCTGCATCTCTCTCACAGGTTTCTCTCGACTGAAACAGATCAAAATGTTTCCTTCTCACTGGACTTTCTGCTTTAGATGGAATTAACTTCACGTCAGTTAGAACGGTCCAGGAGATGCAGTAAGCAAACGAACAAAATTAATTGGAGACGAATGAGCTTGTGATGTGTGTGAACCTGTGATTAATTATCCTGCCCTCCATCTATCTATGAAATCCCAGGACGCGTGTGCATGTTTCTGTGACCCACCTTGGTTTTTGACCTCTGCAAACTCTTTGTTGTAGTCCTCCAGTGTCTCTCGAAGTTTGGTGTTCTCTGTCTCAATGTCGTGCATCCTCTGGAGCTTCAGCTGCAGCTGCTGAGCCAGCTCCAGCACAGGTACAGGGTCTGCCACGGAAAACGCATGCAGCATTAGCACTATGCAAAGCAATTGAGTCACCGCGGCACCTGGGAACAACGACGACCAGGGCGGTGAGAGTCAGCGCGCACCCAGGTGAGGTGTCTTTGAGCAAGGCAATGAATCAGCACTGGCGGTGACTCTGACCAGTGATCACAACTCTGGTTACAGGTCGCGGTTTGTGCTGTCAATGATGGGGGACAACGTGGAAAGGACAACGCACACACATTCACACCTTCATACGGGCAATTGAGAGTAACCCGTTCGCATGCTTTTTTGGGGTGGGAGGAAGATGGAAGTCCCTGAGAGAACCCATGCAGACACAGGGATACTAACTCCACACAGCAAGAAATTGAACTGAACCAGGAACCTGTGAGACAGACCGTGTCGCCTTATCAGAACTCCAAGAAAATACAATATATAAATATAATAATAATAATCAAACATCCTGGAAATTTGTCATGATCTCCAAACAGACAAAAATGTTCACTAACATTGATAGAACAATCCACTGTGTCACCTAATCACAACGCCAAGAAATCAAATAAATATATATAACATATATGTACAGAATAGAATAGAATGAATGAATACAAATAATAATAATGATAATCATACTATAAAATAACAATCATGTGTAAATTATAAAACAGCCTGCCTGGAAAGTTGCCGTGATCCCCTGACAGACAAATTTCCATTTCCAAAATGTTCCTTAATACTGACAGAACAAAGGTCCATTTCTCTGATCCAGACTTCCAACAGAAACTTCATCTCTTGTAGATACATTATCAGCTGAGACTCTTGTCAATGTCAGGTACGTGATGAACATTGGTAAAACGCTGACGCGGCAAGAGAACCGGATAAGTGATAAGCGCTGAGACGCAGACGACACATGAACAGATTGATTGTCTCACGAATCCGTTTCAAAACAGGAAGAACACGGGAGCAGACAGATGGACAAAGTAGAGATATAAAAACAAGGCAACGCAAAAAGGTACGGAAGCGGTGAAAGGAACACAGACGAGGGGAAGAAAGACTTTCTGGAGGCGTTTTACCAACGTCTTTCAACACGCAGCAGGGTTAACTGTCAGTGTGATGAAGACAGCCCTGTCAGTCAGGCCAATCACATCTGATTGGTGCTCATGGGTGGCAGACTGGTGACAGGCAGCCAAGAGACGCGGGCGACGCTCATCAGCATGCCAGCTAAAAGAGCAGTTTGTGAGTGTGTGTGTGTGTGTGTGTGTGTTTATGTGTGTGTTGTACAGATAAGAGGAACTGACAGCTTACAGCTGGGGGTAAGGGCTGTGTGTGTGTGTGTGTGCGTGCGTGTCATGTCTGACGCAGTTAGATATCTTAACTATGCTAATGAGAGATCAGCAGAGAACGATTGGAGAATTTCATGCTGATTTTGTGCTGCCAAGGTGACACACACACACACACACACACACGTATTTGTACTTTAATACAAGTACAAAGACAACACATAACTGAATGCCCTGAATTGGGACTCCTATCTGCTTCAGCACCCTTGAAAATAAACCTCTCTTATCAAACCATTGTCCTTCACAGAAAACACACACACACTCTCACACGCACAGAAAATCAACTGTACAGTCTGTTTAAAGCAGTTTGACTCGTGGGCCACTGGTGCTGAGCGCTCGCGCCAGACACCTTTAATCTAAAGCAGAGCACACTGGGCTGACTAACCAGGCCTTCAGCTGATAGAAGACAGGACAAAACACACTGTTTCCACTTTCAAGACTGCTGCATTAGTCAGGCTGGTCTGTGTCTGTATGAGTGTGTGCATCAGGCATTACATCATTGTCTCGCTGCAAGTTAAGAATAGCCCCGTCAGGGCTGGCGCTGACTTATTGGGAGCAGTACAATCCAAAGATATTACTGTAGGTCTATCCATGTGGGAATATGATGACCTCCTTACGCTATGGATGAACTCGGCTCCTCTCACCCCTCCAGGGCGTCCGTACGGCTGAGAATCTCCAACCAGCAGCTCTGCGACCGTGTGTGTTCTGTAACACGGTGCGGCGTGTCCCTCCCCGGCCTCGGTGTGACGAATGCAACTGCTCATGTGTGCACTTCGCAGCAGCCAATCGTGGGCGCACTTGTCATCCGTCAGGTTGCACCTTCTGTTAAGATCCTCCAAAGGCTCCACCGGTGGGGAAGACATCTTGTGGGGACATATTAAGGCGTCACACGCGCCTGGCTGCGTCGCGAAGGAGCACCAAGGGGATGGTGTCGTGTGTTTTTTTCTTTTCTTTTCTATTTCTCCCCGGTTGCTGCTGTCTGCATGAATAACTGGGTCTCTTGATAACGTTTTATGGACTGGTGAGGTGTCTAGAAAAAGGCCATGTCCACACGGAGACACTTTGTTGTGGAAACGTTTTGCATCGTTCAGGTTGATCGTCCAAATGGATCCTGGAAACTCAGGGGGTGTAGACGTTTTTGTTTTGTTTGTTTTTTTCTCCAAACCTGGTGTCAGGGTGAAAATAATCGAAATTCGTTGCCCTCAGCCTCATGTCTGGAGGGTGAATCCATATACTTTCTGTATCAAGGTGTCATCGCCCACCCTTGACCTCCAGCCTTTGACCTTTCCCCCCCCAACGTTTCATAACAACAACAACGTCCATGCTTGAATTCGTGCAGCAGCAGATAGAAAGTTTGTTCAGTTCATGAGCGTGTCTTCTTCTGCATGTTTTTCTTCATTTACTTCAAGCGACCGCGACTGAAAGTGAGTGGATCTTGTTACCGTAGTAACTACAACAAAATCTGCATCATTTTGCTCTCACTATTTTTCGGTCCAAAATCTCATTTTGGACAGTTGTAATTGCTCAGCAGACAGGAAGTGACCACTCCACCATCTCTTCGTCTCAGTTTTTGGTGAATGTCAGCGCCACCTACAAGCCTGGAGTATGAACTACAGCCTGTCCAGCCATTTCCAATGGATCCATTAGGATGAAAATATTCTAGATATTCCGAGGAAGACGGAGGGAAAAAAATGTTTTGGTACATGTTGACACAGTTAACACACAGGCACACACAAGACGTGGTCTTACCTGGGACATCAATTATTTTCTTGTACACGTTTAAGAAGGCGGCCTCTGCTTCTTTACTTCTCTTACTCAGCGCATCGATCTGCAAAGGAAAAGAGGGAAAAAAAAAAAGTCCACCGTCAGTGACACCAACGCAGATTTGAGCGTCAAATCCCTAAACTGCAATGACAGGCCCATCAATTTCCTCAGTGTGAGACAGAGTTGTCTACATGTCTGTCTATCCTCACTATGCGCCGGTATGTTGCATGTGACCACAGTTGTTTTGACAGTGGCTGCGTTGGTGTTTCCTTCCCGTGAAGTCAGTTCAGCTGTTCAGCCGATGACGGATGCATTTCGTTCGCTGTGTGCCCGTGCGTGTCCTCGTCTGTCTGTCTGTCCTCCAGTGAGTGTCCCTAAGTCCATCAGTCAGTGTGTGTGCGCGTGCGTGTGTGTGTGTGTATGTTTCCCCCCTCCAGCACGCTGACATCATTAAACAGCTGGCTCAGTCTTTCCAGCCACAGCAGGGGCAGATTATTCAGTCAGCTCTTAGCAGCAATACAGTGTGTGGATCCATTACCGATGCAGCCATTAACACACGAGGGCACGGCATGCGTTCCAATCCTGATATTATTGAAATGGGCCGCGGCATTAGAATGGATCCATAAGAGATTAATATTAAAACTCATTCAGGGGCAACTTTTTTGGATTGTTGTCAAGGCCGGAACCATCAGGCTAAGAGCTCTGCTGCGGACCCCGTGTCGTACTCCGGTATGTGAAGCCAGCAGACTTGGCGACACGCATCGAAATTCAAGTCTAAATTGAGGGAAACGGCTGCCAAATAAAGACATTCAGACGGTGCTACTGTACTGGGCAGAGCTACAGCTGACTACTCCGGCTCACGCACGCAGACTAAACAGGCCTCCTCTGACTCGCCCAGCACATTTGCTGAGAGAAAAGGAATAAAGACAAAAGCCTATATAAGTACAAATATAAAGTCCTCACATTCCCAGCCAAGCCAGTAGTGTAGTTGATGGGTGGTTTAGGGGTTCTTGCCACTGTAAACAGAGCGGGCTACATGTAATACTGCCTGGGCTCCTATGGGAACCTAATAAATCTCTTCACATGGCTTTGATTCATCTCTAGTTTTTTAGCCGCAAAACATCTGGCCCCGAGTCGGCTGGTGCCAGCACCCCCCCCCCCCTTTTTTTCTCCATGTTCTCTCAGTTTTGCTCCTGAATTCGCCCTCTTGTCACTTCCATGTTCTTTAAATCTTTTTTTTTTCTTTCTTCTGCTTTTCCAGTGTTTGTCTTCGTCACATGTTTCTCTGTCACACACACTCGGCATGCACAGACTTCCTTCTTGCACGCACACGCACACACACACCTGACACACTATCCCACTAGTGTTACATCCAGTTCTCACATCACGCTGCATCGTGTACTTTGTCCTTTTCATGTGTTGTGTGACATTGACAGATCAGAATCCTCAACTGCAAGGCCACTAATGGGAGATTACTGATGCCGAGGACTAATACCGCTCACACACACGAAATCAAACCTGTTCACTCATGTTAATGTGTGTTCACGCAGGGCGTCCGATCAGACGGACAGAACACAAAGTCATGACAAAGAAGAAACACAAGCACGCTCACAGAATAACGCACAAAAAACCCCCAAAAAAACGACCTGTCAATGGAAGTAAAGGAAGCCAGCTGCGTGACTGTACAATGACTAGGCCAAGGTCAGTGGTACAGCAGCTTTATATAGCCCGACATGGGAGGCAGGAAATAGACATTTAATGTAGGACACACCCTACAGTTAGAGGCAGGTTAACTGCAGGACCAGAGCCATTAGAAGACCACCCAGGATTTGCAAATACAGCCCTGCTGCTCCCGACTGCGGCTCTTTCAACCAATACCGATGACATCTGCTATTACATGCTCCCCTGCCCCCATCCCACACACCAAGCAAAACAAATGAAGTGACACAAATGATACCTCGCCAGTATCAGTGGGTTCGCAATGAGAAGTGCTTGCAATTGCAAAAGGGATCCCTGACACGTTGGTGCGCGTGCACACACACACAAACATCCTCACATACGTCAGCACCTTGTGCCACCATCACTCAGCACCACCTCGCTCCGCTATCTAACCCGTAGTGTGTGAAGGGCATCAGGCTGACCTGTGTGTGTGTGTGTGTGTGTGTGTGTGTGTGTGTGTGTGTGTGTGTAGCCGTCCCAGTAGAGTCTGATAAGGGGAGGCTATGGGAAGCAGAGACTAAAGCCTTGGATAATGGAAAAGCTTATCTGATCGATGGACCAACAAGGAACACTGAGCATGCAACAAACACGCACGCACGCGCACACACACACACAAACCCATTTACCAAACGAAGGCCTTGTGGAAATAACGCTGTTATTGGTAATAATTATGACCTGAGGGCGCCCACAGCACCTCCAGTGACAAACATTAAACAGCATCAGGATCTCCAAGCTGCCGGGCCCAA
This sequence comes from Aeoliscus strigatus, assembly GCA_901007665.1. Lineage (NCBI taxonomy): Eukaryota > Metazoa > Chordata > Actinopteri > Syngnathiformes > Centriscidae > Aeoliscus > Aeoliscus strigatus. The sequence goes on along the minus strand of CAAKHB010007161.1, from coordinate 146,329 downwards.
ACTTTTTTTTTTTTATTGTTTTGTCTGGATCCTTCTTTCTCTTTGTAGGTTCAAGCTGGTAAATGAGGAGTTGCCGTGGCGCTTCGACAGGAAGACCCTCTGGTTTCTGGTGCTGTCTTGTCCTTGATCAAAGGATTGAAGGGGTAAGCAAACAAACCCAGGCTAAAATTACACACTCTCAGAGCCGGTCGTGTTGTGGCACGCAGGCTCGCAGAATAGACGACTGATTGATGGGCTGCTCCACGACTGGCGCTGGCGTACGGTATTATCTGAATAATCACAAGATAATGTCTCTCAGTTCCAGGACCACCCACTATGCAGCTTATTGTGTTTTTGGTGTGCACGCCGTTAAGGTGTGTCAGTGTGAGGACGGTGGAAACAGCTGACAAAGCCCCAATTCTACTGCTGCTGTTTCTACTCTCTAAATAGAGTGCGGATCATCAGCAGAATACGGTGAGACCACGAGAAATTACAGCATTTTTACATAACCGCTGGCTGTGGTTGCTGCTCTAACACAAGAATATGGAAACTAACCCAGTGTTAAACTGTAATATTCTATGGCCGGTAGCAAAGCAGCACTGTCACTATCTATTAAGATGATTTTGTTTGTGTGTATTATTTCAGTGTGTGTGCGTGTGCATGCGTACGGCGATATCGTTGGGCTGAACGTCCACCCACTCCAACCCCAAATAATGCCCCAGTCTAAACCGGCTGCTTCCACTCGTTCACATATGGGAGTAAACTGGAAATGCATGACTGCAAGAAAGGAGGAGTCACGATGGAAATAGGCCAAAATGATGGAGGAGGAGATAGAGGGAATGTCGGGCATGTAAAGGCGCACACACACACACACACACACACTTGCATTTATATGTGCATAGTCTAGGTCAAGGTATATCAAAATGTAAGACACAAAATTCAAACTGAGTAGATAAATAGGCAGCACTGAACCAAAATGCCTCATGACTTGACCGATCAACAACAAACAACCCCACCGAATCATCAACAAAGTCTGAGGAAATAGCATTCAGTGAGTTGGGACCGGCTCGAGTCAGGGTTTTCTGGTAGCAGGATGCAATTTAAACACACCCTCAGGCTACCGGACTTCATGAATAGGACAGAAAATCAAGAGAGGGGCAGAGCGGAGAGGAGAGGGGAGAGGAAGGAGTAGAAATGAGATAGTGGTAAGAGAAAAGAGGAGGAGGTGGCTGAAAGGAGGGAGAGAGAGAGAGAGAGACGATTTACAGAAGACAAAAAGGCGGGTCGGGCTCTGAGGGGGCGCGAGACCAGGAAACAATCATCAGCCTGGGTTTTAAACTCATCCTCTGAGCAGGAATGTCGATCGGTGCATCGATAAAACACAAACAATGACACTCACCTCTCCTTGGAAGCTCTTGAGCAACGGGGCGACCTGTTTCCGTAAGTCCTGAAAGACCAAGACGAGAAAAACGGTGCGTGAGTAATGACAAACACGCAAGTCAGCTCGAAACAGTCAATACCCAGAAGCATGTTTGGGTGACGTTTGCAGTGGAGGTTATCAAATCCATCCCACATTGAACACACTCCCGCCAGTGCCGGTGAATAATGATGAACATGAGGGTGGGGAGGAGGCCACGTTTGTACCCCGAGGTGCTCTGGTAGGATTGCGTTTCTCAGAAGAACAGGTGCAGCACCACCTGGGCCACCCAGAGGCACCGCGAGTGCGTGTGAGGCCGAGAGTAAAGGAGCCAGACTCAGCCTCAACGTTGACGCACGGTGGCTCCGTTCGCCCAATATTTTCACCATGAAGCAAATGCCTTTCATGCTGCACGTCCCATTGCATGACTTTCCAGTACGAGTCAGCGGTTTCAGATTAGATAGCCAGTCGAGTATGTATCAGGGGAACATGCAAATCACCGTGCTGTTAGCTGAGCCTTCGTCCTGACGAACTGAACTGGAGCGTACGGTAAAAAGAACAGCAGAATAGGACATTCTGTGCAGGAATATTTGATTTGCAGTGTGTGGACACACACACACACACACACACACACACACACACACACAACTGCCTAATGAAGATGTGAAGTGAGGGGAACAACAGATGTGAGCTCGAGAGCCTTTTTAGAAACCTCCGCCTAAAAGCCTAACCGATGCTACGGGGAGAAGGCATCCCTAACTGACCTGGGACCAGCGTCTGCGTCTGGTCTAATCCCAGGTTGGTCCAGACAGGCTGCTTGTCTGAGGCCGGGGACGGGTCAGGACCCCGCTGACCCCACCCCATTGTTACCTCATCAGAGGTCGCTGTGGCTGTTTGTCTGGGCCAATTCAATATTCCCCTGCTGTGGATAATGACCTCCATCCCGCCCCCGCCCCCATGCCTCCTCCCTGCTCCTATTACGCCTTTCTCTCTCTC
>CAAKHB010007161.1:112386-127725 GCA_901007665.1 Aeoliscus strigatus | reverse complement strand
CGCTCTCTTCATCATCAGTGACGACCTTCTCAAGACGACGGTGGCTGTTGTCTACTACCACAGGGAGAATAAACACCTGAAGCTGGAGAAGAACATGTGAAATGATATTTGTGTGTGTGTGTGTGTGGGGGGGGGGCAGGGTGGACACAGCGTCCAGTGTTTCCCAAAGGTGAGTGCGTACAGAGGGGCGAGGCAGAGAAACAGAGGGGACTGGAAGAGGAGATCCACTCATAAAATATCCACTGTGCCCAGAGAACGTCCAACTCTGTCTTCTCGTCTCTACTCTTACATGACCAGTTACCAACTCACTGATTTTCCCTCTAAATGGTGAAAACATATGCAGCCTTTTACCTTTGGTAAAATGTTATTATTGTTATTATTATTATTACTGCAGGTGGAAATGTGAATTGAAGTGAAACGTGAAGTCCACGGCGTCTCTACTGGAATACAGAGCAGCTGAAGAATGGCTGCTCCTGTCATGAGATACAGTGAAACTGTATAATGTAGGTGAGAGACACTCCAAGTAGGTCTGTAAATAATGCCTGCTGCTTGAAAACAGAACCTCTGGAGACTGACCCCTGTGACCTCTGTGCTACTTGTAGGCTGGAGGTTGTGTCTGTGAACGCTAATGTGGGAGAAAAGATGTAGCAATAGCTTTGTGGATAAAGCATGTCAGACAGAAACTAAAGTCACCAAGTAGGTTTATTGTCCAATTCTTCTTTGTGCGATTGAGTCCATCGTGTCCCCACGTTGGGTCTGAAACCTCCTCCTCAAACACATCGGAACAGGTTTGTTATCTGAGTGTTTGAACGTCACTGTCCCAGGTGGCATCTGATGAACAGATTCAGGTTTGCCAGCGCATAAAATATCACTAACTAAAGAATGTGGAATTGGAAGGTGGTTTATTGCAGATCAGCAAAACAGGCGATGTACAAACAGATTAGGCTCTGGAAAGTTACCGTGGAGGCCACGCTTGTTTCAAACTGTGACGTCAGACTCAGCGTGCCATGTTTTTGTCATTTTCATCTGAGTGGGGGTTTGATGATAAAAAAAAAAAAACATGTCTACTGATTTCAAATGCAATTCCAGCTGCTAAGAATTTACACACAGCAGTTTTACAGGGCAGCTGAACCCAATGAGAAAGCTGTTTATTCAGCCATTGACTGGGAAGAGAAATAATTGGAAAAAGATATATTTCACATTTGAAGAATAAACGGATTATTCTTTTCATTTTTATGGGTACAAACAATCATAACTAGATTATTTGATATTATGAAAGGAAATAACTGAATTCAGTATCTTTTTAATGTGGTAATGGTAAAATGTTTTCACATCATTCTCTCTGCCCTCTTCCCAAATTCTTAACTTTTAGGAATGTCCAATCCACCACTGAAGAATTCCTCAATTATAGTTGCTCTGATACTCGTATTAGATTTTGTTAGTGAAACACTTCAAGTAGTAAATGTCAGTTTCACACCGAAATATTATTGTGAATTATTGAATCTGAAATAAGAAAGTACATCGACGGACATGTGTGATAAAATGTTGAGTCAATTAAACATCTGTAAACATCGGATTGGTCGTCATTTCTTTTAGAACACCACTTTACACAATAATCCCATTTGTGTTCAACCGACGATGGTCTTCTCCAGCGTGACGAACCGGGCCTCCGCTGACGACCAGCTGCTGATAAAGCACATGGAGGTTTTTCCCGTCTTCACCCCACATTCCTCTCCGTCCCAGGGAGATCCACGACAACCTCTTTGAAAGTGGGATGATGTCGCTGGAAGTGGACCCAGGGCAGACCAAAAGACCTGACGTGCACTCGTCCCTGGCTCTGACTCATGCTGAGTCGCTCGACGCCCACTAACACACAGTGAAACCTCAATCCCAACGCCAGGTTTTGTCACTGGGCAGAGAACCGGCTGGCTTCAGTAAAAGCATGACGTGATGCCCCTTCCTCTGTGCTCCCCCAGCCTGTGCAGCAACAGAGGGGTAAAAATATCCCACCAGTGAGTTTAGACAACCAGCTCATAAATTAACACTAAAACCCGGGCAGACAACAGCAGGCCAGTCGCTGAGAGATTCAAACCACTCAGGTTGTCACTGACCACAACTCTGGCATCGGCTTACGAATCCTGTTCCTAAGTGGACCCGGTCGGAGGTGATGAATAAGAACAAACTGGAGATCACTTGTCATCTAAGTCACTCCTTAACTGTCCGCTAACACAGTGAACTACTTCTCAAAATGGCTGCGGGGCGCTTCGTTCCAACAAATGTTATGAGGTGAGATGTAGGCTATTAGGCCTAAATGGGGAAAAGTGTATCAGAGAAAGGTCTGTTCTTAATTTACAGAGCTCACGTAGAATATAAAGTATAGGTTAGACACAGTTATTCGCTTGTGTCTTATGAAGGCTCGCCTGTAATGAAGCACAATCTCTCACCGCTCTAAAGTACAAACACAATGTTCCAGAAAACTGCTTGCAAGAAAAGAAAGGGGGAAAAAAATGAAAGAACACAACAACAAGCAAAGAGTGATGATCCCCTCTAAAGAAACTCAAGTCTGTAATGGACGGACAGGGATTACAGACGTTAAACCTCCTCCATCTGTAATTCACTGTCACCCTGCCATCATCTCTGAATCACTGATCCATTTTGCAACTGTGTGAGACCTTGCTAAAAGCATCACTGTTGCACCCATTTGTGTTTGAAGTGGGGGGAGGGAGGAAGGGAGGGGAAAAATAGCATGCAGGGAAGACAAGTTAACAGCTCACGATGCTGTTTCAAAGCACTCTGTCCTGTAACAACCACCTAGCTAGTTTCTCACACAGGGAACGGGACACGCTGATCAAATAAGATTTTAATGAACATCAGCAGTTGGAGCCTGAGGAATAGGCTGTGATGGCTTAAAGCTACCGACATCGAGGTTGGGTTGGATTTTCATCATCAAAAAGAACACACAAACACAGTTCTTTGCCGGTGCCGCTTGCACAGACAGAACAGACCGTAAATCTGAAGGTCCCTTCGATCACACGGAGGAAGAAAATGAGACAGCGATTCGCTGACAAGGCCGTGTGTGTTGACCACGATCAAATCATACTAACCCCACATTATCCTCCCAAACAGCAAAGGAAAAGAAAAAAAGGTTCTTTTCTCAAGGCTTTCCTCTAGGAGCCTCTCAGCAGGAGTGAGAGTAAATAAGATGTCATCAATAATAGACAGTGAATGTTCTGAGCAGTTCTGCACACACACACACAATCACACACACACACCAGCTCCGACTGATTCCTATCCTGCAGACAGCCCTGCCAACCGCCAGCCTTTTTGCACACGCTCAGATTCACTGTCCTGACTAATCGCTTGTGATAGGGGCCTTTGCCATAATTACCCAGGGCCTTATCACAAACTTATGCGATGCATTTTTCATGTCCTGGCTGCTGGCAGCGCCTGCACTGTCCATGCTGGCAGTCAATCTATGAAAAAGACTGATCGCAGACAAATTCTCACACACACACACACACACACACACACACCAGTTCAAACAGGGAGAGACGGGTGAACGCAGGGTGAAGGGCCAGAAAAGTGAGGAGGAGAAAAAAGGAGAGGGGGGGAGAGGGAGAGAGAGAGAAATTGGGGGTGGGTGGGAGGTGGACAGGAAGGGGGTGGGAGATAGTGAGGCAAGAAAAGAGAAAGCAGCCTGATTTTTTTTTTTTTTTACATAATGCATGAACAAGGGGGCAGGGGCAAGAGGACCAAACAGGATCAAATAAATAGAAGAAGTGAAGCCTTGATGATGTGGCATAAGTGCAACACAAAGCCTGCTGGGAAGACTTGTTCACTGTCCTTTTGTCTCCTCAGTCATCGGGGCATCATGACCTAAATTAAAGTTTAAATCCCAAGCCTGTGCGAATTAGAAAAATACTGTATGAACAATTAGGCTAGCCTACATAATGCAATCTTATGTTAATGACGGAGACAACTGGGCGACTAATATTCATCATTTGAAATTCAGCAATGCACGTTCACGTGAAATGCCACGGGGAAAAACACAACAGTGCCATTGTCTACATGTCTTGTGATAGGTCAAACACGCTGCTGCGACACACACACACACACACACACTAGGCCCAATATTTTCCACACTGCCTTCACTTGCGCGTGAAGCTCCTCCGTGCACGCCGAGATTAGCGGCGTGCGTGCGTGCGCGCGCGAGCGAGAATGGGACATTTCGGGAGTTCATCATAATCAACAAGGTCACGAGCCCTCCTCCGTCCACCATTATTTATTCAATTAGTCAGCGTCAACAAACTGCCCCTTCCTGTCCCGACTTCCACAGACGTGGCAATGTCTTTAAAAACCCTCACCGTGTGGAACTGCCGTCAGGGGAAAAGCGAAAAAAAAAAAAAAAAAAAAAAAACGACCGAGTTCATCAACCATGATTACGACTTCTACAAAAAAAGGGATTAAATCCCGTTAGCCGATAAGGTTGCTAATGTTTTCATCCGCGTCAAAGTAAACCTGCCAATTCGTCAGGTAAAACGCGGAGAAAATGCCCAGCGCTGTTGTGTCTCAACGGCTGGTGTCACCACAGCGCCACCGTATAATGACTTATTTTTTTCCCCCAAAATATCCAACCTTACAGCGGCTAAAGCGTCGGGCTAACTACGGCTACTCGCTCCGGCAAAAGTTGAAGAACACGCAATAAACCTAGCGAACCGAAGGCTTTCCGCCGAAGCCCTGACGTTTCGTCTCTACTGCGGCGCATCCCCGCGGCGTCGCTCCGGCTTTGCCCAGTTGCGATGTCCGATCGATGTAGAATTGAACAAAGAGGATCAATTTCTGATCAGCGAGAGAGCCACTTTCATCAATGTGAGGAAGAGGTCTTCGATTCTCTTCCCGAAACACCTACGAGGCGGCCGCCGAGAGCGAACCGAAAACACGGCCGCCGAGAGAGGCGGACGGCCGACGCGGGGAGAGGGTGGACGGTCGGGACGGAGCTTGAACTGACCTGTAGTTGTTGTAAGTCGAAGCGCTTCCAATATTGAAACATCGATCCTGCATTGGCCGCCATCTTGAGACATATTGAGACAGGAATGAGATGCTGATAGAGCGCGCGGGGGTTGGAGTTCAGTGAGAGCAGCGGCCGGCGGGAAGACCCGGGCCGGATCACTGCCACAGATCCCTCCGCCCGCAGCGGCGCACGGACCGGAGTCCGTTGGCAGGAGTGTCGCCTTAATAACGCCATTATAATTGCTTAAAAAAGGCTTTTTATCAACACACAGATTACAGGTAAATGACCAAGAATGGAATTAAATTGCCCGTTAACTTCACTAAGTCAATAAAATACAATGACAGAAGAGCGAATGCTTGATTTTATTGTTGGAAAATAGCGCCAGTACATAGGAGATTATACATGAATTATGCAATTTGGTTAAGACTTCCTATAGAAAGCAGAAATAAAAAATACCACCAAAGAGCATTCAAAAGAGCCAACAATATTTTTATGACCAGCATGTTATCAGTTGCTTCGTCATTTGCTGGAATCTCAGGATTGTTTTTAACTTTTTTTGCCTATTACTGTATTGTTAGTGTTGAGGTTCAGGGGTCAAGACCATATATGCTAATAAGATAAAGATGCAATGATCTGAATCGGAATCGGAATCAGATTCGATAACAAGTCTTCTGAGGAGGAGTTTCTACACTCATGAGAGATTTACATTCATGTCACATATTAAACAGGCTACAGTTTTATCATATATCTGGAAAATAATCTTATTTATTCAGTCAGTCAATCATGGTGATTTGTGTTGGGGTTTTTTACCCAGGGGGGTGATCCAAAGGTTCCTTAGGTCCCTTACCAATAACTGCTTGACAATATGGTCAATGTGAAAAGTTTCTCATTGCTAAAATAGAATATTCTCATCGATACTCGAGTATTTCAGAAGGAACATCACAGCCTCGGTTTATTTTGTGGATTTTATATCCATCTTATAAGGGATGGATCCTGCTGTAAACTCACGGGCCGTTTGAGAATTGGTAAAAGGTGGAGTGGACTCTGCTCACCTGGCACAGGGTATTTTTAGTCTCAGGAAAATCTCAGAGAGCACAGACAGCACAGACCTCCACCAGCAGTTTTCTTTACCACAGTATTCTTTATATTTGGATTTACACCAAGCCTAACCTTATTTTGTCTACATCAATAGATTCCTGCAGAAGATCATGAAAACGTCGCCTCACCCTTTGGAAATACAGTTTAATAACTATTAGTTCATTTGTTATGGACTAAACTGACTATTTACTAATGGTGGTTTTCTTCTGGATCCAGCTCCAGAACTATTGAAGATCCAACAAATCTGTTCCCACTGATTCAGACACTCAGCTACAATCTGGTGTCAGTTCATGTCTTTGTCTTCATCTGTTGTCTGAAAATCCACCAGCACCAGAACATTTCCTGTTGTGGATCAGAGGATCCAGAGTAGATCAGGATCCATCAGAGAACCTACAGGCAATGGATCCTGGATCTGACCATTGACTGTGGAGTTCTAGACACAGATGCTGAACATGTCCAAGAATCCTTCAACAGGTTCCTGGATCCAGATGGTTCCAGAACACCACCGACAATTAATCACCTGGTCCTGGTCCAGTAGCAGCAGTTACTGACCTTTTCATTCAAATCTGTTCCTAACTTTATTTATAGTTGTCTTGCTAACGGACAGACAGACAGACAGACAGACAGACAGAACCTGTTGACTTCATCAGACGAGGCGTGTTACAGATCCAGTCTTTGGGGGCATAAACATGTCGCTGACCTTGAGCAGCACAGTAAACCCGTCTGGTCCTGCGGCCTCACTCCCGCCGACCACGTCCTCTGACCCTGTCAGCGTGTGAACGTGCCTCGCAGGGAAATGCAAAGAATTTGTAATTACACTGTACGCATGCAGCGGCCCAAATTCCTGAGTCAAACACACGTTCCTGTTCGACAGGAAACACGTCAATCCCGACCGCAAACCTGCTGCGATGGCTGCACGCGTTCATCGGGGCTGCACGTCTGCTGTGGAAACAAGTCTAACCTGAAGTCTGTGGAGGGCGTTGTGAGATCCACGAGATTCCACGCCCCTATTTAATTCTGGCAGCACACAGGCTCCCTATCGCCTTTATTTTTTTCCCCTCCCATCGTTTTCATTTTTCCTTCCGCAGCCGCTGCACTTTACTTGCACTCACTAAAAATAACGTGAGAATTTGCCATAGCTAATGTCTCCTGCACCACATGTGGAGGCCAAGTGGACGTACTTGTGCTTCGGTTTATCTCGACTTTCACCGCTTGATTTGAACTGAAGCCGTTTATGTCGCCCTCAGTACGACTGGTGCTGGTTTTCTCTGATAACCGATAAGAAGCCGGAATAACTTTGCCTGCTTTCATACTTCATTTATAGACATAATATTCGCTTCGCTTGCCAGGGAAAGGATTAGTGAAGGACAGAGGCTTCAGTCAGGACTAGAACTTCATCACCATCATCGATCCAAACGCTGTGTAGAACACGTTGAACACATTTGACTCAGTGATGCGTCATCCGGCGGGACTTGATCCAACCTTATCGTTGAACCCAAACCAGAAATACTGGTCGAGAGATCGTCGGCTTGGGTTCCGTCTCCCTGCGGTGTTCTAGTCGTATGAGGTGAGCGCGACCTAAGGGTGTCACGGCGCTGAGGTGTCGCCTCTCGGGGAGAAGGTTCCATTCCGAGCACGCTCTCCCTGTGCCTTTGTGGGTTCCCTCCAGGTACTCCAGCTTCCTCCCGCCTCCAAATTCATCAGTTGGTCGAAATGCTCGTACCCATCGGGAGCGGCTCCGTACAGGAAAAGTATCGCGAAAATGAGGGAGGTAAGCTGAAGGACGCTTTGGTGTCAGTGGCCACAAACGCTCCAGGTTTCTACGCCATTGTCAGTCACACCGTCACTGAAAGGAACAGAACAAAGTTACACAAGGTGCTTTGCAGTTAGTTGGACATTCAATGACAGTCGTACCATGGGTTTTATCGTGTCACCACGGAGCCCACGGGGCGGCGAAAACACTGCAGAGAAACAAGAGTGAGTCCCTTCTTTAAAAACAAAACGGCTTTCAATCCATTTTAAGCTGTTCAGAAACGAAGGGCCGTTTACTAAAACACGTAGCCCTCATAAATCATCACACAACGAATAAAAGCGATGGACTTTTCCCTTCGAGGAAAAAACCTCCAACCTGATTGTTCTTTATCATACACTCTCACACTTCATCCTGCATCGTCTGCATGCATGAAGCGCCATGTTCTGCTCTGTAATGTAGTAAATGTCTGAAATAAATCAAACGTGTCTGTACGCTAAAGTCTACACGCTGTGAATGCTTCAGATCCAATTTCCTAGCCGCTGTATCTCCTGGAGGATTTGGGTTGAGGCTTCACTGAGTTACTTTGAAGCAGAGTACCCGGAGTGAGGAGTTATCAACCCTCCGATGAACGAGTAGGATGTGATCTGCCGCTAACAGTAGTGGAACATACGGAAGCAGAAAGACTCATTTTACCTTTTACCTTTTTTTTTAATGTCCTACAGTTCATCTCACAATTTCTACTCTGAGTCCCGGCGTATAAAACATCATATAAAGCAGTCGACTCTGGCTAATTGTATAGGTTTTTTAACTTAATAATACATCAGTCACAGGGACCACGTGTGTTTCCCCCCCCTGGTGTTTTTTATGACACTCTACGGTTAAATTAGAGAGGACAAAAAAAATTGTTCCTGACGAGGACGGCAGACGGAACGTGTTGGCGCCTCTGAAGAAGCCTCATCGGTTCACGTGCATTCGGTACAAGTTTGAATATATGAAGACAAACCCACGTTCTTCGTGTCATTGCCATTATACAAGTCGATCTCCCTCCACAGAGCTACGGGGCATAAAATAAAACAGCTTCTCCGACTTTTGTGTTCGTGTGCCTCCTGCTCGCCGGCTCCGCCTGTGAGGTGTTCTTAGCGGCCCTCTGTGGCCGGCCGGAGATGGACGTGTGGCCCCTGGGAGCCGGAGGCAGAGAGCAACGCTGATCACGGCGGACAGGCTGGGAAGGCTGCATCAGATCATCAGCACCCAGCTCCGGAGTGAATCGCCGCGGTGACACTTTCACACAACCCCTGACCTCTGGGGTAACCTCTGGGGTCATGATCAAGGTCAGGGGTCAGCGAGGGTCTGTGATCAGGGAGCTCACAGGCCCCTCCCGCCCCCTCGCTTTCTGCTCACACTCTGCTGGGTCGGCCTGGACCAAACGGGGGCATCTCCTCTCCAGAGAGTAGAAAAAAAAGATTTTTATGAATGATGATAAATAGAATAAAAACATCATCAAAATGTAAATAATATAAAACTCAGACTGAGGGACGTTTGTCTGCTCCCTGACTGTGTTGAAGTTAAATTAAAGCTGAAGCGCTGGTGTCATTTGACGTTTTGGATCGTTAGTAAATAGGAATTTCAGACATAGAGAGAGAAAACAGCGGTTGGGTTTTAGTTTCACATGCCGGCCCCTCTGTTTTCTGCCTCCGCTGCCTCTGTGTGAACGTCTCCTCGTCTCCGTGATATCCAAACACTGACAAAGACGACGCTGCTGACGACGACGCAGAAATCTCAGGACATTTTCAGGCTCCAGACATCGGCGTCGCCTCGGAGGGAAGACGCTCACGGGCACGTTGTCAAGACGTTTCCAGAACTTGGGACTTTTCTGGCCAGAGTTGGACTGATCAGCTGAAAATAGAGCTGCTCGGCTGAAAGGACGGATGACTAATGAAGAAAGACCAGAGGATCTCTGATGTCACACACATACGCACGCACACTGGCAGCATTTGTTTTTCTTTTTTCTTTGTCTTCTTATGCTTTTCTTTTGCCCCGCTGTGTAGAAAAAGTGAATGGATGCCACAGGAAGGACGAGGACCCGCTGGAAACACACACGCTTCTCGCCTCATCTCCCCCCTCCCACTCCTCCTCGTCTGCCATTTTTTCCACTTACATTCAGGCTTCATGACATATTCTGTGTCTGCAGGGAGGAATAATGTTGTCCCAGTCACACAGCGTGTTTTTCCTGCCCACCAGAGCTCAGACACAACAGGGCAACGGTCTCCAGCACGGATCTTTTTTTCATGAGTTCTGATCAGAATGCATTCACAGAACTAGGGCAGCCCCCCCCCCCCACACACACACACACACACACACACATACACACAATCTATATTTGTTTGTGTCAGATCACCAAATTAAAACTCAGTCATTTATTCACATGTCTGTCTAGGGTGCGTCATAGCTGATAAAACATTCAAGACAAACCTTTTCAACAATCTCACTGTTGAATGCTTAATTTCAGCCTCTGAATATTCATTCACTGGCAAAAAAAAAAAATTAAACATGCATGTTGAAGATAAATCCCAGTGTGACTCACAACACCAGCTGCACGGGGCAGCTTTGTTTGTGTGGGGAGACCCCTAGTGGTGAGAGGAGGTATGGTTAGATGTGAGTTCAGAATTGTTCATATTTTGTATTCATCAAGTTGTATTTGTGTTATTGTTATTTACCTGACTTACATTTGAATCATCTTTTGTTTTTATACATTGAACATTAGAGGGGGCGACACGGTGGGGCAGTGGTTTGTGGCAGGAATCAAACCGGGGGCCTGTGAGGTCATAAGGTGACTCCCGGCCCAGGGACCCCCCCCTCCTCCGACAGCATGCTGAGGTTAACGGGTCACTGTGAATGTGTGTGTGTGAACGTGAGTGTGATCGGGTCCAGCAGAACCACGACCCCTACCCGGAGCCGGCGGGGGATGATGAACGAGTGAATGTGTTTTGTTCAGTCGTATTTGAATGAATGAATGAATGAATGAATGAATGAATGAATGAATGAATGAAGTCCACTCTGAGGTCAACAAAGAGCTGTGATTCCGATGTGACCCCTGGTGACCCCTCCTGTTTACATGGTTCAGTGTTTGGGGGGGACGTCTGTCCGTGGTCACCTCAGCAGCTCACAAAAGGCCCATTGACCAGGAACCTGCTGCCACGTCTCAGGCTGGGTCGGGGGGGAGGGGGGGGACTGGATAACAACCAGAGAAACCACCGCGACAGACGAGGATTCGAACCTGCGGTAGTGTTATCTGACCCTGATCACACCTGGATGACGTCAGGAGGAGGTCAACGGGGAGGACACCGGGGGGGCCGGACGGACGCTTTTTTTCCTCAATAGACGTCAGTGTGGAGGAGGGACGCGGGTGGATGCCGAGCTCTAAGCCGAGCTGGGGGCCTCGATGGGGCTGTGGGTGCTCCGGAGCCCCGCCGCCGGAGCCTCCGGAGCCCCCGGAACCTGCGTGTTCGTGGTCCGACGGAGAAGCTCCTCAGCGCTCGCCGGCCTCGTCGGGTTCCTGCTGCTGCTCGGGGTTTGTCTCCTCCACTTACCGGAGCCGACGGAGCCGACGGGCCCGTCGGGGCCGCTCGTCTCCGTCACGGGGACCAACCGCGCGGTCACGCTCCTGATCTGGACGCACCCGTTCGGCCGCCGCAGCCCGCTTCCGGACTGCTCCGCCCTCTACCGCATCCACGGCTGTAACCTCACCGACGACGGCGGCGCGTACCGGCAGGCGGACGCCGTCGTCATCCACCACCGGGAGATCGCGCAGCGCACCGCCGAGCTGCCGCCGGAGCCGCGGCCGCGCGCCCAGAAGTGGATCTGGATGAACTACGAGTCCCCCGCGCACACGCGCGGCCTGCGGCGGCTCGAGGGGACGTTCAACCTGACGCTGAGCTACCGGACGGACGCGGACATCTTCGTGCCGTACGGGTACCTGCTCCCCAGCGCGGGCGGCGGCGGCGGCGGCGGCGTCGGGGTCGTGCATCGGCTGCGCGCCCCGTCGCGCTCGCGCCTCCTCAGGCCCCGCCTCCTCGCGTGGGTCGTCAGCAATTGGTCCGAGTCGCACGCGCGCGTGGCCTTCTACCGCCAGCTGCGTCGCTACGTGCGCGTGGACGTGTTCGGGCGCGCGGGCCGCAGGTTGCCGGAGGACGGGGGGGGCGGCGGCGGCGGCGGCAGCGTGGTGCGGCTCGTGGGCGGGTACCAGTTCTACCTGGCTCTGGAGAACTCGCAGCACACCGACTACATCACGGAGAAGCTGTGGAACGCGGTGCGCGCCGGCGCCGTGCCCGTGGTGCTCGGCCCCCCCCGCCAGAACTACGAGCGCTTCCTCCCGCCGGAGGCCTTCATCCACGTGGACGACTTCCCGTCGGTCCGCGGCCTCGCCCGGTACCTGCTGCTGCTGCGGCGACACCCGGCGCAGCTCCGGCGCCACCTGGACTGGAGGGGCCGCTTCGGCGTGCACCAGCCCGCCTTCTGGGCCGAGCACTACTGCGCCGCCTGCCGGGCGGTGAGGAGGACCAGGGGCCGCACGGCGGTGGTCCGGGACCTCACGGGCTGGTTCCGGTCCTGAAGGAGGAGACTGGAGGAGGTCCGGCAGAGACTGAGGCGCGCACACACACGCGCACACACACACACAATCTATTCATCAACTTCATAACGAACAATTCTACATCACATGCACTTAATTGAACTATTTAACTGTGAATAAAGAACGTTTAAAAAATACTATTTGTTCAACTGGTGTGTGTGTGTGTGTGTGTGTGTGTGTGTGTGTAAAGGTCACAAGGTGACAAGATCAAAGTCAAGCTAAGGAGTGAACTGTCTGTTCCAGAAAACAGTTTCGTTTGAGTTAATAAATCCAAAAATGAGGAACGTTGGAAACTTGGTTGGTTTTAATTTCGCTAAATCTGGGGTCTGTTCCACATGCAGGGTGAATTCATCCTGAAATGGTGCCGAAAATGTTTAATTTCTTCAGTTAAAGAAACCAAATGTCTGGAGTTTTCCATAGATACTTGTATTAATCTCCAGAAGACGTTCACATTTCCAGCAGCACAACAATCGGAATGAGGACACAGAGGGCACGAAGGACCCAGGAAGCAGAAACACAATCAAGTGTGGGACGTGAAAGTAGAATAATAAGTGCAAAAAGTCCAAGTACCATCTCCAGCTTCAAGTAACTAAAAGTATTAAAGTACAACTTCTCACAAATACTGAAATAAGGAAAAGTCTGCAAAGTTTTCCTTATTTTCAGGATTGACAAACTCTGGGAGTGTGTGTGTGTGTGTGTGTGTGTTACGACACACACCTCCCTCCTCAGACCTCTGTGGATTGTTCTAGCGTCACAAACCACGTTTATTACCAGACGGTCACACGTTTCCGCCGATTCAGCAGCTTTCCGTTATCACCGGAACATCAGCTTCCAGAGATGGTACGCGCTTGACGTGACTCGTCAGGGACAGAACCGCTCGTTGTTCAGACTCGACGCGTCGGTTTGTAGCGTTACAAGTCACCTGGCTGACGGAGGACGTAGGTTTGAGTCTTGGCGGACGTGAGGGGTTGAATCATGTCGGCCGTTAGCGACCAACACACGGCAGATCAACAGTCTCAGACAACAGCCCTGAGATGTGTCGCTCTGTGTCCGCACGTCACCGACTGCTGAGGATTCCATTCCCAGTGAAGGTCAAACGAAATGACCTTTAACCCTTCAAACCGGCTGCAGATACAGTCACAGTACCGTAATTACCCGACTATCTGCAGAAAATGTCAGTTGGTTCCTGAAAGTGGAGAAGCTGAACTTCACTTCCAAGTTGCTGTCGTTACGGTAACGACTGACGGCTTCCGGCAACAGAGTGAATGGGAATTAGATGTGATAGGGCGTGTTGCAACACCGTCCATCACCATCAGCACCATTACCGTAATGACAGCAACACTTCTCAGCCTTCAGGGACCGTAAGTGGCAAATAGTCCTGTCATTACGGTACTCCAAAGTATGCTAGCGCGAATGTATCACATCGACACCGACACACACACTCTTCTGTCCTACAGGTTCAGCAGCCGCGGGGGCCTCGGCCCTCCATCATCTGTCTCCAGTAACGTCCTCAGACGGAGCCAGAACCTCCAGAGCCCACGTCCCTGGAGTTCCATGGGTTGAGGCTCTTTGACTGACTGTGGAGGGTTTGAACCCGACATCACAAACAGCAGCAGATTCTTGGCTTTTCAAAATAAAATCACCCTGTTTTCAGTGGGTTTGGCACGAGACTGCCACAAGTACACGGGACACGAGTAAGACACGCAGAGTCCGTGTGCAGGGCATCATGTCTGCACACCAACGTGTTGGGACCCGCGGGGTGTGTGTGTGTGTGTGATGGTATTCATCACACAGATAACTGAACCAGAGGCCTGAAGCATAAATCACCGACAAAGTTTCCACACAGATACAGCGCATATCTCAGTCATTAATTCTTCTTCTTGGTCAGTAAACAGCAATTCCTCTTTCCTGTTCCTCTCCTGCAGGATTAAATATCCCCCACGTCACGGGCTGACAGGTTTATGGAGACCGGGGTTAGCTGTTGCCTGGCAACAAGGTGAAATATCGGCTGTATCGGTCACGAGATACTGTAGCGAATTCAACGTTCGCGACAAAGGAAATATTGTTTAACAAGTTGGGAGAAGATGACGAGTGCGTCGGTGTGGTTTGATTTACACGTCGTCACCACGCCGGCGGTACCATTCCTAACCTACGGGGCCCCCGGCCGCAGACACACTCATCTCTTTTGTACAGCAGCAGATGTTTCTCCTAAAAACATCCGTCGACTGGGGAGTGAAAAGTCTGTCTCCCGTGCTCCCCGGAGATCAAAGAGAAGCGGTGTAATTGCTATGAAATCTGTCACATTTGTAGCGGTTTGCAGAGACTTACAGTGGGCTCACTGTTCCCAAACATAGACAGCGTTTCATGTTGTGTACATCAAAAGGCGGCACAGAAGGGTAAGAGAGGAGAAAACGCATGTGAAACAACAACGACACACACACACACACGGACAAATAAACGGCGCAGCGTTCCCATGGCAGCCCGGCACAGTAATCTGACGGCTGGTTTCCCATGGTTGTGTCTCGCTGCCCCATAGACCTCCACTCTGTCTCGCTGATGGCTCCTGTGATTGCAATCATCCATCTTACTGTCAAAGGCAAAAAAAAGGGCAAGAAAGGGGAAATCACACACACAATCTCTCCCTCTCTCTCTCTCTCGTCCAGCAAACAACCGCCCCACTGTGACACACACCAACCACAGGCCCTCGCAATCGAATTCAAGTGTGTGTGTGTGTGTGTGTGTGCGACCATGCCTGGACGATCCACAGAGAACATGTGTGGGCGGACATCGTCTGGTCGCCTGTGCCGGCCCATTATACTGCATGATCAGTCGCTGGGGGGGGGGGCG
>CAAKHB010007161.1:73418-103525 GCA_901007665.1 Aeoliscus strigatus | reverse complement strand
CTGTGTCTGCATCACACACACACACACACACACACACACACACACACACACACACACACACAGAAACTTACACACAAACACACATAGAAACACACACACACAAAACCACACACACAAACACATATAGAAACACACACACACACACACAGACACACACAGACACACACACACTTGCCCGTCAGCTGACTCAGGACATCTGGCTGCCCACATGCAGCAAAGACTTGTCCACGCAGACAAACACGCACAAACACACAGACACACACACACGCACACACCTGCCTGTCAGCTGACTCAGGACATTTTTTTTGTCTGACTGCCCACATGCAGCAATGACTTGCCCCCGCATGCAGTCACACTCACACACACACCAAAGCCATTAACTCTGAAGCACATGGAAACAAACACACCTTGAACTGCATCCATTCACTGTTGTTTCCATGTCAACTAGAAACCATGCTGACAGTCTCATAGAACTTATTCCATCCAAACTCAGAGCATAAATGTTGTGGATATTCTAGATTCTTCTCCTCGTAACAAGCCACACTATTGTATTCAAATTGTAATTTACGCCAGTTGGAGCTGCGTTGAAAACTTTTTGGGAAATAACAGGAAATAACTCGACTTTCGACTTTCTCCCATCACCGTGGCGACTGGAAGGATGGAGGCGTTGGTCGGTGTCCAAAAGTATCCAAACAACAATCGCATGTATTGCTGCAGACAACGTGTCAGCATGACACACAGAATCATCCAGGCCCGACTTGGAACAACAACAAAAACAACAACAATAACATAATAATAATAAACATCGCCTGAGGAGGAAAAAGGTGCTGAGAGAAGTAAAAAAAAAAAAAGGTAGAAGACAGACTATTAAAATTAGTGAGAGCAAGAAATGACACAAAAGAAAGACAAAAATGGCAGAAAGACTTTGTTGACAAAAGACAGTTTATAAAATGTGTTTTCAGAGGTGATGTAGCAGCTACAATCAGTGAGAGCGACGTGAAATGAAATTAAAAGCATCAAACAAGGTCTGTGACGACCTGGTGAAAAAGCGCATTTATAAAACGTGTTGGATTTGTTTGTCCGGCTCCTCGTCTCATTCACCATCTAACGTTTTCCCCTGGTTCCACCACGAGGACGAACATGTCTGAAAAGCGGTTGTTGGTTTTTCCTTCCAGAACCGTCATGAACACCTGTGAACAGACAACTGCCGTTTATGCTCTGTAACTCTGTCCGTCATCGATCCCAATCTATCCATCGTCTCCTCTTCTCAGCCACCAACCCCCACCCCCCTGCATTCCGTGCATGTCGACCTTGTCCAGATCCCTTAACATGAGCTTTAACCCTCAACACAGGATGTCACCGTTTCACAGAGGAACATCACGTATGTTTTCCATATCCGAGGCTTTCTCTTGTCTTTGGCTCATAAGACGTGTGGAATGTCAGCTGTCAGTCCCACAGATGGGCCCCACCCACATTGTGGTCATAGCAGGAAAACCCAGAACAACTGGCGCTCATAAATAACTGAACGTGAAAACAACAAAAAAAAAACGACTGAAACAGCTCGGGTCCGCCTAAACGGTCGACACAGGATCCGCTAACCGAAGCCGCTGAGGTTTGTGCTCGGCTGAAATAGGACGAATTGAATGTCTGCACCAGGTTTGCATGTCTGAGTGGGACTCCAACCACGTTCATGGCGTATGCGGGTGTGGTCTCTCAATGGCTCGTTTCAGGCCCTCCAAACGCTCCTTGGAGCGCGGCCACGAACGGAAACAATCAACAGCTCGACCCACAGCACATTCCTCAGGCTTCATGGCTGAGTGGTGTTCCACCAAAGAGGGCGCAGTGACCCCACGTGGGCCGTTGGTGGGATGGGACGGGACGGGGGGGGGCTTCATCTGCAACAGCACCGACCGTCACAGCTGCAGTCCGACAGACCGAGGCATCAGATGAACAGTCGTCACGGTACCAGAGACTCAGAATGATCGTACGCACATAAGAATCTGTATCATTCCATGCCGAGGCTTCAAATTGTCTTCTGAAGGGCGTATCGAGGCTTGTGTCGATGTTGTGACTAGAGCCGTCTGACACGGAAGTCAGAGCAGCATCTCCTGTGAACCTCTGCTTCAAAGCTGCTTTGGTGCTCCAAAAGTCACGTGGCCAATGACGTATCATCGACGTGTCACTGGTCCGACCAGACTGTCACGTATCAGCGCCGATTTCGGGGGTTAGCATAGTCTCTGAACCCACCACATTTCAATCCAAAGTGACGCTAACGCATTCACGGATGATTCAATTAGCGTACGTTTGGCCTCTTGGAGGGTTGAAGTCAAATTATCATACAAACACAATGATGATGATACACCTGGAAACGCTGTTGATTGAGTCTGTAAACATCTAGATTCATGTATGGATGAGTCATGGAACATCAGTCCGTCGTCTTTGTTAAAAGAGACAGTGAAGGTTCATATATCTAGCTATCTTATTAAATACTAGTCTGATATTCTCATGATGTTCCTGAAGCACTTGTAGCTTTGTTTGTTGCAAACTGTGAAATTATGATGGTGAACATGGTACAAGTGGTAGAGAAAAACACACACTCCGCTTGAGGGGGTTGGTGATACTCGGACACACCTGCTCAGGACCGGAGACCGACGGATGAAACGAGCCTCGTGTGTGGTCGTCTTCCCTTTATTAGACACAACCACAGTGTAAAAGCGTCTAAACGCTGGTGCTTGCACGTTAATGTCCGCATGCCATTGTGACCACGTTAGCATCATTACAGACTCAGAGCTGCTATTGTGGTCTCTTTTTTTAGATTGGCAATCGGATATTTTTGGGTTCAGCAGGCGAGAAAGGAAACTAAGTGACACTGACTTTAACCAGTCAGCAATTAACGTGCTCTTTCACTGTGAGGTCCACGTCCACACGGAGAAAGGAACTGGAGTTTTACGTCCACACGGAAATGCGCGCGTTCACACAAATCCAGTGAATACGCTGTAGTACGTATGCCCGTCCTGTGTGTGGTGCTAAAATACACCAACACAGAGAAGGACGCATGGGGCCCGTTCCAGAAAGCAGGTTTCGTGGAAATCCTCAGTTTGTTTATCCTGAACTGAGGAAAACTCTGCAGAACTGAAAAACCAAATTCAAACATTTGAAACTTGAAATGTGTTTGGTTGGATTTCTATCGGTTTATGTGAAAATAGAACTGAAAATCAGAAACGTCCTTCATTTCAGGATGAACAAACTCAGGATTTTAAACTAAACTTGCTCTCTGGAACAGGCCCCTGCAGCATGCGCATGAGACTTTGACGTAAACAAACACAGAAGAGGATGGTGGAGAATGTAAATGGAACCTAAAGGAGATATTTGTGCACAGACACATCACGTTCAACTCAGTGAACCGCCGTTGTTGTTGTTGTTGTTAGCCAGTTGGGCTAAGGAGAGGTGGAGCTATGATGTCATCGTGTAGATCGGACACACGCAGGAGAAACCGTGTTGTCACATTGATTCAGTCTGGGTTCCAGCGGGTTCCAAAATCAGCAGCTTTTTATGCCGTAAACTCGCCAGACCTGAGTCGACACACTGAATACGTATGTGAACCAGAGTAAAACAACAGCGTGTTTTCTAACGGGGGTGGGAAGGACGTCCTTTTCTGGAGTTGGAATTTAATTATGTTATGTGAGAAAACCAAACATCCGCTGTGTTGAAGCGGCTGTTTCTAAGGGGACGGCAGCTATAGGGTCCATTTAAACCCAGAATTACACCGCGGACACATAAGACGTGCTTATTATTCTTTGATTGTACTCACGAGAGGAACCGTGTTGTCTTTACTAGGGGGCCGAATCAAGGAAAACCTATAGAAAACCTTTTCTGTCCCAAACACAGCAGAGGAAGAATTTGTATGTTTCAACAACTCGTCTGCGGCCATTCAACAGTATATTTTGAATAAATAAACAACAGACACAAGTGTACAAGAATTTAAAACTAGTTCTGTAGTGTCAAGTTGTCATGTTGAGATCAGTCATAGGACTGGAGACGAAACTCCCCAAGACTAAATATGATCAGACGCCCCTGGAAAATACACGTCTCAATACATGTTTCAAAATGATCATCTGAAGGAACTGTCTGGTTTGATAAATCCTCCCCGACATTTCATCGTGACGACGCGACAGTTCCAGTATTAGAGGTGGATGCAGAGCAGAGAAATCACTCAAGACACACACAGACTAGATGTGTGTGTCTTGGGGCTGTGACAGGGACCTTTCGATGGTTGAAGGAAATGTTTCATCCCTCTGTCCTCCTCACGCAGTCTGTTGGAAATGACGCGGCCTCAGCTGCCTGCGTCATGGATTGTCTGCGGTAAAAGTCTGTCCATGTTTGTTTGTGTGTGTGTGTGTGTGTGTGTGTGAGACGTCAAAGACCACTTGGCCGCATCCCAGGGGCCTGTTGTGTATCGGCTCCAACCGGCAAGTGGTCAGCTATTGCTGGCATGGAGGACAGCTGGTACAGAACACACACACACACACACACACACACACACACACACACACACACACACACGTTCATCCTGTCACAAAGTCTTTGGCTCACTAAATCACACACCCACTTTGACAGAGCTGGAAGCAGTTTTATGAAAACCAATCTGCCTCGTCGTCCACAACGGGACCATTTAGCATTTTTGAACCGTGATGCCAGCTGACAGGCCGCACACCATTTGAAAAAAAAAACAGCTTTGAAAGTAAAAAAACAAAAAAAAAAACAAATTGATAATGGTTTTGATGCATGACATCATGATTTCATTCACAACTAGACATGATTACATAATGTGCCTGAAAACCACAGTGGGGTGTCAGTCTGACATTCCTCCAGTCAAAAAGCTGCTACAACAATACATGAAAGCCCCCCCAACAGAGTGGATCTCATTATTCCACCACAGTCCAACGCGCCAGCCCCCAGTCGCAGTCATCATCATCAGGCTGGGAGAAGATATTGTGTGAGACAAGCAGTGTGGAGGTTCAGATAGTTTTACAGGTGTGGACCGGGTGGAGTCACAGTTCACGTAGGATTCATCAAACACATGGTGGAGGGGGAGGTGGGTCTGTGGTGACGGAGGTCCAGTAGTCAGAAGGTTCCAATCCCGGGCCGCGGGGTCACACGTTAACAAGATCCCCAGGAGTGGGCCGATGGGATGTGAAGCACGTTCCCCCCTCGACCTTTGCAACTGAGGTGCCCTCGTTTACTACCGACCCTCGTCTGCCCCCCGGGACGCCCCCCTGTGGTGTAACACCCCACTGATTGACGTATGTGTGTGTGAGTGTGTGTGCTGACTCTGATGGGTGAAATACAGTGACGGTATCCCCGGTGCTACATTTGCGCTAGCAAACTTTGGAGTACCGTAATTATGCTATCGGTGCTATCAGAAAAAGTTGAACAGCCCCTGATAGTTGAGAAGTGTCATTCTGTTTCTCTACCTGATGTGAAGAAAGTGCCAAGAGAAGGGGTAAACGTCCATCAGTTCCTAGCAGGTGAGAAACTGCACTTCACAGCCCAGTTGCTGTCATTACGGTAATGACTCACTTGCTGCTACAGAGTGAAAAGGATTACCGTATTACTTTCTTTTTTTCCTGGTTATCACTCTTTCTCTATTCATTTCAAACAACAGCGACTGAAAGTAAGCAGATCTGCACTAACTACAACAAGATCGGCATCATTTTCCACTCACTTTTGCGGTGAGAAATCGCCCTTTGATCGTTTCTATTTTCTCGGCAAACACGGAAGCCCTGCTCCGTGAGGTGGGAAACAGGGAGCAGGGAGCTACGTACGCTATGCTGCAGGCAACGCAACGACATGGACCAATAACCTACGCCGTAGGTACACTGTCGATTTGAGTTAGAAGCATAAATTGGGTTCAACAGCAAAGATCTCAGTTGGTCTTCACTGCCAACAACAGCAGGTCCCACTAACACTTGTGGACACATGTGGCTCTTATCAGCCTCAGAGATGTTTCCAGGAATCGTCTAAGGACATCAAGAACTTGACCTGCTGGACTCTGTGAAAGCAGATGAATGCAGACGGATGGATGAAGGAGCAAATGGAAAAAGGACCCGGTGAGAAGCTGTTGAAAGAAATGAAAAACTGCCCAAGGAGCACAGACAGAGAGAGAGAGAGAGAGACAGAGAGACAGAGAGAGAGAGAGAGAGAGAGCGAGAGAGAGCACCATCAGCAAGATCAGACCAGGAGCAAGAACAGCTGACTTATCCAACAGCTCCCAGCAGGTCAAAGGGCATCGTCTGACCTATATTTGAGCACAAGTAGAGATGTACAGAGACATCATTCATCTCCACATGCCGCAGAAGTTGCAGTCTGTTTTATCACTTTACCCTCCGGAGAGGATGGATGGAAAGGACAAAGGAGGTTTGGTGAGTGGGAAAAAAATGAAAGGAAACCACATTCCACCTCTGAGTTTTGGAAAGAATCAATTTCAAGCAATCTGCCGGAATCAGCTGAGGTGTAGTAGTGTGATGTTCCTGTAATCTCATTCTTGACTCTTGATTTGTCTTGTGACGCATCAAGCTCCAAACACGCTAACACACATGCTAACTTTTGAACGGCGGACAAGGAGGACCTGCTGGTAAATCCTTCTGGAGGACAACTGTGTCTTCACAACGTTAGCTTGAATCGTTAAGATAACAAAACAAAAACCAAAAAAAAAAAAAGAAAAGAAATGACAACAAAAAGTGAAATGACGTAAATTCACCGATGTGAAGTTGAGTTCTCTGGTGGGTTTGATGTGGGGAATACGGAAGAGATCAAGGTTTGCAAGAACATGATGCGTCAGCTCGGTGCTGCTTTCCACATCCAACCAAAACCGACGATAGAGTGGAGCATGATAAATGTCCATTTACAAAAGGTAATCAGCTCTGAAACGACGGCCACCTTCCAAATAAAAGTCGTCAGAGTGCAATTAAAGCTACAAACCTTTTCCTTCAAAATAAAAGACAAGCCACTGTCACACATGACATGAAAGCTCACACTTAAACACATCTGCTGTCTGAGATAATCCCTCATGCAGTGGAGTTTAACCCACTGCCCTCGCTTCCTTCTCATCCAGCTCCATCGGGAAGCTTCTTAATCGCTGCGGAGGAAACAAATTAACACCTGTGACATCTGAAGCTGTCAGAGTTTGACTTCTGTAACGAACATTCATCATCAACTTCACTAGGAAAAAAACATGTGAATATATAACCGGACAATGAAACTTTGAACACGTTAACACCGACGGTATCCCCAGCACTACATTTGAGCTAGCATACTGTGGAGTACCGTAATTACATGACTATTTGCGCAATCAGAAAATGTCAAACAATTCCTGACAGCTGACATGTTGCTCTGGGTTCCTCTACCTGGTGTGAAGAAGGAGCTTGTAGAAGGAGAAATCGGTTTCTGAAGGTTGAGAAGGTGCTCTTTCCAGCCCAGTTGATGTCACGGTTCACCGGCTTCCAGCAGAGAATGGGATTACCGTAATGACAGCAACATGACTGTTACAACTGTTTCCTGTTTTCTTTCTTTATTTCAAGTGATAGAGACAGAAAGTGAGCGGATCTTGTTACCGCACTAACTACAACTTTTCTCCTCACTTTTTTGGTGGTTTAACTACTCTTAATTCACCCATACTCATAAAAAGTCAGCCGGGTGCTGTTGGGTGAAAGACTTTGGAGGGCGTGGGGGGAGGGGGGTAGGAAACTTTTCTCCTACATGTATTCCATGCGGTCATGTGTTAGCACAACTCTGGTGAAAACAAAATATAAATCTTGATGTGCTGTACACAGCCAGGACAAACCAGACTGTCAAAAATATTGACGGGTCAGGGTGTCGACAAAACACATTCCGAAAGACAGAGGGAAAAAAACCACAGCACTTTCCATTAGCAAGTGCTTGAAAAAAATTGGAGTGTCACATCATTTCAGAGAAATTGCTTGTTTTGATTTTCTGTTTAGCATCACATGAGACAAAGAAACCCAGTTTAGAAGTTGGAAGAAAGGAGTGCTTGGCAGTGAAATTGACAAATTGTTTGAACCATTAATCAGCTGTCGAAATGCAGATTATTTTTCTGCCTAATGACTAATCAGTTGGCGGAGCTGCGCTGCACCTCTCTGTTCCGACGGGCTCGAGGGAGACGCGAGCGTCGAGTCCTGAACAGAACTAGAGGACGACGTGCGCGTTGATGAATCACACGTTTCACAGCGCGGATTTGGCCTTTAAATGAATGAGCCCAAACAAAGTCAACACTGCTCAGGAGACGGAGCAGTTCCATCTCCGAGGGCTCTGGGACGTCTGAAGTTGACCCCGGATCAAACCAAACCTCAACCAGAGCCGATGACATCCTCTGCAGACATGGAGATCGCTAAAACACCATGCGCTGCAAGTGTTGTCGGGGTGAAGGGTCGCAGGCAAATGCACAAACATACAGAATTCACACCTCCAGATGATACTCGGGGCTTTTCACTGTGACTCCCTGAAACAAGTAGGTCTGCAGGAGACCGTTTAGTTCGAAAGAATGAATCATTTGGGTGAATGACATGTACTGAATCACTTACTGAAAAGATTTGTTCATTTCACACTTGAGCTGAACTGCTGCGAATCTGATTCGTTTGTTCCCTGAGTCGACTGACACGAATCTCTAATTGAAAATGAAACTTACACTGGAAATGAAACTGAGGTGGAGACTACTGTGCAGTAGTAACGAATCACTGAACGAATCACTGAACAAATTACTGAACGAATTACTGAATGAATCACTGAACGGACCACTGAATGAATGAATGAGTATACTGGAGGAAATGGTATAGTGTATAATGGACTTGTGGATGGACTGATTCACGGGAACCCGAGCGATCTTCAGCGACTCAGCTGACAGAGATCAATGAACTATAGACCAGAGAAACATATTTAAAACATGTTCAAATCCACGTTCATCCACTGAACGGATCAGTGCGTTGAGTCCGATGGAGCTGGAACTAATCTTTTGAACGAATCTTTTTACGAAATGGATTCCAGTGATTCGGTAGACCTGAAGGAACTGCTTCGCCCGTCACTGTGGAGAAGTGTCTCACAGAGAAAAGGCTTTACTGAGGTGACACTGTCAGTTTGAAGCTCTAAAGATGCTGCAAGAGGAAGGCAAATGACGGAATGAGCGTTGCTAAAATGGGAGGATTTACAGTTCTGTTCTCAACTTGTCTCTGTTGTCTGAGGTCCATGTGTTTTTATTATCAATAAAAGATGTGAAACACATTGAAATGTATCATCTGAGTCTGACCCGTCGTCTCCAGAGCAGCTATCTTTCATGTCAGGGGAACTGAGGAGCATTAAACACGTAGGTTTGATGGAGGCTGGAGCAGAAACAGGGAGGAGACACCAAAGTTGTAATCTCGCTCATCAGTGATTTATCCTGTGAAACGTCCTGTTGGTTTCTCTGATGTTAATCCACAGGAGGTGAGCGGGCTAGCGTGGTTTCACGGTCGCCAACGCTACGTGGACATCACACTCGCTGAGGCCACTTTCCCACAGAACCGGCTGCCGGGAGCCGCTCAGAGCCGCCGGGGACGGTGACACACCTCTGGTCTTCAGCTGTCTCTACTGTGCCAATTGTAACATCTCATTCCTCTGACACACTGACCCCGGCCGGCTCGTCGGTGTGAAACAGACCTCAGCCTCTCCTCCCTGGGCCCGACCTGGTGTTCTCCTCTCTACATATGGAGGTGATTTCCCTGCAGCCATTTAGAGAGCGCAAAAACATTTGAGAGAGCCTTAAATAAACAGCCAAATTACTTCTTCACACTCCTGCAGCCACTTTGGTCTCAAGTGAACCGTAATCTCCAACATTACAGACTCAGCGGATAAAGCTGTGTGTTAATCTTGGTGTGAAAAAACATCCAACGCCGGGGAAACAGTCATCAGGCCTTGTAATGATGTCTGTGTTTGTTCCATTAGTATTCATGTGTCGTATTTTCTTAGCCTGTGATAACTTGGGCCGATCCAAGTGTAACAATGAATAATTGTGAAAAATGGAACAACATGTGACCAGTAAGCAAACGGTTCTTAGTGAATGAAACGCTGCGATGGAACAAGCTGCTGGTTTATTCTAGGAACTTTTAAATCTACATGTGGCCCTAACCAGCATTACCAGGTGTACGATAATTACGGTGTTTGTTCAATGATTTGTCCCTCTGGACGATGTACGATCAAGAATCCTCCAAAAAGTCAAACGTACGATAATGTGATCGTCCCGTGAACATGTGGTTGGACCAGTTGCCCCGGCGACTGAAGCAGTCACTGCTTCGTACGTTGTCGCTCACGTGACTTTTTGCGCATCAAAGCAAACTTCAGTCACCAAAATCTTCCTGAACTACTCACTTCGATGCCTGGACACGGAAGGACACTTCTCTGTGGTTGATTTGGAACAGTTTGGTACAATAATCCTACATTTTCCACCTGACACTAGACGTGTTCAAGTAGAGCGACCTTTGTGGCCTTGAGAGTGTGAAAACATGTTTGTCTGTGCTTGTGAGCAGAGGACGGAAACGACAGGAGCTGTGTATTTAAAGCCCTCCGTCCACAGCTCCCCTCTGTTTCTTCAGGCTGACTGCGGTGGCTCGCCCTGGGTGAAAATGTTGATCTTTACTGGGCTCTGAGTCGGCGGTCTGTGGTCTCCACGAGCAGCACGGCCCATCATTGAAACCGTGCAACCTCCCACTTGACGAGCTGCTCTGTGATGACATTCACAGGGACAAGTGCCTCTGTGATGTCACCAGTCAGGCGCGCATGTGTCCCGATCAACGTGTGCCAAGGCGCAGACGGACGTGGAATCCAGGTACAAACCCACGGAGCACAAGATCCCTTTCAAGTGGTGTTTTACTACAGTCTGTGCTCCCGGTACTAATCTGAACCAGGCTCCAACCAAACAACCTTGCAATCATATCTGAAGCCCAACGACTGCACAGGAGGGCAATTAGCTGACGAGCCGCCTACACACCACCACATATGGAAAAAGACCAAAAGACTGGTTTTACTACACACACACACACACACACACACACACACACACACAGATCTGGTCAAAACACGCGGCCGTCGCGTGTTTATTTATCTCAGACCTTGAGAAGCTGCTGACAACGTCGACCCCCCTTCATCGCTTGTTTTGAGAAAAGAGGAAGAGGCACTGACAGGAAACTCACCTTCACGGCATTCTTCTCCCACAAAGCCCGGGCAGCACCTCCACTCCAGGGCAGAAACCTGCTTGTAGGTGACCTGGAAGGACGGCCGGACGACGGTCCTGTAGCTGCAAACGGCAGACAGGGGTTGACCACACAGGTCGGGAAACACAACCAGAAGCTCAACTCTTCATCTGGACAGTGATGGTGGACAGTTGAAACAACAACAAGGACGTTTAGCAACTCGACAGCCAGAGCTAAATAAAAAAACACACAAAAAGAGGCTATGATCAGTACTGACAGTTCTACACAAGAAACATCTGTCTGCTGCTGCAAAAGCCCAGGATTTCCTCCAGGATCCAGTAATCTGCTCCTTGGGGGGGGGGGGGGGGAGTGCACCAACATGTGTGCTATGAGGTTCCAATAGACAGTATATCATATGTATAAAGATAGTTTCAGAACACTGCTGGTATATTCTTTGTAAGTAATGTCAGTATCTTTCTGTCCTGTTTGATCTGTTTTATCTTGGATCTGTTTTGGATTTGGTATTTTTTTTAATCTTATTTTCCGTTCTTAGTGTTAACTGCACTTGCACTGTGTACAAAGACGGGAGATGAGTATTTGAACAATCAGAGATCCCAAACTGGATTGAAATACGAATGCTTTGTGACACTAAGTGACACGAAGCACTAACTGTGACTCTTGTGTCACAGAGCAGAACACGATTCTGATTCTACTACTACAAGACCAAGAGGTTCTTGATTGCAGACTGAGAACAGTTGTTAGACTGAGAGGGAGATGTTGAACAAACTGGACTGAAACATGGACCCTTTGCTGTAATTGACTGTACAATGAGACCACAGACTGAACATCAGGATCAGTGGTGTGTGATTCCTCTGGCTCAGAGTGGAAATGTCTCTGATTCCAAAAAGACAAAGGTGAGAGAGCGGAGGATGCAGCTGCTGGAGGTACCTGATGACTTTGGGACAGGGGCCGGGCCATCTGCAGCCCTGAACCACTCTCTGCACCGTGGTCTGTGTCCCGTTGTGGACCTGACAGGACACTGTCCTGGAGACGGAGTACTGACACCAGTTCCTACAACACACACACACACCACAGACGATCAGTGCTGCCATTGAGACGCACAGAGAGCTTTCAGAACACATGGACTCACCTGAGCTGGGATCCGGTCCCGGGTGGTCCAGGTCTGCTGCTCTGCCGCTGCACAGTGATGCCGGGAAGTCGATAGACAAAGCCTGTTTCCAGGGACGGACACACTAAACTCAGCCACACACACAGCACGTAGAGGACCGGCGCACCCATTTCCGTTTTATTGATTCCTGATCACGTTAATGTGAGCTGCCGGCAGAAATCCCGCTGTGGCCAAATGCGCAGGGTCCGAAGCGGCAGAGAGGTGGTGGAGGAGGAAGAGGACGAGGAGGGGGCGACTGGAATCCACTGGAACCACTCAGGAACTGGTTTCCCCCACGAGGATCTGACCCACTCAGGACCCTCGGATGAATGAAGCTCAGCCTCTCCCTGACGTACAAAGCCGTTTTCTGACGTTTGACATCGTGCCGACGACTGTGGAGTCAAATATCCACCGTGCGTAAAAAGCTGGAACCGGAGTGCGTAAAAGCGCATCTGGTCCTGATTGAAAGACATCCAAAACTTAAATCTTCAAGAGGAACAGTTCATGTCAGTGTTCTGTCCAGTGGTGGATTGGTCGCTTATTAATCTGTATCTGTATTCAATGTCTCACATCGATTATCCATCGTGATTGATTTTCTCCAAACGCGTCTCAACACTAGCGGATGAGTCTCGGCGGAGTAATTTCATAATAATGTCCAGTGTGATGGAATTTTTACTGTCATATTGTCGGATTTTCGATGTTATAAATCATAAAACAACTGATCGCTTCACTGCACCCAAAGGGACTTGAGGCCAATTTTGAAGATGATTGCTGTTGGGCAATTTGATTATTCTCTTTAAATCTTTTTTTGCGCAATACGATTTTTGTAAGTTACTTAGTTCAACTTAACTTTCATTTTATTTTTATATTGTACATTATTCTTAGTTTGGTGTATGAAACTCACACACCAAACTTGGAACTGCAATTCCCTGAAGGGACTTTCAGGGAGATAAAATTCTATCGAATCTAATGTAATAAAAATTCATACACGTTTTCATTGTGTGTTATTTTCGACGTAATATTTAAACTAGCTTCGCCTATTATGTCGCGAGAACTCCAATTTGTGTGCGTTTGGGGACCAGACTATGTGCTGTGCGGCAGCGGCCTCTGCCGGCGGCTGGAACAGGCTTCCACCTAGAAGTAGACGTGTCCCTCTGCCGTTGACTAGCAGCTAGCTGCAGCGGTCCGGTGATGGCAGACAGCGCGGACAGAGGCAGAATGGGAGAACACGCAGACGTGGACATGTCGGAACCTCCCTACGAACCGTTCATGGACTCCTTGCGCCAGCAGCTGGAGGACCAGGACCCGGTTTTCCTGATCGGGATTGTCGTCGCGTTGGCGGCCATTATCATCACCTGTGGTGAGTTCCCGCTGAGGGTAGCATACTAGCGCTAGCTTAGCATGCTAGGCCTGACGTCAGGCTGCGCAGAGGCCGGGGCAGCGTGTGTCTGTATGTTGTGTATGGGATTGTCTTTAACTTTATTTGTATTTGTTAAGTTGATATTAGGAGTAAACAGTCTAAAGTGAATTAGCAGGCCAGGATGCCAACTGCTCAGCTAACGTCGCAGCCTCGTATCTCAGCAGCATTTGTAATGCAACAGGTGGTAGTTTTTATTCTTTTTCCGAAGCTGTTTCTGAATAAAATGTTCTTCTTCCAGTGTTTCTCAAGTATTTTCTCACCAGTAAAACCGTGAGAAGTGCTGTGCTGCTGGTCGGACTGTGTGACTCGGGGAAAACGCTCCTTTTCAGCCGGGTGAGTTGATGAGGAGCTGATGTTGTTTCTCTGCCGGCCCGGGATGAGTCTGAACCGTCACTTGTCTGTCAGCTGTTGTCAGGCAGGTTCAGGCGGACACAGACCTCCATCACCGACAGCAGTGCTCCCTACAAGGCCAAAAACGACAGGGTACGTCCACCACCATTCACCCAAGTGGTTTTATTCGCTTTCCTGTATAGGTTGTGAAATGAGTTGAATGTTGTCTGCGTTTTCTGTCATTTCTAATGAGTAATTATTACCACACGATAAGGTCTGGATCAAACTCCATTTCCCCTTTTACCAGAAGTAATTCATTAATCCCATAGCTATGTGGGCAAATGTGAAGAGTAAAAAATAAAATTAGCTAAATAGTGTAATGCTGTAAATAATGTATACACACTATAATAAGAATAGTGACCATGTTTTACACACTGGAAGATTTCCGTGAGGTTTTGAACTCATTGTAACGACTGTTTGTGTTCAGAGAACCACCTGGACTCTTATCGACCTGCCAGGTCATGACAGCCTTCGCTCACAGTACTTGGAGAAGTTCAAGTCGGCAGCCAGGTGAGAGGACAGGACGTCCAGCCGTGTGTGGTCGGAAACGTACCCCCCGTCTCATCCCAGCATCCTCTCTGCTTCCTCTCTCGTCAGAGCGATTGTGTTTGTGGTGGACAGCGCTATTTTCCAGAAAGAAGTCAGAGACGTGGCAGAGTTCCTGTACGTCCTGCTGACAGACACGGTGATCTCCAGGAATGCTCCAGTTCTGCTGGTAGCATGCAACAAACAAGGTTCTACCTCACTCCTACTGGTCTGAAGCTGCTCCGACCTGTTTGAAGATTATCAACCCATGTCGTGGTCTTTTTATTTTCTAGATATTACCATGGCAAAATCAGCCAAACTGATTCAGCAGCAGTTGGAAAAGGAACTGTGAGTTTCTTCTATGATGCACATTCAACGTGTTTGTTAAAAGTTTTGTATCTTGTTGCCGACTGGTTAAAAAGTGCAGATAAGAAATGTTATGATACCAGATGTCAGAACACGGTGTGTCCTCTCAGGAACACGTTGCGAGTGACTCGCTCGGCAGCCCTCAGCTCTCAGGACGGATCCGTCGGTGGGAGTCTGTATCTGGGGAAGAAGGGCAAAGACTTTGAGTTCAGCCAGACGCACCTGAAGGTGGAATTCCTGGAGTGCAGCGCTCGCGGAAGCAAAGGAGAAGAAGGGGATGCAGACATTGAGCTGTTGGAGAAAAGCTTGGCCAAGCTGTAAAATCAGTTCTCAGGGAATGGTCTTCACAGACGCGCACCTCGCATCGGCTCACCTGAAGGTCCACGGAGAGCATCAGGGTGACGTCGGCCTCTATCAGCGCAGTGAAACCACGCAAGGACTTCAGAGCTGCATGAACGCTTGTCAATCAGAAGACTGTGAAAGTTACTTAAGTAGAAAAGGATGTAGCAGACGTTTGCTTTGCAGTGCCGCTTCAGTAGAAATCCTATTGATCAGCGATCAAAGTTTTGCTGTATTTGACTTGAATAGAAAATGGTCAAATTAAACGGATGCTGTTTATATTGACCGTTTCAATAAAAGGATTTACCGGCTCCTTTTTTAAAGTTATTCAAAGCAGGATTAAAGAAAACCATTAGGTGCATGTGGCGTGTTACTGGCATGAATGTTTTGAATGTTGTGCGTTTATATGTTTCAAATTGTCTTGCGAGAACGAGACTTGCTTGATTTTGTCCATAAAAATTTTTTTAAGGTCTAATAAGAAAAGATCAGAGCGTCTGAGCTGTAAACGGATCAGACGCAGCTCATGAGCTGGCTTTGATCAAAGCACATGAATGTGCCTCCAGTTAACACCAGTGGTTGTGAGTGGAGAAGGTCAGGTGGCTGATCACAGCGTCACAGCCTACCGACGTGTCTCCTCTGTTGCTGTTTCTGTTGTCAAATCTGGATCACCATCGTGGTTTGGACCTTTTTTTTAACTTAAATTCAAAGCTTAGGTCCTTTCTGGGGGTTAAACAACTCATGAGACGCGTCAGACGATTCTAACTCAACCAGGTTGTGGAGCGATTTACAGCTGAATGCAGCACATTGACCACACTGCATTACTTGTTTATTCATATCTAACCAATCTTGTGTCGGTCACGAAATAACTGAGCAGACACGTTTTGGGAACAAGCGATGTGTGAGACTCTTTGGTAGTTTGAGCGTCAATAAAGCAAAGAAGTACGTGGACCGTTGGTCAGGCTGCGTTGAGTCTACGACTGAGACAGAGGGTAAACTGTCAGACAGGAGCTCTGATCTGCAACGACCACACTGGGGGTTCCTTTGAGCAGAGCAGGACACACCCAGTTGACTTTGTCCCCATGGCTGATGTCCAGTTTGGGTCCAGAGGTGTCCTCTGCTGCCCCCTCAGCCTCTCGTTTCTCTGCTTCCGCCTCGTGCGGCACCTTGGCCTTGTCCTGCGAATGTCCTTTTTTCCTCGCCTTGCTCTTCCTGCGTTGAGCTGCCGCCCCCTGAGAAGTTGTCTTTCCTTCTGGAGTCACCACGGGGTGCTGGCTGATGTCCCACAGAGCCACGTGTCCGTCGTTCCCCCCAGTGACCAGCCAGTATGGGTGGGAGAGGAAATGGACAAAGTGAGCCTGTGAGGCTCCCTGACTGTGTGCCTTGACTGCGCCCTGCTGTTCCAGTTTGGCACCGCTGCCGATCCGAATCAGATGCACCTGCCCGTCCTCCGCAGCGCACGCCAGAAGATTTCCACAGCTCGCCACCGAGACGCAGTGGACCAGTGGGGGGTTGAACAGCTGGCCAGGACGCTGCTGGTGGTCACTGTCTTCTTCTGCTACTTCCTGGAGGTTGAGGGTCCAAAGCGGGCGGGTCTTCTGCAGACCCCAGAGCATCACCTGAACACCGGCAGCACAAGAGATTGGAACAGGATAGAACGGAACAGAAAGTAGTTGATTCATTCACATGCTACAGCAGCCAAAAGAACAAAGGTAGAAAAGAGAAACATCTTGGTCTATGCAAATTACTAGAAAATCTAGAAAGAGAGTTTAACAAAACTAAAAGTAAACATATTTACAAATAGAATTTTTCAAGAAAGAGTAAATAGAGATGTTTGATTTTATTATTATTATTATACTTTTATTACTAATATGATTATAAACATTCTATTTTATATTCTATCACACAACGTATGACAACATTCTTCTTCTTCTTCTTCTTCTCCTTTCAGCTTGTCCCTCTTCAGGGGTTGCCACAGCGAATCATCTTTCAATTTCCATCTTTCCCTGTTCTCCGTATCCTCTACTCTGACTCCAACTACCTCCATGTCCTCCCTCACTGCATCTATAAACCTCCTCTTTGGCCTTCCTCTCTGTCTCCTACCTCCAACTCCATCTCTAACATTCTCCTACCAATGTATCCACTGTCCCTCCTCTGCACATGTCCAAACCATCTCAATCTAGCCTCTCTATCTGTTTCTCCTAGAATAGAAGAGAACACAAAAAGAACAAAGGACAAAAAAACTCGTGGTTCACACAAATTTTCAGCCAGTTCAAGAAGAGTTTAAGAAAACTAAAACTAAGCATCATTTACAAATATAATTTTTTCAAAGAAAAGTTGATAGAATATTTACAGTGTTTTTTGTTTTTTTTTAAATAAATAGCAAACACTAGAACCGATGCAGATGACTAATGGATGTTGTCCCTCACCTGCATGTCCAGCCCGGCAGACACCAGGTTGTTGGGTCTGTGAGGCCGAAACGCCACCGAGGAGCAGATGTTGGTGTGTCTGCGGAGGGTCCGGCACACTTTTCCCCCCGGAAGCTCCAGTACCCGGACTGCCCCGGAGTCGTCAGCCACGGCCAGAGCGGATCCCGTGTCATTCAGAGCCAAAGCGTTGATCTCCTCCTCCCCCGCGCCCTGAAACTCCTCCACGACCCCCTTCAGCTTCCGCGGGTCGAGTGCGCTCACCATGTCTCCGTGCGACACGTACAGCAGGCCAGGAGCCGCCGCAGGCGAAAACACCAGACCGGTGCTGTCCTCTCCGCCCGAGAGCGTGAGCCGGCCGATCACGGCTCCGTCCGGGCTCCAGACGGCGACCCCTCCGCCCTCAGAGCCTGACGCCAGGACGCCCTCGGGACCCGGAGACGCCCCCACACACAGAATGGACGAGGAGTGGCCCTCGCCCCACTGCCTGGCCATGATGACTGACAGCACGATAAACATCGTTGGTGTTATCATTATTATTTGGTTTTTTTAGGCAGTTGTTAAATGGACATTGTCTCTTTGTGTTTTTACCTGCTCCTCGTGCCTGTTTTTGCTGCTGACTGTCTTAGCCAGGTCACCTTTGAAAAAGAGATTGTTAATCTCAGTGGAACTGACCTGGTTAAATAAAGGTTAAGAAGAAAGAAGTGTAATAAATTACAAATTGAACAGCAATTACAGTACTCAAATAGTACTAATGAAGCAAGAAGCAGGTAAACGTAGTTTAGACGGACGAGGAGACAAGCAAAGACGTACTCAGTTTCATTTACATTCATAAAAACATGAGTATCTCGCTAACACATTGTTACTCAAACCTAGAAATGGAAGATAAATGTTATATCAACGAATTCATGGGCACAGTTTGACAGTCAATGAATGAAGCACGTAAAGGGCTGTTTTCAGAGCTTCAAACATAAAACCATACAAAGTGACATCCAAGTACCGTAACAATAATGTAGTTTGTGAGACCTTGAGATAAAATAAACATTTGCTCGAGCACGAAATAAACGCGGGTTTCGTTTGTTAACGCGACACAAACGGACGACTGATGAACGACAGGTCACACCGGACGAAAAATAAGGTTCCACACGGATTCTACAATGATTCTACCAGCAGTGAGACTTTATTCACCAAAAACAGTCACAGTACCTGTAGGAACACCGACACTCCGCCAGAATAACATGTGCAGCTGAGTCGCACGCTGATGACGTCATGTTTCGG
The DNA here is from genome assembly GCA_901007665.1 of Aeoliscus strigatus. NCBI lineage: Eukaryota > Metazoa > Chordata > Actinopteri > Syngnathiformes > Centriscidae > Aeoliscus > Aeoliscus strigatus. Next base: position 84,379 of record CAAKHB010007161.1, on the reverse strand, counting down.
CGATCTCTTGTTTTTGCTCTGTATGCAATTTTCATGCTAATTTGTCAACATGAATCGCGTTTTAAATGTTAATAACTGTATTTTAATCCATATAATCGTTGCTATATTGTTGGAGCGAAAGCAAAACTCTATTCTCCATTTGTTAAGATGATTGTAGGATGATTATTTTCTGGACAAGTACATAGTATTAATTGGTTTTGTGTGAGGCCCAAATTCACCAGAAAACTATGTTAAATTAAAGTTACTAATTCTATGAGGTGTTATTGCTTGCTGTTTTGTCAATTCCACTTCATCATCCTTTGTGTCAATTTGACCTGGTCACATTAATGGTGCAATAGCTCATACTATTGCCTTTCCAGCACAATGAAAACACACACACACACACACACACACACACACACACTTTTTGATGAAGTTGACTTATGAACCGTCAAACAGGATAAAATGGGAGAGACAACTGAAGGGTGAAATCAATTAAGATTGACAAGATATTTGGATCATCTCTCAGTACAATCCGATAAATGGGCTGAATATAGCCAATTGATTTTTAAAAAAATAACAGCTGGAAGGACGTTGAGGACACACACACACAATGACGGCTGTGTTCTCCGCTGATTCATCCAAAGCTGGAGATGTGATGAGTGTGGTCCATTTCTGGGTCAGTGAACAGCACTGACACACTGAATAGGCCGCAAAGAGGGGAGCCGCTTTCAGAACATCACACACACACACACACACACACACGCTGACACTGTTTATTCCCACCACGTAGCAGCAGTTCTCACAGGACACGGTCAGTGTAAGTAGCAGGTTTCTGCTGAGGCCTGTGGACTCAGACTCATTTCCATCACGACACGCAGCGGTTATCCAAAGCCGAGCGGTACGGCCTGAAAAACACTGACAGTGTGTGTTTGTCAGCAGGTTGTCTCCTCGAGATGACATCAGACTTATTCCAACAACGGATGAACGAGGTAGGTGACGTTTTCAATGATCTGTTGGCCATTTCTTACAATATGTTGGGTGCTTTAAACGTGTACTGCAGATACAGAAATAAAAATGTTTTATACTCAACAAACTGTGGCTTCAACAACAAGTATAGCGTAGGATCAGATGACACGTGGGATTTCGGTTCCAGCGACAAGAACAGTCAAAAGTTTGGACACATCTTCACATTCAATGTTGGTTTGTTTCATTATTTTTACAACTTCTACATTGTCGGTACATACTGAAGACATCACATATATGAAGCAAGTGGAATTATGTCACAAAGAGAAAAATGTGAGATAAATCTGTTTTACATTTTAGATTCTTCAAAGTAGCCGCTCTGTGCTTGAAGTCAGGAGTGTCCAAATCGAGAGCCCCCCCCCTATCCAGCATGTTTTAGACGTCACTCTGCTCCTCCACACCTGATCCAAATCATCCCCACAGAGCTTGAGTCAGGTGTGTAGGAGCAGGGTGACGTCTTAAAGCTGCAGGAGCGGCCTCCTTCCGTTTGGACACCCGGTTTGGACACCCCCCTGCCTTAAGTGCTCAGCATCTCTGGGAACTGCTTCAGGACTGTTGGCAAACCGTCTCAGGTGACGACCCAGCGTGTGCGAAGCTAATCAAAGAAAAGGGTTGAACAAATATAAAACACGTTTTGAGTTATGTCACCCTTTTTTTGTTTTTTGTTTCCAACAAAAAAAATTCCGCGTACATTCATAGTTTCGATGCCTTCAGTGAGAATCTACAGTGTGAACAGTCATGAAAATAAAAATAAAAACATTGAGTGAGAAGATGTAGAAGGTGTCTTCAGTGTACATATGGTCTTTAACCATGCTGCCACATGTCTGCAGGACATCTGACAAACACCAGAGAGGATGAGAGCTCCCTATTTCCCAGCGAGGTCAGTGCTTTTCCGCAAGGAGTCCAACGGGGTGACGTACAGAGTCCCGGCGCTGCTCTACCTGGCCCGGTCCTGCTCCTTCCTGGCCGTCTGCGAGGAGAGACTCAGTCCGTCCGACTCGCAGGCTCACCTGCTGGTCATGAGGAAAGGCACCTTCTACCGGAACTACGTGGCGGTCGGTGTCGTCCCTGCTGATTCTGCAGATCTAACTGATGTTTTAAAGGCAAAATAATGAGTTTAGGCCAAGAGAACAAATGTAAAATTTGAGAGATAAGTGTTATTTCAGGAAACCTTTGTCATTTTGTGCAATTCTCCTTTCCCCCCGCTGCTCCAGTGGGACGACATGCGTGTTCTGGGCACGGCCTTCCTGCCAGGCCACCGCTCCATGAACCCGTGCCCAGTGTACGACGAGTTCACCGGTACCATCTTCCTGTTCTTCATCGCTGTGCTGGGCCACACGTCGGAGTCCTATCAGCTGGTGACGGGGAAGAACGTCACCCGACTCTGCTACATCTCCAGCACGGACAACGGAGACACTTGGAGTCCCGTCACTGACCTTACCAAAGGGGTCATAGGAGAGACCATCAAAGGTCAGGACCAGTGAGGCCGCTGCCAGAACGCCTGGGCTGTCCAGACACGAACAGAAACAAGCTCCAGTGAAAACCCCAAAGGAACATTATTGGTTTATTTAATCTCTGTTTTCATGTTAATTGACAGAAATGTTTGTCAGTAACTCTGAATTAAGGAAGATTCTGCAGAGTTTTCCTCATGTTCAGGATTAAACTCTGAGGTTTTCGTAAACTGCCTTTCTGGAACAGAGCCCAGAAGATATCTCCAGCAGCAACGATAACGCAGCAAACTGCTGATGAAGAATATTTTGTCTCTTTTCTCAGAAGTACTTTATCGTTTAAAAACATTTAAAATCTGGACTGAATCTTTGTTGTGTTTCTGGGAGCTGCATCTTCACACTTCTACATGGTTTAATTTGAATCCTCTACTAACTGACTTTTTTTTAAAAAAATAATCACATTTTAATTTGGGTTTAGCTTTGTTCACTGTGCTCCATCGTTTATTTACTGTCTTTGTTCGTTTAACCTTGTAAAGCACTACTTCCTTACTTACTTCCATGGGTCATTCCCACAGAATGGGCTACGTTTGCTCTCGGCCCCGGCCACGGAATCCAGCTGAAGTCCGGACGCCTGCTGATCCCGGCCTACGCCTACCACATCGAGTGCAAGGAGTGCTTTGGCCAGCTGTGCCAGACCACCCCCCACGCCTTTTGTTTCTACAGTGACACCCACGGGCGCAGCTGGCGTTTCGGGGAGCCCGTGCCCGGCCCGGAGAGCGTGGAGTGTCAGATGGTGTCTGTGGACGAGGAGGACGGGACCACCATGCTGTACTGTAACGCCCGCAGCCCGCTGGGCTACAGGGTCCAGGCCCTGAGTCTGGACGACGGGGCGGCGTTCCAGGAGGGGCAGCTGGTGCAGCGGCTGGTCGAACCGCGCAACGGTTGTCACGGTAGCGTTGTGGGATTCCCAGCACCGCTGCATTCCTGTGAACATCCCGACTCAGGACTGCGGACCGCCGGCATGTCTCAGTCCACCGGCCCGGTGTCACATCCTCGCAGCACCCCTCCGGATTTCCTGACACCCACTTGGGTGCTGTACTCCCACCCGACATGGACCAGCGCACGCATGGATCTCGGTGTGTTCCTCAGCTTGTTTCCTCGAGATCCTGACAGCTGGCGCGGCCCGTGGGTGATCTACGAGGGACCCAGCGCCTACTCTGACCTGGCTCACCTGGAGCTGCCCTCCCCAGGTGAGCCACCGGCCGTGGCCTTCGCTTGTCTGTTCGAGTGCGGCACGAGAACGGCCTACGATCAGATCTGCTTCAGCATCTTCACCCTCTACGAGCTCATCGACAACCTGCCCCGCCGCGATCAGGCCGCTGCACGAGACCACAAGACTCAGACCGACCTCGGCCGCGTGCTGTGGACGAGGCTGACGGGGGCACGTGGTGAACCGAGTCTTCAGGGGGCGTCGCAGGGGAAGAGGAGACGGAGGAAGAAGAGGAAGCTGAGCGATCGTTGCTCTGTGTCTTAAGGTCAAACACATCCAGAGGTTGAAGCCTCTGACCCAGGGCCGGACGAGCAACACCATTCAAAGGACCCCCCCACCCCCATAATAAAATTAAATACAGTGATTGCAAATTTGCCGTGATCATTAAGTGTATTTATATAATGCACTTCAGTAACAATTACTAAAATATGAATGTACAATAACGATCAGCTGGACAAGCTAACGATAAGTGTGGAGTAAAAAAAGATGTATGAAATGTATTTCAGAGAACATGTTTATTATTTTAACCTCATTTTAGAACTGCAACTATGGATTGTTTGATCAGTTATTTATTTCATTGGTAGGGAGAATACGATGTAAACATGTCTGACATGTGGGCGTCAGTGATGAATTTACTAGTAACTTTACTTTGTGTCTGACTGCTGCTCACACGTCAACATTAATCGCCCCCCCCCCGGGGCACCTGCCCTGGTGCCCTCATGGTTAATCTGGCCCTGGTTCAAACACATCCAGAGGCCTGACGCCTCTGAGATCGGCCCTCTCACTTATCACAGAACACTCTGGATACGGTGGTGATATCTGTGCACACCGTGACACAGGAACAACTGTTCTGTGACATTCTGCTTCGCTCATTTGTTGACTTTGCACGATATCGCATGAAGTGTCATTAAAGTTTGTCTGAGACTTCAACTTCTCCTTCAATCAGCCAATCAATCGTCCTTCATTCAACCAGGTAGAAAACTCATTGAGACTTAAAGCCTCTTTAAGAGTGACCTGGTCAAGACAGCAGCACAAAAAACAAAACAAAAAAACATGACATGATCACAGCCTGATCACAGGACCCAGTTGAACGTATGTCTTTTGTAATCGACATGAGCTACAAGATGTCTCTGCTTCAAGTTATTCTGCACATCACTGCAGGTAAACAGGGAAGAACATTTAAAAAGTTCGGTTCTGACTCGGGATGAGAGCGGGGGCCACTTGGCAGAGTTTTATTCCTAAAATAAATATTTAGGCAGAAGAAAAAAAAAACCACAAAGACGAACAACGTACGCATATAAGGAACAGTCATGTCCATAGCTGCAGCCAGCAATAAAAGCCAAAGCACAGCGGTGTCCAGCATCCGTGTCCTTCAAAAACGGATGGGGAGCCTTCATGGTCCAACGCTATGATAAACGCTACATAAAAGAAACAAGTTTATCAAGGTGTCATGTAAAGGACAGTTCCTCTAAATTGCAGTTGATTTGTAGTTAATGATCAAGATCCAAAAATCTTCCAGTAGTTATGGGGAAACAAAGAGAAGCACACTGGTGGGTACATCCCCGTGACCTCATGCATGTTTGATATAAAAAGTCATCAAACTGACGCTCAGGGAGCAGAAACCGACAACCTACGTTCGATGTGACGCAGCTTCCATATCTCCACATTCGGTCCATTATCGTGTGTTTCGTTGTCATCTTGCTCCGGCTGTCCCTACAATCGGCGTCACAGTCACAATCTCACTTACCAACGCCGCATCAATGCGTAAGAAGAGCAGATAAAGACGAGCAGTTTGTTTTGTTCACAGACAAAACAAGCAGCTTGTTTTCAAGAAGATCTGGACAGTAACTCTGCCCCCCCCCTCCCTTTTCCTCTTATATAACGGACAGGAAAGTCACTTCCCGTCAGTGCGCCTTCTCAGAACCGGTCTCCAGCACAGGTCCATTTCTCCTGCATCTCTGTTCCAGCATGATGAGTCTGTGGATTATCATCGCTCTGTGTGTGGTAACCGGGGGAACCAGGAGCCCCAGCGCGACGCTCCAACCTGACGAGGATCCAATGGCTCATCCCGACCCCGCTCTGGAGACTTTGGAGGAGTCAGAGAGTCGGGTGAGAGGGAACGGGCTCTGCTGGTCTGATTCTTTGTCATTTGTCTTTTTTTTTTGCAGCTAAACCAGTTGTGTTGTTATATTTGTGTGTGTGTGTAGGGGGGGGGTGGACTGACACCGGGATGCTGAGAAAAGAATCAGCTGCACAGAGACATGTCTGTAAAAGAGGATATAAAGTGGATATATTCTGTTACAGTCGTTATCACATCTAGATCGTTCTGTACATAGTACAAAATCCATTGGACGCTCACGTCAGAGCTGGGTCAAAGGCGCTAAAATACAGCAAATAAATAGGTTTTCACAAGGGTCCGGCGATGATTTAAGGACGAAATGATTCCAAACGGTTCTTCGAACCACAGAGAGAGATTGCAAAACCATGATGAATGACGGGGAAGAAAAGACGCGCTGACAGTGAGGGGTCGCGGCTCCAGGTCGTTCAGTTCTTCCACTTGTTCTTCTTCGCAGGCAGCTGGCCCGTGGCCTCCAAGTGCTTGTGGATGAGTTCCTCTTGTGTACTTGGCAGACAGGGGTGGTATCTGCTGTAGTCCATGGTGTACTCGCCTTTTCCCTGATGAAACATCAGCGTTAGTTTACTCTGTGGATGGTGTCCGTCAGTCGGTCGCTAACTTGATCCTCGTGTCAAAACTGGTGGGAGCATACATGAGATTCAGATGGACAGAAAACTAAATTAATTGCGGTTTTAATTTTAGATTTTCCACCACACAGCTTCAGCTCGGTTCTATCGTACTCGGTTCGGTTCCAGGTGCATTTCCATCACAGTTCAGTTCCTCCTTGATGTGAGTGCTGACGTCACTGCGTGAAACTTGCCGTGACGGCATTTTATATGCTATGTATATGTTTTATACGCTGCACGTAAAACTGATGGTAAATTCTTGTGGTTTTCGAGTCAAGTCGAGTTGAGTGGGATCAGTTTCAGAGCTCTGAATGCTGTCAAAAAGTGCCCCCTGCAGGCCACTACAATAAATGCATGCTCTACTCCAAACACACAAACGCCAGCAGCGTTGCATTTCTGTTCCTTGCTCATCAGCAAATGGTGCATGCTAAAAGGAGACGAACTAATTTAGGGGTGAGTCAGGTGTCTACAGGAGGTGTGTGTGTGTGTGTGTGTCTGTCTTACTTCAGTGCAGGAGCGCAGCTCTGTGGCGTAGCCGAACATGTCGTTCAGTGGAATCTGAGGGGAAAGACGAGCTCAGATGAACTGAGCAACAGCAGATAGATGAGAAGCTCCGTGTGAGAATGTTGGACTCACGTCGGCGTACAGAGTGAAGTATCCGTCGGCTCCATCTTGTCCGGTGATGACGCCATGGCGACGGTTCACTCCGGCGATCACAGATCCCTGAAACTCCTGCGGCGCCACGATTTCCACCGACATGATCGGCTCCAGGACGACGGCATTGGCCTTCTCCATCGCTGGCAAACGCAAAGCATCACACCTAAATGAGCCTCTACACATGTGATTATGCTATCGTTGCCTTCGTTAGCATAGTTCTCCAGGTCCGTTCTAGTTCTACATGTTCTACCGTTCGTGTTACGCTGACAGACCCCCGTCGGCGTGGTCCTCACCTTGCTTGAGAGCACCTTCTCCTGCCCGGATGAAGGAGAGCTCGTTGGAGTCCACCATGTGATGTGCTCCGTCTTGCAGGATGAATCGGACTCCTGAGATCTTGTGTCCGCTCAGAGGACCCTTCTCGCAGGCCTCCCTGAAGCCCTGAGGGTCCAGACAGAGAGAGAGAGAGAGAGACCAGGAAAAAGATTAGTCCTCAACACCCACATGGGACCTGAGGAAGAACATGCAGCGGACCCTCTCCACAGCCGGGACGAACTGCTTGGGGATGTTGGTTCCCACAGTCTCGTCCTCAAATTCCAGTTTGGTGTAATCCTCCGCCTCCAGAGGCTCCAGAACGCCGATGACTTTACCGTACTGCCCAGAACCGCCACTCTGCTTCTTGTGCGTGAATTCGAACCTAAAAAAATAAAGAAAACATCCACATTTTGAAACCCGTAGGTCAGAGTCGGAAGGCCAAAGTTCCTTAGCTCCTACATTAGAAAATAAAAGCACAAGATGATTCTTATAACAGATCAAGTGTCTTTTAACCCTTCACAGGGTGAGAAACCGTATTTGATTCCTTCCTTCTCGCTCTTTAAAACAAATGCATTTATTTTTCTTATTATATTTAAGCATTTACGACACACATAGACGTTTATGAATCCAGTCCTGTTCCTGTTCTGTACAGTAAAACTGACTAACAAGTCAGGAAAAAAAAGAGAAAAAAAATAGTCTGTCTCTTTAAAAAAAAAAAAATAAAAAAAGGGGGCCGTCCACAGGAAGCAGGAAGTGACCGCTCCTGAGAGAAGCAGCTGACTGAACAGAGAAACTTTCCACCTGCGACGCACTCGGCCCCTGTGGGAGGAAAGATCAGTCCACGTGTTCGATTCACTGGTCAGCTGTCAACCTGCTTTTCTGAGACGCTCCCTTACGGCCCCTTCAACTCCACTCGTGCTCTGGGCATGTTGTCTTTTCATGTGTTTCTTATCTACAAACAGTGGTTGGAGACTCTCAGCTCACACCTTAGGGTTCAACGTTCCAGAAGCCCCTCCCAGCTTTAACTCCTGTTTGGTTCATCTTTCTGCTCTCTCATTCTCTCCCTGCGAATAACAGCAAAACGTGTCGGAGGAGGCAGTTGAGGATGCGATGGCGACAGGAGAGCTGAATCCCAACCACTACCCGGCTCAGCGAGCAGCCAAGGTGGTCCAACACTACCTGAACACGCTCCACGGCTCCCCCTACAGGGTGCTGGGCCTGCAGCGGGTCCACAGCGCCCACATAGAGGTGAGTCGGACCCGACGCTCCCTTCAGGAGGAGCGGCCCTCTGGTGCCCTGTGACATCACACCACTTCTTCTTCTCAGGATGTGGCTGACTCGGGCAGGAAGTACCGGCTGGAGGTCTCGGTGCGAGGGATGATGGACAATGTAAGTTTCTTCATTGGTCTTTAACACTGGAATATGATTAAATTCAAGGATTTCTGGTGGAAATGATGAAGAACCAATCAGGGGAGCTCACTGAGGACCATCTGAGCATCCTTTTTGTCAATCAATATTTTGCCCTTTACAGGGCAATTACTGGAAAGTCAGTAATTAAAAATTCAACCTTTTTCACCTTCATACTTAATTTTTTTGGTATTTTTTTTATTTTTAACGAGTTCCTTACAGTTGGGTATAACATTTTCTAGAAAAATCTATTCCTAACTAAAAACTATAATAACAAAAATAAATGAATTCAATTTATAGAGCGAGACTGAAGTTATCCAGTCGTCCAGTAAAGGGTTAATTCATCACAGCTGACATGCATGCTGCTGTTCTTTGTGTGTTTGTGTAGCCAGAATTGAAACAATCTTAGATTGAGATTTGACGCGTCTAACCCGGTTGGACTAGACAGACCGACGACACTGACCGACGAAGCGTAACGCTGACTCAGCAGGACGACGCCTTTTCTTTCCAGACTACATTCAGCTGCTCTGCGGAGGTCACGTTCCCCAGAGGAGAAGGTCAGCGTCCGGCCCAGGTTCACGTCTTATGTGCGGAGCGTTTGAATGTCAACACATCAGTCCAGGAGGAGGCGTTCTACCGACGGTACAAGATGAACGACAGCCTGCTGTCTGCACACAGCCTGCCTGGTTGGTGTCTGAACCGTCGGCCATCAGCGTGCATTGGTGAACACGCTCTGATCAATTATCCCCTGCCCCTCAGACAGCTACGGTCACATGGAACCCGACATGAAGCCCCTCTGGAGCCTGGGAGCTGTGGCCTCCAGCTTCGTCATGCTCAACCAGTCCAACGAGGACACGCTGTACAACATGGCCCAGGTGGCCAACGTCACGCAGCTGGTACGTGTCCGCCGTCACTCACGGGTCAACACGCTCACTGATTCCACTGGACGACAAACTAAAACAAAGGCTTTGAAAATCACATGGCCGAAAGTCATCAGCTGATGACGAATCACGTGTCTGACACCATCGTTTGTCTTTGTTTTCTCTTCGTCTGCTGCAGCCGACTGAAAACGACCAGCTGAAGTTTGACTATCATGTACTGCTGCACGATATGATGTCCCAGGTATTCTCCACGTGTACTTGCTTGCTAAACACATATTCATGTTTTACAAAAAAGTTGTACTGTATAACAAATATATATTATTATATAGCTATAATATATATTCATGTATTCATATATAATATACAATATGTATGAATGTATAATAGATTATATAACATTTGATAATATAAGAATATGAGTGGTAATCAGTCAGTTTCAGTTTGTGATAACTGAATGTTGTTTTGATGTTTGTTTGTTTGTTTTTTTCAGGACATCATTCACTGGAAGCTGCTGGTCACCTGGTCTCCACCAGGGGGCGTGAACGTTCTTCAGATGGAGCAGCTGCCACACTGCCATGGCTGTGAACAGCCGCTGCTGGCGGACCCGACCGCTGAAGCACGCAACTCAACCACTGAAGCACGCAACTCAACCACTGAAGCACGCAACTCAACCGCTGAAGCACACAACCCCTTCAACTGAGCGCACGCTGGCCGACATCCGGTGTGCACGTCACTCCGGTGTCACTCCAAGTGTCGGTGTGTGTGAATGTGGCGACAGTGAGCTGATTGTCACATAATGATCATGTACCTCTGCTTTCTGCTTCAGTGCAACTGGTTGCTGGTGGATTTCATGAAAATAAACACCGACTGTTCCCTCACTTTTATCCTGTTTGTGTTTGAGCAAAGTGGTGAGAACTTACGGTACAGAGCTGGAAATCGTCTCTCTGAAAGCCACTTTGGGCTTTCCCATCACGCACGGACAGTTGTATTCTCTCTCCATCCGCTAGAAACACACATTAAAGAACGCGCTCAGGTACTTGTTATGCAGATTAGCTATCAATAACTAAAGCTGTGGGAGTCTTAGTCAACCAAAGGAAAGAACTCAGAAATGTTCATAACCGCTCCCAACCTAACCCTTAAACTCTGACGGTCTCCCCGGTGCTACATTAGCGTTAGCCTACTTTGGAGTACCATAATTACGACAGTGTGAAGGAGTAAATGTTGCACTTCGCATCCAAG
>CAAKHB010007161.1:46276-71117 GCA_901007665.1 Aeoliscus strigatus | reverse complement strand
TGTGCGATGATGTTTGGGCGCTTAAAGAGCTTCTCTCCGCAGTGAACACACACACACACACACACACACACACACACACACACACACACACACACACACACACACACACACACACACACACACACACACACACACACACACCTTTAAGTCATCATTGCTCGGAATCTTTTCCTCCAAAAACATCTCGCCCAAGATCTCATCAGCGTTCGCCACACACTCCACAAGTTCCTGTCGCCGGTCTGCAGCCTCTGCGCGAAAGTCTGCAGGGATGTCGTCATAGCGGATGGCCTGACTGCGAGGAGGAACCAACTTTGAGATTTTAAAACAGAAACTTGACACTGATGAGTTCATGAGTTCAATTTGTGCTTTTTTCATTAACAAGGACATTCGTCTTCCTTCCATCGCCCCTGTTGAGAAAATCTCACCCGAATGGTCCTTCAAAGTACAAGCTCCTCTCCTCGACAAGGTCGATGATGCCGCGCATGTCCCCCTCCAGGCCGATGGGGATGTTCACAAAGGCTGCATTGTGATTCAGTTTGGTTCTGGAGAAAAAAATAAAACATAAAAAAATCATTTGTTTCCATTAGTGAGTTAGGGCGGCATGGTGGGGCAGTGGTTAGCACTGTGGCCTCATAGCAAAGGCTAACTGGCCCGTAAGTGTGAATGGTGGTTTTTTGTGTGTCTTTCATGCCCGTGGACGCCTGGGATCGGCTCCAGCCGAACCGCGCCCCAAAGCCGGAGGAAAGAGGGGAAGATGATTGAATGAATTTGTTTACTGCGTGTTTTATGTCGTGGTCACCTGAGCTGCTGCAGGGCTCGGTTGGGGTTGGCCCCCATGCGGTCCAGCTTGTTGATGAAGGTGAGGAAGGGGACGTTGTAGCGTTTCATCTGCCTGTTCACGGTCATCGTCTGACACTGGACCCCACCCACGGCGCAAAGGACCAGCACGGCTCCGTCCAGCACACGCAGTGCTCGCTCCACTTCGATGGTGAAGTCCACGTGACCTGAACGAAACCCAGACTCAGTGTAAAGTCTTTGTCAATGCAATGCAATCGTCTGGACCTTACGGAGCCTGAATTCCATCATTTTTTAAATCTCCTGCATGTGTCACCTCTCCTTAGCCCGCATACGTTGACTTGTTGTTTGCAAGTCCACCTACAGTCTTGGCATGTGTTTGACAGCGTATTCACTCGACGTTATTAAAACTATTCTGATTCTCTTTCCGTGTGGACCTGAGACACCAGACAGAACCGGGAGGTAAGAGGTAACAACAACGATGGCTGAGGTTTCTCCCATGCAAGGGCTTTATAGAACAGATGAGGTTGTCTGCAAATAATGCCAGTCAAAGTCAGCTGGACTTTGACATTTGGAGAGGAGTTCATGCTGTTGACACTGGGCAGACAGTCAATGGTAGCTTCCACTAAGAGAAGAAAGAACATATCTGAGCTCTCAGCTTTGTTATGTAACAATACCTCAGTTTCGAGCAACTTATTTGTCTTTTTTAATTAAATAGTTTAATCCAAGTCTCCTCTGCTGGTATTAACAATGGGGAAGGAATCTGACCATCAAACGCTTTTCCCACTGATCTCTTCTTCCGAACATCAGACTTCTTTACTAACTTTGATACAATTGGTTTGTTGGTAGTTTACCAGAAACACGGTTAATATTAAAAGGGACCGACAACTAGACGGCTTTCCATGAACCCATCCTGTTATTGTGTCAGTTTACAGACGCTAACACGGTATGTATTGTGACAACAATAACACGGTTACAGTGGTAGCCTCAGGATGCCCGAGCTAAGGTTACTCCGATGGTGTGTGTGTGTTGTATGTTCAGTACTGGGGTGCTTTCGATCTAAAAGCAGCTGTTGACACCTGGTGTGTCGATGATGTTGATGTTGTGGTTCCTCCACACGGTGTAGGTGGCAGCTGACTGGATGGTGATGCCTCTCTGCCTCTCCAGCTCCATGGAGTCCATCGTGGCTCCCACGCCATCTTTACCCTTCACCTGCAAATCATAGAAACACACAGTGAATGCACCTACGGACAGAACAGAGGCATTGAATCCACCAGTTGCAGCTCGAACCTCGTGGATCTCCGCGATCCTGCCGGTGTAGTAGAGGACGCGCTCGGTCAGAGTCGTCTTCCCCGAGTCGATGTGCGCAGAGATCCCGATGTTGCGGATCCTCTCGTTGGGGAAGACACCGGAGGAACACGACCGACAGCTGTCGACGAGTACCTGTCAAACGGGCCGTAAACCGTTGAGTGGTTCCCAAATGAAGGCGTCAGATCAACACCTCGCGATACCTGAGAAGAACGTTACCTTTTTGAGAGTGACGCTTCCTGGAGCGAGAACACGTCTGTTCGCCAGAGATAGACCAGCTTTTAGAACTCTCATTTTGATGTTCGTATCCCCCTCTTTGACACAACCCCCAACAGTCCGGTGAATGTCACGCCGGGGCCCTGCTGCTGGTTGTGAAACGCTACTTCCGTATCTACGGAAACACACAAGGGTCAAAAGTGACACCACGTTTTACTGTTGTGATAATGGCATTTGACATTGCGTTAGCGAGACGACGAACCTCGTTATGAAATTACATTTTAAAAGCTCTACAATTCTTTCAACGTCTTCTTCTAGAATGTGAGAAAACGCAAAATGTCAAATACATACTAACTTTATACCACACGAGGGCGCCAAGTCGCTGCCTCTCACGTTACAGAAAACAATCTGTCACAAATGTTAAAAAAAAAGATTAAAAAAACTCTCTCACTCATCACTTTCTCAGAATAGAGTTGTTGCCTTACAAACATGTAACTAAGACTTTTTCAGGGATCTTGAAAGCATCGCTAACAGAGACAATCTGACGGAACGTACTTAATAAGCTAACGAAGCTAGCTGCAGCATCCACACAGCTGGAAGTTAGCTAGCTAGTTAAAGAGCTGCTACTGCTGCTGCTGCTGCTGCTGCTTTGACACTCAGGCGTTTCCTCTTTCTGTCACCACATGCTGCTCACAGCCACATTCCACATCTAATAACCACCTCACAGAGATTTATACACCTTCACATTACTTGCCAACATTTAACTCACCAGGGGAGGAACACGGCTTTTTTGGGTAAGTTGTTATTGAATTATTTATTAGCTGTTATTGATCATTTCGAAATCTCTTTGGTTATCAAAGTGCTGCTCAGTTGTTCATGTTTTACTGGAAAATGTCACCCGAAACTGCTGTCCAGTCTCTGAGTAGTTCACGGATGTACATGACACCACTCTCAAACTGATTCAGTAGGATTAAACGTCGTTAATCTATTCACTAATGTTATTTCATATGTCTCAAACCCAGCGTGTCTTCCACTGTGGCTCATATGTTTCTAATTTCGATAAAGACACGATGACACTTTTAGGGCTTTGTCTCCCTTTGCCATGAGATGACCAACTTCCCATTAAAGTGTGTGTCACTGTGTGTATCACACCGAATCCATTCATGTCCTTCCCAAGTCTCTGCTGCTGGTGAGTCAGTGTCGATTACAGTGTCGTTGGTTCTTCCCATTGTTTCGGACCCTGTCTCACTTCCTGTCAGGAAACCTTCGTCACAGTGAATGATTCTTGTATTGTCATTAAACACAATATGTTAAACAGTTTACGACTCAAACACTTCAAATGTGATGATTCACTTCTTTCTCTGTTCTCATGACACTGATTGTATTTAATTTATTGGTCCTCGTGATAAAAAATGGAAGACCTTTTCCTTGATAAATGACAAATTGCTGTCCATTATATAGTTCCATGTCTGGGTCATCGAGGTCATAGTAACTTGTTGGGATAAATCGCAGGCACTGGACCTGCTGTTTGTGATCCTAGTGTCCAGTTGGATTGTTGAGTCAAACAACAGTTAAAACTAGTCACTCGGCTGAGAATTGGTTTTGCCTTCTCTTCGTCCATTTTTGTATCATTCCGGCATCATTCTTTGTGCATTTCCTCTTTCTAGTATGTAGATTAAACCAGGGATTGACAAGTAGCTGCTTGAAGAAGTGATTGTTTACCTGGAACGACTCAGGAGGGCAGTCTTACACTGGTGAACACTCCCTACAGTCAGTTATTCAGTGGTTGTGTTGTTTTTGATGTCACAGCTTGTTCTGAATAAACTGTCATAAAAGAAGTATGGGAATGATTGTGATACTGCTGAATCGTTGATATTACACTATACAACCAACATCTTTCCCCATGGTTTGTGCTGATGATCTCACTGTTCCTACAGGTGTGATCCATCTCCACATGCAGGAAAATGGTGGATTACTTTCACACGCCCCAGGTTTAATACACGGAGCACATCACTGCTGGTTTACTGTACGTGGTGGGAGTCACGCTCCGGTTGGTTTCAAGTATTTTCAAACTGAACAACAGAGGGTGTGTCTGGAACAGCACTACTACGGAATGCGGGATGGGCCAAACACGCTCGGCTCTGTCGCGCGGCGCCGTCACTCCAGAGTCAGCGGACGAGGCAGAGCGGAGGTTCCGTATCGGTAGATTTCGGCTCGAAGGGAACCGACAGAGTGACCAGTCCAACGGGAATCCCATGAAAGATGGATTGTTTTCGTGTCTGGGAAGGAGAAAGCGACACCCCAGCCCAACAAATGTGGATGTAGTTTGCGGAACCCGAGCCGGAGCTGATCCAGCGGCGCGCCGCGATCACAGAGTGGGGAAGTTGCTGAGGGACGTGGTCGTGTCGGCGGCCGAGCAACACCGAGCAGCGCCCAGTTGTATTCCGACTCTGCCCGGCCCAGACATTAGCACCCAGCGAGCCGTGAACCCCCAGACGGAGTTTGGTCCGTCCCATGCCCCAGGTTTGGACGGGCGGACCGGGGAAACCACCGCTGCGAGCTGCCGCTGCGAGAAGACGAACGCCGAGGGGGAGGACAATGCGTCGGACCCCCCGACCGGGGCCATGGAAGACCAGCCGCTGGGGGGGAGCAGCCAGGAGTTCGGGAAAGTAACCGGGACTTTGCCCAGCGTTGGCTCCAGTGACCGTCGGCACACTGGGCTGATTTCCAGCGATCACACGTTGACTGAAATGACCAAAACTGGCCGGACCGCCGCACCGTGCCCCCCCAAAGCGACCGGGGACCCCCCCAACAGTGTCACTGAATGTCCGAAGGATTCGGACGAGCCCCAATTGAGTCCTCCCGGAGGCCAAAGTTTCCAGGGAACCATACCGAAACTCATCGTCACCAGGGACCCGAGTCCGAGCCGCCCCCTGGAGACCCCGGCCCTCCTCAGCGTCCGCTCGGTGCTCAGCGCCGGGTCGAGCTTGGAGCCTCACCCCGACGACGAGTCTCCCTGCTCGGACAGCGGCTGCGGAGGCTCTCCGGCGCTGATGCGCTCTCCACGGAAGCTGTCCAACTCGTCCTCCATCCTGTCTTCCGCCTCGTCCTTCGAGGAGTCCGAGGACGATTTCACCGGCAGTGATATCGAGTCCAGCCTGTCCCCGGCCCGGTCCATGTGCAGCCCGGACGACGGATCAGGGGTGAGTGTCTCCTCCTTCATCCAGAAGATGATGCGTTATTGCATGTACTTTGTCTCCAAGACGTCTTCTCTTTTATGACTTACAGTTTAGGTCAAAGTTATTAGCCCCCGTTATGAAATCCAATAAAACCCTTCTCCTTCCAATGACATGGGCCTTAAGTGTTAATAGTTTATGCGTATCCAAAGACAAAAACAACATCTGCACAAGGTCAAATGAACATTTTTATTGGTTTGATGAATTGAAGCAAGAAAAAAGCGGTCCAACTTATCAGTCCTCTGACAACTACTAGTCAGTAGTGGAGCCTCTCTGATCCAGAACTAACAACAACCTCTTCTGGTAGTTTCTAACTAAGTTGGCAGATGTCTCCAGAGGGATTTTAGCCCATCCTGCAAAGTGCTTGGTCTCTGAGCAACCGAGAACCTTGAGCTCCCTGCACAGATTCTCACAGGACGGAGAACATGGCTCTGAGAGGGACGCTCCAGAACCTTGAGTCAGGTCTTTCAAAAAGTTTTTGATCATGTGGGTCGAATAAGTTTAACTATCTCAGTTTTCTTCTTGAATGTTTATTTTACATTCCAAATTGTACCAAAATGGTGCCTGATCATTGATGAATGATTGACTATATGACATTTTAAGAATATTGTAAACATTGTGCAGTGGGGAAAATACACATACATTCATTTGATGATAATCTGTGAGGGGCACAAAGAAAAGAGGAGGTGTGGAAAACAACTGTTGTACTGGAGGGTGAAATGCACACACTGCATACTGGACTCCCTTTATTCAAACAGCTTTCACCACAGGCTCTTTGCTCATCACACAGCATCCCTGTGTTTACACGAGACATTTACTCAGCTGCTGTGCGCAAACGCTCAGTGCTGGCCTCTAGGGATGGTTTGGGTTCTCCTGCGGCATTGGTGTTTGCTCTAAAAAAGGATATATTTTGACGAATACGGCACACTGGTCAATAGAACGTGGCCCGTGACAGAGAAACTGTCTCGTACCTGGGACCCCTGCACTTCAGTCCATGAAGTCTCACGTGGTTTGGTTCAAAGCCAAGTCATTTTATGCTCTTCCAAGAATAAGCGCATTTTAAAATAGTAAGTTATGACATTTTTCCTTTCCAGTCAGGAAACCTTGATTCCCAACTGACCGGCATTGCTTTGACACTTCTCTTAAAAAGCCTGGATCCTCTGGCGTCTCCACCTCGGCTCTCAGCAGTCTGTGAACGACTGAACATGAACTCCTGTTGGAGCCACGTCGCCCAGCATGCATGTTGACATGTTCAGCAACCTCATGCTAACGCACATACCACCCTGGTGGAAACCCAGACGCCCGGTAGACCTTCTGCTTCTGTGTGCTAATTATCGTGCCCCAGTTTGTTATGGGGTCGTTGTTTTGTTGTTTTTTTTTCACCGTGAACCCTTGTCTGGTAGAAGGCGGGTACCAGACAGATTGAATTGGTAAAGTCAGAATCAGCTTTATTCGCCAAGTATGAAGAACCACACAAGGAATTTGTCTGTGGCGGTTGTCGTCTCTTCTAGCAACAGTTACATTTAAAAAGAAGCAGAGCCTCTTAACGATGGCAGACGATTGTCAATCACCATTCATTCACCAGAAAAAGTGCTCAGGTTAGCGCCGAAGCAAATTCAATCACATTTTCTTTATACTTTAATAACTAGATAGAAACTAGATTTAATAACTAGAATGTTCACACAGAAATATATTCAAGAGCTATTTGAATTTGTCATATTATTATCATCAATATTATCCATTTCATATGAGGAAATGCCACATTGCCTGCGTCTGCTCTGTAATGTGGTTGACATGGATTTCCAGTGTTGCCTGTTGTGTGTGTGTGTGTGTCATGTTCACGTCCAACCAGGAAGCCGTGTCACTCCTCAGACAGCCGTGTGATTAACAACAACCCACTATGGGTTACACTATCTCTGAAATCAGCAGATGAGGTGACAGAGTAATTTCCTGGCTCTTACACCGACAGCCAGGAAATGAGCAACCTGAGGAGTTGCACTTGAGCTGTTGTAACAAACAGGATGACGCTGGGCTTGTGGTTTCTGATAACAACTGGCTTTTTTTTTTTTAATCGTCAGGTTTTGTCCTCCTTGGAGTTGAGTAGAAGCGGTGTTGTCAGTCGTGTTGTAAAAGTCGCTGTCGGCTCCTGACCAAACCAGTTACGTTTAGCTCACTGTGTGAAGGCAGCAGATACTTGCTCAGACATGCACACACACACACATACACATACACACAGTCTCACAGTGATGTCGTCGTACATTCAGAGTTACGTGTGTGTCATGGAAAATTGGGCTGAAGGCAGAGCCGGTTGCTAGGCAGCGTCGCTGCCATATATGGTACTTTTTCTCCCTCCTTGTCTCGTTCTCCTTTTGCACTGACAGTATCGACTTTGTCTCTGGCATTTGAAAGTTATACGATGCAAATGGCTGAAAATGTTTACGCATCCCACACGTGCACACACAATCAGAAAACTACGCATCATCTCACCTCTGCCCTCCACATTCGGCCTAATTTCCCCCTGAAACAGTGCGAGGCGCACAGTGGAACAGAAAACAAGAGGAAAAACAGTGTAAGCGCAGATAAGATTAAGCACAAACGGACAAAAGCACACACTGAAACTCTGAACATGTGTGATGAGTCCTTCCACTAATGCAGTTACTCACATGAACCAGGCCATAGTGCTTGCACACAATTCTTTGAATCCCCGCAACAGCAGGAGGGACAGTAAATGAAGTTATTTTGTCATGTGTCACATTTTCCCTGATAAGAATAAACCGAACGCAAACACGTGGATTTCTACATTTCGTTATTTAAATTTTCTCATGTGGGGGGGGGGGAGAAAAGAATATGTGGTTTGATCAGTGATCAGTCTTTTCACGTGAATGTGTTTGCAGAGCTGAAACACCAGTTAGTTTTGACAAAAGTGTGTGACAGTACAACTCAGCATATTCATATGCAGTCACTCCTGTAGCTATTGATAGTTGTCTGACAGGTTCTCTCTCTGTCTCTCACACACACACACACACACACACACGCACACAGTTTTGTGTTTACATCAGTTCAGACAGACGAAGCTAGACTTCCGTCCATTGACTTTATTAATGTCAATTTAATTTGACACAAAACCTCAACTGTGTACACATTGACATGACTGTACAACACTGGTAGTACCTGGAACAGATACACACACCCTGCAGCTCACATTGTACTGAGGAATGTGCCATGCAGACAAAGAGAGCAGTGGGAGGGTATGGGGCCGCCTGTTGTCCCTGCCCCCCGTGCTGCCAGTCACTGGTGTATCTGGCAGGAGATTGGCTCGGGAAAAAGGCCCCGTGGGGATTAGGGGATGAGGGAGAGAGGAACAAAGGTCTGAGAAAGAGGAGAAGGCTGTGGATATTGGAAGTTGCAGAGGGAAGGAAGGACTGAACAGAGGGGGGGTAGGTGAAAAAGGCGAATGTCCTGGTAGAACCATCTCTGAAAGCAAATATCAGACATTGAGAAAGAGGAGGAAGTGAGCGGGTTTTGAAACAAGAGATGAAATGGGATGACGGCGTACGTAGAGAAGATTATTTCCCAGAGAACCCGACCGGACAGAGGTTGACAGACCAGCAGGACGGAGCATCAGCCAGGGGCTGACGGTGGATGTGGGGGAGGCCAAAAACGTATGGTTGAGAAGGACGGCAGGACAACAGGGCTCATCAGGGGAGACCCTGTCCTCATGGTGAAGATTCTTTTCCACTGGCTGCGCTCTCGCTTTGTTTCTGGGGCCGTGTGCGCCTGTGTCGGCGTCTGCCTCCTCCTCTTCTGTTCCTCTGTCTGCCAGGTGAGAGACACAGAGACACACGTCAACGCAGATCGTTCTCGATGGCCGTGTAGCGAGCACAATGAGACACTAAAAGGAGGTTTTCTAATGTCAGCGCTGGGCTCTGACATTAGGCAGACGAGGGGATCTGGTTATCTGGGTTAAGAAGGCTGTCAGCCAACCAGCAGCTCCACCTGGAGCGCTTCTTCACACGACCAGTTAGTTTGTCCAAGTTGAATTTTACTATGAGAGTTGTTTATTACAGAATTGAAAGCTTTGAATACCTGAATGTAATCGATGCACAATAGGAGGATATAATGAAATCAGTGAAGAGATGATGATGATGATGGTGGTGGGGGCTTCAGATCAATCACTGTTGTTTGTTTTTCCACCATTTGTGAGAACACCGTACAACAGAACCCACAGGTGAAGACATTTTCATGAGAAGAGACTGATGATGAAGATGTTTGCCTGTGAATAATCTGTCGGTGGGCTCTTCTTCTCTGAAGGACGGATGCTGCTATGGAGAGTTAAGGGCTAAATGGAATGAGACACAGGCTTTTGTACTTTTTGAATTGGAAGTGTCTGTCAGTTGGACCTCCATGCAGAACGAGTTTTTTAGTTTTTAGTATTTCAACACTTACATTTATGAGATTATATTTCTGCACCATCATTTTTTGTAAAGCGTCTTTGAGTGCTGTATAAATTTAATGTGTGGTTTTTTTTTATTATTATTAAAAAAATAACTAATTTTATGATACTTCATTTTTAAAAATACTGCACACCAAACAAAAGCTCGGGTTTTAGGAGGTTGAACACCTACTGAGTAGGTTGGCTGGTGTTTGGAACGAAACATAAAAGGTTTATCTGTGAACGCAGAATGTTGCTGGCGCCAGTTTTACTACCCAGACTGGGTGAAGATCAGCACAGGTGAGCTGTAATATTCCTGTTGTTAAAAGATGACATGTGCTGCATGTGTTTTATTTATTTATTGTCAATAAATAAAGGACAATAATAGATGTCGGCCACTGACAGAGGCAGAAACAGTAGAAAGTAGCACAGAGGAAGGGCACGAGTGTTTCAAATACCACGTGAAACAAGACGGAGAG
The DNA here is from genome assembly GCA_901007665.1 of Aeoliscus strigatus. Classification (NCBI taxonomy): domain Eukaryota; kingdom Metazoa; phylum Chordata; class Actinopteri; order Syngnathiformes; family Centriscidae; genus Aeoliscus; species Aeoliscus strigatus. Next base: position 60,651 of record CAAKHB010007161.1, on the reverse strand, counting down.
ATCAGGAGATTCTCTTACAAAGCCAGAGGACTCAGATTGGAATAAATGCACATAAAAAGCGTTTGTTCATCAATTACTCAAAGGTTTGCGAAATTTGCACACGCCAAAGTTGTAATTTCCTGAACGTCGGCCCCGAAGACAAAGGTCTGACGTCAGCGACCGTCTGAAACACCGTTTCCTCTGTCAGGACTGAGGTTACTCTGGGGTCAAGTGCTGATGCGATTGAAGGTTCAGGTCACGGGTGTCCTGTGCTCCCTGTCATGAGACTCGACCTAATCCTCTGTAAAATCCACAAACCGACCAGCTGACTCTGACGAGGTTCAAACCTGTTCCGTAGCTAATGCACTTAGAGCGAGCCAACCCTCGTCCACCAGGAGCCTGGGCCATGAAGAACACATCGCAGTTTGGGGCTCATCCAGTTCACGCAGCAGTTTACAGAATGTTCTCCACACGGGTTTTCCCCCTGCCAGAGACAATTCAGTCTCCTCTGACACAGTTTAAACCAGGAGTCTGCAGCCTTCACTGTCAAAAGAGCCATTTTACCCCTCTGCCACAAACCAAAATTCATCTGGTTTAACCCATAAATAGAAGATAACATCAGCATATGAAGTTTTAGGCTATTATCATAATTCTGTTTAATATTTAATTTCGTTTAAAAACAAAACTGTTTCAAACTCAAGTTTGTTGGGTTTAGGGAGATTTTCAGGTTTGCTTTAATGATGTCTGATGTGACTCAAGCTATGACAAAAAATAAATTGAAATAAAATATATCAAATATAAATAATGAAATGAAAATGTTTTTAAAAAAAAAATGTAGTGCTACAATATCACATTGATTGCCAATATAAGACCTGTCCCATCTCAAAGGAAAAAATAAATAAAAAATAGCTGTCATTTATTTAGCTGATTAAAACTCCAATTGATCAGAATAACCTTTTTAGAGGAGGGAACAAACACTTCATGTCACTGGACTCTGCAGAATTTCCTGTTTCTCTGAGTACTGACAGACGTGATGGCAGTTGTGTCGAAGACGTCGTAGCAGTTAGCATCACAGTAGTTTATCCGGATCCGATCAGACGCCTCTCTGATGCTTCTGGTGTTGAGCTGCAGTTCCGCCTCCTTACTGGTACACTCAAGCATAGATATGTCCGTCCTAGGGTGAGTCCTGATGTGCACATGATCATGAAAACATCCCATGTGCTGCCTCTTATCTGTGGACATACCCCTGAATTTCTGGCTCATGGGCAGGTTTATGCTGTGATTCAAACATTTATGGACCTTCTGAAATTGAAACTAATAGCAAGGTTCCTCTCCTTTAGGGATGAAAACACAGTACACGATGATTGATGAATATTACAAAAAAAGCAGCTGAGTTGTTAAGAGTTCAAAATCAGCCCTCAAAGTCAAATGAAGCCTGTTTTTCAGGTAAACACAGCACGTGCGTGTGTGTGTGTGTGTGTGTCCCTGCGTGAAGACCGTTTTATTGTGACAGAGTTTCAACACAGCAGCTGTGGAAAGAATGCATCTGAGGACAGCAGAGATAGGCTCACACGTCAACACGGCAGACGTTCGCCAGCTGGGGAGTGGGAGTCGTTCACTCATGAAACGATCTGTTTTATCAGCGCGGCTCCTTGTCTCGGATTCGGATGCACTTTCTGATCCTAAGTGCTAAAAGCAAGACAGGAGAAATGACTACACACACACACACTATCCTTAGCAAGATGTCCGTTCGGGCGGATTTCGGACACACACTCAAATCAATCATGCACCTCTCAGACTGCTTGCGTCAAAGCCTCCGTGGCGCACTGTCCTTGCTCTGGTAATTCCAGACACAGATAACATTACACACACACACACACACACACACACAGGCCAGACAGTGAGGATCTGTTTTACGACATCACCGATGGCTTTGGTAAATGTTTTATGAAGAGCCTTTGTCAAGTTCGCAGTCCACCGAGTGTTGGCTGAAGGGGCGGATCTGTCCAATGTCTACTGAGCTGTGTGTGTTTCCGTCAGTGCGCTGCAGGGCGTGTGACTGTGTGTGTGTGTTGTAATTCCTGGCTCTGTGTCTCGTTTGAGTTCAGCTTCGTTGGTCATGTGACTAACCACGGGGCCTTTTGAAAAGAAGATGACGTGTTGTGTTTTCCCTTGATCAGAATAAGTCGTGGCAGAAGCTGAAGACCATGGTTCACTGCTCTCCTTTCGTTGTGTCCTTCAAGAAGCGGTACCCTTGGGTGCAGCTCGCTGGACACGCAGGTATGAGGAGCGACGGGCTTGTGTGTGCGACAATGGTCCGCCGGGACTCGCCCCTCCTCACTCTGGTCGTCTGTCCCAACAGGTAACTTCCAGGCGGGGGAGTACGGACGCCTGCTGAAACGGTACTGTGAGTGTGAGCAGCAGTGTCTGCAGAAGCTGATGACGGACACGCTGCGCCCCTACGTCCCCGGGTATTATGGCGTGGTGCAGAAGGACGAGCAGGACTACAACCTGATGGACGACCTGCTGGCCGACTTTGACTCTCCGTCCATCATGGACTGTAAGATGGGCAGCAGGTACGGAGGAAGAGGATGAAGGGAGGAAAAACAGAACAGTTGCTCAAAAACAAGAAATTCGGGGAGCTGCTAATAATAATATAACTGATTTTTTTTTTTATAATTACATTTCCACCAAATATGAATCTACTGAACCTTATTTTATCTCCATCAGTAGATTCATGGACCAGAAAACCTCCTCTGACCATCTGGAAACACACTGATATCAGTTAGTTCAACACTTATGGACTAAACTGACTATTTACTAATGGTGGTTTTCTTCTGGATTCAGCTCCAGAACTATTGAAGATCCAACAAATCTGTTCCCACTGATTCAGACTCTCAGATACAATCTGGTGTCAGTTCATGTCTTTGTCTTCATCCGTTGTCTGAAAATCCACCAGCACCAGAACATTTCCTGTTGTGGATCAGAGGATCCAGAGTAGCTCAGGATCCAGATCAAACTTGGATCCATCAGAGAACCTACAGACAATGGATCCTGGATCTGACCATTGACTGTGGAGTTCTAGACACAGATGCTGAAAATGTCCAAGAATCCTTCAACAGGTTCCTGGATCCAGATGGTTCCAGAACACCACCGACACTTAATCATCTGGTCCATTAGCAGCAGTCACTGAACTTTTCATTCAAATGTGTTCAGAACTTTTCGAGTTATTTTGCAACAGACAAACAGAACGGCTGCAAAATCTAACTTCAATAACGATTAAAAGAGTAGATACAAATATAATAATAATAATAATAATAATAATAATGATATTGAGCCTTGACTTTTCTCTCGTCAGGACGTATCTGGAGGAGGAGCTGATGAAAGCTCGAGAGCGTCCCCGTTTACGGAAGGACATGTATGAGAAGATGGTTGCCGTGGACCCCGGCGCCCCCACGGAGCAGGAGCGAGCTCAGCAGGGCGTCCTCAAACCCAGATACATGCAGTGGAGGGAGACGCTCAGCTCCACCGCTACACTGGGCTTCCGCATCGAAGGCATTAAGGTCAGAGGTCGTCCTGGACAGCCACGGCTGTTTGTCGTGTCAGGAATGGATCCTGAGCTGGTGCTGACGTGCTGACGCCTGAGGAGGAGTGTTTCTGAACCGACGAAAATATTTGATGACTGACTAGCTTTTGAATCCAGTGGGTTTGTTTCCAGTCCAACGAGTCGCGGCAGGTTTTGAAACTGAAACAACGCTTGAGAAGATGCCCATGATGCTGGGCACGAGTGGTCTCACACTGTTGTGTTTTTCTCCTGCAGAAAGCTGACGGAACCTGCAACACCAGCTTTAAGAAGACCAAGTCCAGAGAGCAAGTGATGCAAGCGCTCAAGGACTTTGTTGGAGGAAACACTCAGATCCTGGTGTGTTTGCAGCTTCAGCGCCTGACTCATGTTCAGCGTCAGTGCTTTGGTTTCCATGACCGCAGCCTCAAGACACATTTTCTGCGTCCGTCTCTTTAGAAAGTCTACCTGCAGTGTCTGGAGGAGCTCCGGTCAGCGCTGGAGCAGTCACACTTCTTCAGGACACACGAGGTCAGACACACGCACACACCTCTCGGCGTCCTACGCCGTCAGGAGCGGTTCTACTTCTGCGTCTGTCTGCCTGCGTCGCAGCGGACCGTTACCATAGTAACACCAACACGATCAGCATCACTTTCCACTAACTTTCCTGGTCAAAAATTGTCTTTAGGACTTCTTTTTCTTTTTTACTTTATTTACTTGTCTTTGTTTTCCAGTTATCAGTGTTTTTTTTTTCTTTACGTATCAGTGTTTTGTTATTTTATTTTTTTAACTTTTTTTTCCCCAATTAAGTGTTTTTCTTTGTTTAGTTCAAGTGATAAAAGTGAGCGGATCTCGTTTTCCACGGCGACTCCAATAAGATCGCCATGACATTCCGTTCATCCATTAGAACGGTCATATTTTCTCAATCAACTCAGAAGCGACGCATGTCACATGACGCCAACCGTCCAATCTCAGTTGTCACCGTCTGCGTATCTGTGACAGGTAGTTCCATTCCAGGAGCGGTGACGTCATCACCGGTGAGGCCGAGTCCCACGGCGATTATTTGGACTAACAGCTCACCTGTCTCACCGGTCACAGGTTGTGGGCAGCTCTCTGCTCTTCGTGCACGACGCCTCGGGGAAGGCCAGAGTGTGGATGATCGATTTCGGGAAGACCGTCCCCCTGCCGGCGCCTCAGACCCTAGACCACAGGACCCCCTGGGTGGAGGGCAACCGGGAAGATGGCTACCTGTGGGGCCTGGACCACCTCATAGACATCTTCAGCAGCATGCTGCCGCAGACAGCCTGAAGAGACGGGAGATGACGTCAACCGTCTGATCAGTCAACCACCACTTGATTCAGACCATTCCTTTCCTATTGCACCTGTGCAACAAGTGGAATTTGCCAAAGACCAAAATCATTTGTCACGTATGGACCTGATTGGAACGGGTAGTGGACAGAAGAAGAGGGAGATTTATGCAAACAAGTCTGTTTTTTTTCTCTGCGCTGTCGCTGCTCCAGAGATAACTCATCACCGTCTCCCTCTGTTGGTCAGAGGTGTGTTCTTCCAGAGTGACGGAAGCGTTTGCACACTGCCTTGGAGGGGCTTTGTTTTTCTCATGGACCACATTTGCCAGTGAAGTATACAGCAACACTAAAACACTGGTCAAACCACGTGTGAACTAACTTTGTAAATACAATTTTATTTAATTCTTTGGCCTTCGTATAACCTGCTTCACTTTGTACAATTTCTGTGCCTGGTATTTTTAATGACCATCTGATTTATCATTCCAAGTCTATTTTTCTTCCAGCGACTTCTAGTATGATAAATGTTTATCCCAAAGTCTTACTTCTGGTAGAAAGTCGGAGGAAAGGTTTCCTAAATTGGATTTTTGTATGATAATGCATTGGAAGTGTTGTTTTTCCTCATGAATCTGTACAGTACAGCTGAGCAGCCATGCTGGTTTGGACTTTGTTGCACTGTGGATCCTCAAAGCCATTGAGCGACGCGTGGTGCCTGTGTGTGTGTGTGTGTGCGTGTGCGTGTGCGTGTGCGTGCGTGTGTGTGAAGATGGGAAGCAGCACTCACGTACTGGGTTTACAGATGCGCACATTGATCAGTTTAGCAGAACTTCAGTGCTGCTTTTGATTTTTCTGGGAGCTTATAAACTCTTTAGAGATGAAATGAAACTGGAATTACCTGATTGAACGAGTTCACTTTTCACTGACATTCTACCTACAAACTGGGTTTTATTTTATTTTTTTATGTTTAAAGGAAAATGCATAAAATCATCCCAGATCATGGTGCCTAAAACTTTTCTGTCTGGTAAAGGGGCAGTTTGTTGGGTTTGAATTTTAAACGGTGGGTATTTACAAAAAAACAAAAAAAAAAACAGCAGCAGTAGCTTGTCGAAGACAGATATTTAGAAAAGGAAGTGGTGCTTATGGCCGTGGTTGGTTGGAATGTAGCTGTGTGATGAACCAGGAGTCTTCCAGACATCATTGGACAGTGCTGGGAAGTACTGTGTGTGTGTGTGTGCGTGCGTGTGCACGTGTGAGTGTGTTGGCTGTTTACCCAGTACACATAAGCTTCCCAGATGAGTGCTGCAAACATCACTTCACAAAATTCAAATTATGCATTTAAAAAAAAAAGTGTATTTTTTTTCCTTCTCTGAAATGTAAACATGCTGGGAGAGAGCAATCATGTGATGTTTACAAAGTATTACTGAACTTTTCTGCCCACAGATTCTTTAAGATGATGGCAAACTATCAGGTTTTTGAAGTGGGTGTTGTGTAATTTGAGAAAACTTAATAGAGACCCAAGCAGTGTATTTTCAAGTGACAACATACAGACTGGTGAAAATTGATGTGAAATAGCTGCTGTGTCCAGAAGGTCATGGATTGCAATAAACTGGAAGATTTTCAGTGTTTCTTTTTTTTTGGGAATACACCGACATCTGGTGGATTTGTCACACGTTTATACACTGGACAATAGTACAAATTCAAACACATTTACAGGATGATACGACCAAAATATTAGAACCATCAATCAGATTGACTAAATGAATATACTTCAGTTTCAAAAGTACAAATTCAACTGACAGGCTTAAAATAAATATTTGTATTCATCTCCAAGAGAAATTCACAATTTTCCACAGAAATGACTGATACAAAATTCACAAATGTTTTTTTTTTTAACTTTACTCAAGTAATAAAACACTATTTGTCCTGTCCACACTTCTTGTTCCTCCTTTCCATTTTCTGAGTTACTAACATATTACTATACTACTACTACTACTTTAATTGGTAGTTTAAGGTGAGGACATTTTATCAGCCTGCGCGTTTCTTTGTATCGAACAAGAGAAATATGTAGACAATTGTTTTATTTTTTATTGATATGTGCTGATAAATAAATATAAATACAAAATACCACCATTAAAATCCGCCCAACAATGCTCCTGTGCTCAGTAATGTCGCCTGCTGGGCCCCGTCCAACCAGCTGCCTCCGAAGAACCTGGATGTGTTCTCTCGCGCGCCCGTCGGTTCCTCCAGTCACTTCGTCCTCGTGTGCAGCAGCACCGCCTGACCCGCCAGTCCGACTTCCACTCCTCCCACGGGAACCACGTACTGCGTCCCGTCGCGGGCTCTCTGAGGGTCCATGGTCTTCAGCTGCCCGTTGCTCTGAGCGACGCTGTCCAGGCTCCACAGCTGGTAGCGGAGGCTCTTCCCCTGCTTCGCCAGGACGTACACCTCTCTGAGCCCTGGGCTCCTGGCGGGACAGGCCGAGCAGGCGGCACCAGGCAGGTAAAGCCAGGGCAGAGTGGGATCCAGCTGGAAGTCCTCTTTGCTGACGCTGCCCTGGTCCAGACCGAGGAGAACGCCTAGGAAAGTCAGTCAGTATCACATTAGCTCTCTGAATGACGGACGGCGGATGGGCCGGCCTGTCTTACCCGAAGCGACAGCCCAGTGCGCCCTGTGGCCGCTACGCTGGCACGGCTCATGGTTGTAGTCTTCATCATATCTGTGCAGCACGTCAGGGCGTCTTCCGTGACCCCGTGACCCCGTGTCAGCAATAAAAGTGCTTTTTATACTTTCTCAAGTAAGTGTGATTTGATTATCTTTTGAAGCAAAGAGTGGTTCTGTGTGCGTCCAGGATACGGGATGAGAACGGGTTGTCTGCCCCACAGGTGTGCGATGATGGCTTCAGCATTGCTGCCACTCAAACCGCCCGACAGCAGCTCCGCCTCACAGCCGCAAACCTCCTCCGCCAGCAGGGCCATGTTGTTAGCTGACAAGACAGACCCCCTCATGAGAACAGAAGTCACGGCGAAAAACCGACGGCCCACGCGCTCCGCCGCGCACCTGAAAACATTTCACCCTGCGCTGTGAATCCCCTGCTCAGCGCCGTCTGAACCACAGCGTCCATGTAAACGTTCCGCTGGCGGAGGTGAGCCGCCATCCACAAAGCCACCAGCCCGCACCTGGAAGGCAAAGGAACGGTCGCATGCAGTCACACCCTGAAGAATACACACCGCCAGTGTTTAATACTCACACCGCCTCTAGGGTTTACAGAGCTGACACAGGGGGTATAATTAACAAGTTCTCTTTGAAACCCCGTGAACTTACTGTGGACCATCTTGGATCATGGATGGCACGTAGGTGTTCATCAGTGTCCACTGCAGATCCTTCCTGAAACTTACAAATTTACAAATGCAATTCAGAGCTGTTTCCATGGGATCACGTTAAAGAGTACTATCTTCCTTCATATCTCAAATATCAACCAAGTCAAGTTTGAAAACAATTTGAAAGCAAATGAGAGCCAGGGGTAAGGTGCTGGTGTGTGTGTGTGTGTGTATTCCCTATTTCCAAACTGTGTCCGGAGGAACAAAGCTGCTGTTTGCACTAGTTCCAGTCGGTGTGAGTCTCACCAGCTCTCCCGGTGTGTGAGCAGAGAGCGGGCCTCTGTGTGGTCTCCTTCCACAGGGCTCCTGCTGCTGCTGATGGTCTGGTACAGCTTCTTCTTGGCTGCTGAGGCTGCAGGTACAGGAGCTGGAGGAGGAGGAGGAGGAGGAGGAGGAGGAAGAGGAGGAGGGGAGAACTCCACCGACATCTCTGAGCTCCTGCCAGGCAGAGGACACTGTTAGATACATTTACACAAACTCAGACAGAGACACCTCTGCCACCCTCCAGCCAGCAGCTGTTTTTACCTGCTCAAAACAGGTTCAAATAACTGCTCTTCACATGTTGTTACATGCAAGTTGGTTCAATGACTGGAGCAAAAAGGTCAAGTTTGTCAACCAATATTACGTAATTTTCTTTTAACGGCGTCAAATACTCCACTTCTTTAGTTATTTCACAGGACAACTTGGCCGTCGCTGGCCACTCGTGCTTCCACCTTATTTGAGAGCCTCTTCTTCTTCGTGGGTATATTTGGAGGACAGAGGAAAGGGAGTGTCGTCATCCACCGACTCTGGAAACCAAATATGAATCATTGGTTGAAGACACGGTCCACTAATATGTCTGCTAACTGAGAGAGATCCAAATCACTCACAGTAGATAATGAACTGAACCCGTGTCACATTTTTAAACGAGCTAATGTAACACTAAGTTCTGATAGCCGAGCCGTCAGAATGAGTTTTTATTATTCTCCCGTGTTAAATGGGGCTCCGACTAAATAATTCACCTCCGACTGTTTTATGACATCATGTAAAGATAGTGGGAAAAGTTAGATAAACGCTTACGTTGTAGTTGAACGTTCCTAGGAACTGATGGTCGGTGACAGAATTTCGTGTAACACAGCACAAACCGGAAACGGCGCTGTGATCGTATTTTAACGCGAGATCACGGTGCGCGATTTACGACCGTGGTTGGATTCCATTCATCTTTTCGCGGTGAGTACGACCTCCAATAAATAGCCAGTATTCGTGATTGAAAAGCGTTTGTACAACATTTCGAGCACTTCCCATCGCAATCGCTAAGTGCGTGTTACAGCTGAGTCAATACAAACTCGGCAATTGAGGTTTTTAATCGAAACAGTGGTTGCTAGCAGTTAGCTTTCAGCTAACGTTCCCTCCACGTTCTTGAAATCGGCTTGAATTCGCTAAAACTGGTGCTAGCTTAGCAGGTCAACTCGACAGCCAGTCGATTTCAAATAGTTGCTCTGAGCTGACGATGTCATTTCTCCTTCAGCTTCGTCTTGTGCACAAACAGAAACAATGACCACTACTGATGTGCGGCTGAATCACACAATTTACATCAACAACTTGAATGAGAAAATCAAGAAAGATGGTGAGTGGACGGTATTTGACTAAGACGACACTTAAGTGTCTTTTAAATGTAACATTTGAGACTATTCCTCAATTATGTACTGTTGCAAGAATTCAAGTTATCGTCTTAGGAAGCACAGATGTTCAATCTATTAGTTAGTGAACATCTATTATACTGTGCTGTTTATTGATTAAACATGCCTGTGTCTCCACAGAGTTAAAGAAGTCGCTGTACGCCATCTTCTCACAATTTGGCCAGATTTTGGATATCTTGGTTGCACGGAACCTGAAGATGAAAGGTCAAGCCTTTGTTATCTTTAAGGAGGTTAACAGTGCCTCAAATGCTCTGAGATCCATGCAGGGATTTCCATTCTACGACAAACCCATGGTATGTTCCTGAATTTACAGAGGAAATTCTAGATGGTAACCTCGTTAACGTCGGTTACTGCAGCTTCTTTCATTCACAGTTTTGTTTGCCTCCGCGCAGCGCATTCAGTACGCAAAGACGGACTCAGACATCATTGCTAAAATGAAGGGGACTTATGTCGAGCGAGACCGCAAAAAGGAGAAAAGGAAGCCGCCTAAATCCGAAGGTGGAGGCAAGAAAGCCAGCGCGACCATGGCTGGAGGAGTATCAGCAGCCATGTCTGTGAGTGTGCCCTGACTGTGTTGTTGTTGTTGACGGTGACAGCTGGTTGTGATTAATAGTCCCTCATGAGTCTGTGACCCTATCTGAAGAAGATTCTCTGGGGGAAAGGTAGTGCTTTGCATGATATCATGTTCAAGTGGAAAGCTGTAGATGTCATCAGAGCTTTGGTGGCAGGTGACTCAGTTCTTGTCTTCTGAAAAAATCACAAATAGAAGATGAAGTATTGTGATGGCCTTCCTCTGTCCAGGGCATGCCTCCCATGAGCCAGGCCCCCCGTATGATGCACATGCCCGGCCAGCCCCCCTACATGCCCCCTCCAGGCATGATGCCTCCTCCTGGGATGGCTCCCGGTCAGATGCCTCCTGGTGCGATGGCTCCTGGTCAGATGATGCCTGGGCAGATGCCCCAGCAGGTACCGTTTCCACGGTTACACCCCCCACCTGATGTTCCTGCTTGCGGTCTAACCACCGTTTGTCCTGCAGGTGGCAGAAAACCCCCCCAATCACATCCTGTTCCTCACCAACCTGCCGGAGGAGACGAACGAGCTCATGCTGTCCATGCTCTTCAACCAGTCAGTAACACGTCGCTCTGGGTGATTGGTGTGGTTTTGTCTCCGGCCGTGTGCTGAATCTGGGCCTGTCGCTGTCTTCTCCAGGTTCCCGGGGTTCAAGGAGGTGCGTCTGGTGCCCGGTCGCCACGACATCGCGTTTGTGGAGTTTGACAATGAAGTTCAGGCAGGTGCTGCGCGGGATGCGCTGCAGGGCTTCAAGATCACACAAACGAACGCCATGAAGATCTCGTTTGCCAAGAAATAACACGCCTCCATGCCCAGGTCTGTTCTTAAGCAGAGATCCAGATGTTTTTAGAAAATTGAACGTTGCTGGGTTATTGGTGTGTTTTGTTTTTTTTTTTTTCTCCCCAATCTTCATCCAGGATTACATGTGAGTACATTTTTTTTTTCCATCATTCCTTTATAGATCCCAGTTCATTGTACATGAAGTGAAAGTCAGGTCATTTCATTCTGTCATGTAGATAAGTACACGGATGTTTGTTTGTTTTTTTTGTCATGCGCCAAAATCCAGCAACGTCATGTTTGTTTTACTGTTGTTTGAAGCATTGCACCCAGAGTCTGGTTCCCCAGACATTGTACCTGGAGCTTTTCTCTTTATTATTAAAACCTTTCTGACACGCTGCTGATCCTCATTATTCCTGCTGTATGCCGTTACTGTGTGTTCTCTGAAACCAGAAGGTGGCGCTGTGGGTCTGACTGAAGGATCCTCCTGGTCCAGTTGACAGCACTCTGCACTCAGGAGTCTGTGTGTGTGTCTCTGCTATTATAGGAAACTTTGTGGTCAGCAGTGAAACCCTCGACATGTTTTTTTTCTGCAGGTTCCAAGGTCGTGTGTCATGTACTAGACACACAGGAATCGAGTTTTGACAAAGTAAAAATACAAAGATGTTCCAAACACACAAGTAGACAACACTACAGACATTTATGACTATTAACCCTTTAAGTCCTAAGCTAGTTTTGAGGCCTCTGAAGCGATTTAGGTTCTTTCTTCTGATGCTCTGATAGATCTTTCTGGAATCTGGACTGTGCTTTGGCTTCAGGGGATGTTTGTACGTTTTCTATAAAATTCCGCAGAGGCAGAAATCTGGCGGGTGTTGACTCAGTGGAGCCACATGGTTTTTGGTATTTGATCATTCATTTAGTTGGTGTTTGGTTCACGTCAACATGACTTCTATATTCTTGTAGCTCAGGTTCGGCTGTTTAATCTGAATTCTTTTGATTACTGCGTTGTTTCACACCATTTGTTCACCTGAGGTATGAAAGTCCCCCAATTGTCAGGTTAAGAATAAAAGGAATTAAAATATATGTATAATGTAATATATAACTAGCAGCAAATGTTTTCTGAAAGATAAATATAGTACAAACCGGTCAGTCTGAGCAGTGTATGTTCCGATATTTGTCTTCAGGATGGAGAAAACATGATTTCAGACACAACTAGATGGAATTTACTCAAATACATGATATGAGCTGGTGAAACCGGACGTTATCTTGCTTTGTGTTGTGACTCACCGGTTTAGTTTAGGTGAAAATGGAGTCGATTGATGGACTGAGTTTGATTCTTTCCAGAAATGTCCGGTCCTGTGTGGGGTCATGACATTTGACAAATCAGATCAAATCACGATCTTGTCCAGCAGCAGCAGGTATTTTTTTGTTGCCACCGTTTCCTCCTGAAGGACGATGTGAGTAACAGTTATTCACCGAAAAGCCCACGGCAGTCTGTTTGCCAGTCGGTAAAAAAGCGTCTGGATGTTTTTCAGCCGATCCTCTGAGGCCCCTGCTCCGCCTCCGCTGGCTCTCACCCATCGGGATTGTGAGTAATTCTATGCTGATGACGGCCATCGTCTCCTTCTCAAAGGCTGGATTCATGAGTGCAGGGTACAGTCATGTGTGAATTAGGTCCACAACGCTCAATTTAGACTCCTGCCGCACACAGGGCCTCCCTGTTGTGGACTAACTGTGCCCTGAGTTGTTGTCTTCAGGTTCAGCTCAGCAGTGTGTGTTTCAGTTCATAGAAATGCACATTCTTTTGCAGTTTCCCAAGCCTTTGCACATTTCCTTATGAGAACGCACTGACCTTCGCCACCAGGGCTGTGTGTGTGTGTGTGTGTGTGTGTGTGTGTGTGTGTGTTGCTGGCAATGTGCCTAGTGCCTTTCCATTCACCAACACACTCATGTTTCAGCTGCAGAGACTAAGAGCCAGTTTATCCGGTGGGTTCTGTGTGGGAGATGTGGAGCAAGATGGGTGATATAACAATAAGTGATTTCTGTCTTTGTTCACAATCACACGTCTTAGTGTCGTCGTGCACATGTGCAGCGTAAGAGTGAGCGGCTTTCTCTCCAGCTCTATAATGGAGGTATAGAAAGACGAGGACAATGAGATGAGATGAACGCTGCAGAATTCACAAGGTTCTTCTCAATCTGACAACAGCTTTTCTTCTGTGTGTTACTTTGCATGTGTGAATTGTCAGAGTTTGTGCCTGAGGTGACAGAGTCATACTGCATCAAATCACATCTTCAACCGTCGGTAGGATCCGTGCAGAGCGCAACAGCTCTGTTGACATCCTCGGAGTGGAGAAGAACAAACACGCTCCTCCAGGGGTCCGTTCCACATAGCAGGTTTAGTTTGTGAATCCTGAAATGAGTTTCAGCGTTTGATGAGCTGAGAGACAGTAGAGACGTTTGGTTTGATTTCTGTCAGTTTGAGAAAAAAATAATTGAGCAATCTAGGTTTAGTTCAAATCCTGAGGTTCTTAATCCTGAGATGAGGACAACTGCAAAACGTGAAGACATGTAGTTTAATTTCTGTCAGTCTGCATGTAGAGAGAATTGAAAAATTTGCATTTTTAAAAAAAAAAATGGGACTGACAGATTGACTGAACCTGCTTTCTGGAACCGACGGTGGATGTTATTTGTCCAGAAGAGGCAACAAAAACACTAAAATGCACGATGGGTGACTCAACTCATAGCCAGTGGATTTGGGATGGTTCCTGTCCAGAATATTCCAGAAGGCCACAGATGACACAGACGTTCACAAGTCCTGATCAACGTGCGATGCAACTTCAATAATGGTCAAAAAGCACCAACTGTCCTTTAGGTGGCGCCAGATACCCGACCCACAGCCCTGACGTGTTCACCAGACAGGTGAAGCCCACACAGGCTCCTCTGCCTGCTTTGAATTCAGCTCGGGCCTGGAGGTCACGGCCCCTCGATGCAAATCAACGCAGCGGCCCTCAAGAGCCCTCTGTTCCGCCCCGGGGTCAGCGCAGAGCGCTGGGCTGCGGAAACACCAGCGGTTGTCAGGGAAGCTGTTGAGCAACAAGCCCGTGATGGACCTGGTGGTGGAGGAGGA
>CAAKHB010007161.1:5839-25328 GCA_901007665.1 Aeoliscus strigatus | reverse complement strand
GTTCAATGAGACGTTTCATTTCCTGCTGGTTGTTTCTCCTCATGATCGAGAAAAGCTCCATGACACAGAATGTGAGGTGCTGCTGCTAAAAAAAGGACAGCGCACACACACGCACGCACGCACGCACGCACGCACGCACGCACGCACGCACGCACGCACGCACGCACGCACGCACGCACGCACGCACGCACGCACGCACGCACACACACACACGCTGAGCCAGATGTTAACATGTGTTCCTCATTCCTCTTGTGACGCTGGTTCCCTTCATCCACCGTCATCCTCTGAGGGAACAGAGCTTCATCCACATGATGCTGGAGATAAAGACTGAGAACCGGTCACTCCTCCCTCCTCTCCTTCCCCTCCTCCCTTCCTTCCTCCTCTCCCCCTCTCCTTCCCTCCTTCTCTCCTTCCCTCCTCTCCTCCTCTCCTCCTCTCCTTCCTCCCTTCCTTCCTTCCTTCCTTCCTCCCTCCTCCTCTCCCCCTCTCCTTCCCTCCTCCCTTCCTTCCTCCCTCCTCCTCTCCCCCTCTCCTTCCCTCCTCCCTTCCTTCCTCCCTCCTCCTCTCCTCCTCTCCTTCCTCCCTTCCTTCCTTCCTTCCTCCCTCCTCCTCTCCCCCTCTCCTTCCCTCCTCCCTTCCTTCCTCCCTCCTCCTCTCCTTCCTCTCCTTCCTTCCTCCCTCCTCCTCTCCTCCTCCTCCTCCCTTCCTTCCTTCCTTCCTCCCTCCTCCTCTCCCCCTCTCCTTCCCTCCTCCCTTCCTTCCTCCCTCCTCCTCTCCTCCTCTCCTCCTCTCCTTCCTCCCTTCCTTCCTTCCTTCCTCCTCCTCTCCTCCTCTCCTCCTCTCCTTCCTCCCTTCCCTCCTCCCTTCCTTCCTCCCTCCTCCTCTCCTCTGACAGCTCCTCCATCAGGCCCTAAAGCCTCCGTCTGTGCAGCTTATCTCATCCCAAACACGGTGTGAATGACTTACAGAGACCTGCTGCTAATCACAGAGGATTACTCCCTCTGAAATAGACCTCGGGATGGTGAGAAAACATGTTCTCCGATGCGCTGCGACCTTCACTTCATGTCATATTTCGTGCTCGTGTTCTTTTTGAAGGCTGGCTCCATGTACTTCTGACGTGAAGGTAAAGACACAAAGCCTGTGGTTAATGAAAGGGAACACCCTCATCACTGTGAGCGCTTCCTTTTTTATCCTTCTGGTTCCTCCTGTTGAGTTCAACACGTCAATCAGGCTCGTCGATGAGCAGGAACCATCACAAGGTTGTTTTTATTCACATGACTGATTCCTAGAATGTATTTTTATGTCGCAAAATGGATTTGAGCGAGTCTAAACTCGATTTGGGCTGAACATGTGCAAAGTTCCTGGAAGGTTCCTCATGGACGTGACGCTGCACAGCATCATTGTCATATTTTTCAAACGAGGGACGAACGTCGGTCTGGTGAAAATCAGCGACTGATTTCCCACTTTGTTCATCGTCAGAGCGTAGTTGCTGACAAACCAACCACAGCTGCACCAGTAGCACGACTGCTACATACACACAGGACGCTGTACTGTACTGTATTAGAGTGTACTTTATTCATCCCACAACTTGCAGTAGTACAAGGAACAATTTACAAAATACATATAGATTCATCCTAGATGAATGGATAATAAACGCTATACATACAAAAAGTGGAAATAATCTACAGCGTACACAGTGTACAATAATAAAATAAATTACATTTACTGCAATAAATTCTAAGACTAATCTGGCCTAAGATTAATACTTAAAAGATGATTAAAGAGAATAATTATAATAAAGCTATAACACTAAAATGTATATAACAGAAATCGATATGATAATAATAATAATATAACAGAAGTTTTCCAACGATAGTTGGGATGATGTGATTTGTGTTTTTTCTGTTCTTTGGGTCTTTCTTCTCTCTGGCTGATGCTCTGATGAGTCTGTGGACTGTCGTCAGGGGTCGTTGGTGTGTGTGTCGACGTTTGATCATTCATTTCATGTCGACATGACTTCCACGTTCTTGTAGAAGTTTGTACACTTGAATTCGACGTGGAACATGATTATGTTCTTTTGATTTCACACTTGGTTCCTCCGACGTATGAATTCGTCGTGATGATGAGTGACGTTGTCTCTCACAGACTGTTCCACAGGCATGAACATGTCACATGTGGCTTCTTCTGTCTTTGTCGTTTAGTTTCATGATCCGTCTTTCTCTTGTTTGATGTTGTGCCATCACATCACACACACACTTTTAACACCTCCCCTGTCAGAGAAATGCTGATGATGAATTCATGCATTTGAATTTCCAGTGTTAAAATTGATGAAATACCCACAATGCACTGCAGCAGAGTGTGTGTGTGTGTGCTACCTCATTCTTATTTATTTATTCGTATTTAATTCAGTGCATGTTGGTCACTGCACAGGACTTAGCTGATTTTTTACCATTTTTTTTCTCTCTTTTAATATTCTATCATCTGTATTTCTAGTCTTGATCGGAGCTGCTGTGACAAACTGTTTTTTTTTGTATTTCAGAAATTTAGCATTAAGTCTTATTGTGGAAATCATTTAGATGCATCTTCCCTCAGCCATCTAAAATGTGAGAACGCCAACGTATCATGATTTAATACACACACCCAAAAACAAACCAATAAAATATATATATATAGAGTTACTTTGTCGGAGTCACACGTCCGACGTTGTTAGTTAGTGGACGTTGACCAGGCCGGAGGAGGTTTATGTCGTCTGTGTTCGTCAAATCAGACAAACACAAAGTCCGTATGAGCTGTGGAACAGGATGCTGCAGTCCATTATGTTCCTGTTCCCCGTTTCACTGTCTTACACACACACACACACACACACACACACACCAGTATGGGGCTCTGTTTTCATTCCTTTGTGTGCTCGGTGATCTCATCTCTCCATCAGGCGGGTTTGTTATGTATGCAGCTAATAGCTGCTTCCCTTCCTCTCTGGCTCCGTTCACCTCTGTCTCACACACACACACACACACACACACACACACACACACACATACTCTCGCTGCTTTGTGTGTGTTAACACCAGAACTGAGTCGGGGTGGACCCCCCAGCTGGGAAACCCCCTTTGGTGTGAGGACCCACCCGCGCCTTCCTGGGCCTCGTCCCGTCCCTCGTCCCGTCCCTCGTCCCGTCCCTCGTCCCGTCCCTCGTCCCGTCCCTCGTCCCGTCCCTCGTCCCGTCCCCCTCTGAGGGGTTGAACCCGACAGCAGCCGTCTCCACTTCCTGGTCCAGTGTGTGTCACCCTGGAAGACAAAAAGGATGACGGAGACAAAGAACATCATGGACATTTCACTCAGGCCCATTTCAACACCCACCTTTCAGCCACTGGAACCATCGTTATTCAAAATACAAGACGAAAGGTCATTTCGCAAAAAATGTCACAAATGTTTTGTTCAGCATGCTAAAGACCAGAACGGTCGCCGAGCAGCTCGTTTACACCCAGGATTTATTTTACTGATAATACTAATAGATTGATGGAGTGTGGACTGCCCCCCCCCCCTCAGGTCAGCTGATCGAGCGCGTCCTCCTCTCGTCCATGCTGAACCCTGGAGAACAGTGGCAGTCGTACCGTCACCATGGACACACCTTCAGCCTGGAGTACTGGCTCCGCTTCCGCTGTGACGTCAACTACTACGGACCTTTCTGCAACAGGTTCTGCCGGGCCCGTGACGACTTCTTCGGTCATTTCACTTGCGATCCCAGCGGCACCAAGGTCTGCATGGACGGCTGGACCGGACCGGAGTGTAAAGAAGGTGGGTTGGACCGGAATGTTCCTGACAAACCGCCGTCTGTTTCAGTTGCATGGTTGTTCCCTTGTGGATCCAGATTATCTTAAACTATACAACTATATTCATCCATTCAGAACGTCAGGATACGCCCCGGATGGGTCACCGGGTCATCAGGGCCACGTGAGGGACAGATTCACACTCACATTCACACCAACAGGGGGGGGGGGTTCACAGGGACGTCGGGGTACCCGGAGAGAACCCACACAGAACCAGGGAGAGGATGGAAACTCAGAAAGATCCAAAACCAGGAATCTAACCTGGGACTTTGCTGCTATGAGGTGACAGTGCTAACCACTGTTCCACCGTGTCGTCCTACACAGCTACGTTAGGTCAACAATTTGTCAAACAAAGTCTCAAATAAAGTCCAATAAAATGAACATAGAAAAATATAAAACATAAAAAAAATAAAAAGACACATCTATAGTGAGTCATGACTGTAGTCGGGGATGTTACACGCTCATCGATAAATGGTGTTTCAGTTTCCCCTAGTTTGGGATTTTATTCCAGCCTGGTGATAAGTTCCCTTCCATCACATCACGTGTGTCTGACAGCAGTCAGCTGGCTGCGACCCCGCTCCGTGACCTGGACGTTCTGCCCTCAGAAGGCTGTGAATGGTTCAAGAGAACGGAGGAAACCGGAGTGGAAACCATGGAAACCCCGAAGGCCACGCAGCTAGTTTTAGGACATCCTGTGGCCGTGCCCACCCCGCCCCGTCTCACTTCTTCACACTTCCTCCTCAGCAGGTTGCTGATTGGGCTGCGGGGAAGCAGGAAGCGTCAAAAATTAGTCTGTCTCACCGTTACCCCCTGGAGGTGGGGGAGACCATGAGGCTGAGGGAGGTTTTAAACAAGAACAGAAATAATTGAAAGTCTGTTTGGGGGAAACAGTGTGTCGTCATTGGCATTATGTGTGTGTTTTATATTTTTTTCTCCTCTTTCTGTGTGTGTGTGTGTGTGTGATATCTGCAGCTGTGTGCAGGCAGGGGTGTCACCAGGCCCACGGCTCCTGTACTGTACCTGGAGAATGCAAGTAAGTGGGCTAAGTTCCGATATATGCACCCCCCCCACCACACACACACACACACACACACACACACACACGAATATCTCACACACACATTGTGGTTTCAGGTGTCACTACGGCTGGCGGGGGCCTCTGTGCGACCAGTGCGTGACGTTCCCCGGCTGCGTGTACGGCAGCTGCACCGAGCCGTGGCAGTGTGTGTGTGACGTCAACTGGGGAGGACTGCTGTGTGACAAAGGTCAGAGGTGACGGTTCTGTTGAACACGTTGATCTACTCGGATAAATTCATTGACCCATGGTCAAATCATGACCTCTGACCTCTAGTTTCTCTTTTCCTTCTTCATTTCAATAGTAAAACACTGGGCGGGCTCCAACCCCCGACCTTTGTGTTAACAGACAGACCCACTAACCACTGGTCCACAGAGACAGTCCACTGCTGCTGTTGTGGAGTTCTAGACACAGATGCTGAAAATGAGTCAGAATCTTTCAACAGATTCCTGGATCCAGAAGGTTCTAGAATATGACCAACATTTAATCATCTGGTTCTGGTTCTGGCCCATTAGCAGCAGTTACTGAACATTTCACCCAAATACATTCACAACTTTTTGAGTTTTGACCCTCTTTCGTGGTATATATAGTAATAATTCGTCTTTTTTTCCTCCTTTTGACCTAAAGCCAGTGGAAATAATTCATATCAGTTGGTTTGTCTGAGGAATTGAGCGTCAACAACAGGAACATAGAAATAAAAGAATGTTAATAAAAACACGATACATATATATTCAAATGAAATCAAATCAGTTTGTTACATATTTTCTAGCACGTGGTCTCCTCAGGAGTTCCCCTTCTTCTTCTTCTTCTTCTCAACGTTTCCCACCACTCTTTGTCAAAGAACATTATTCCCATTCAGCCCACCCCTCCCTCCTCCGGCCCGGTGTGGGAGGTGGAATCTGGGAGCCAACCCGGTGCCTACGGGACGTTGTATTGTGCGGAGGAAAGGTGATAGCCTTGGGTAAGGTGAATGAGAGCGGGGGCTGGGTGCCGCGAACTAGGTGGGGTCCCGAGCTGCCTCCCCCCGGTTTGAGAGGCTCCACGAGGGGTTGAGATGAGACAAAGAGACGGCGCAAACCTTCAATAAACCTGAACATTCGAGCCAGCGGCGTCCTGCCCAGTCAGCACTCTGAGCCCACCTGCAGAGTGTGAAGAATCCAAAGTCGTCCACGTTCTGACACACACACACACTCGTCCTCTTTTCTTTAACTTTGGTTTGCTGTAGGAGTGAAGTACGACCATGCAGAGAATCACACGCCAGTTAGACCCTGATGAGTGTTCTTTTCTCAATAAATCAATCAAAAGTGTCACAGAACCACAAACCTGAAGCCCAGTTCATGCTCCTGACGTCGTCCCCAACGCGGCGCTCCTCCGTTCTACGTCTGCGTCTGTCGTAGCTCCAAGGTCGGATCTTGCGACCGTGTTTGGTTCTTTCTGGTGTTCTGCGCTTTTCTTTGTTTACTTGAAAGCGAGCAGATCTTGTTACCGCACCAACTACAACAAGATCAGCAGCGTTTTCCGCTCACTTTTTTGGGTTAAAAAACAACAAAAAAACGTTTGACTTGAACAAACGAGAGCATTTGGTCTCCAATGAGACAAACCGGGGTCTGAAATCCAATCTGTGTCTCGTTCTCTTGTTTGGCTTTCAGGGCGCATGTGCATCTCATCAGTATTTCCATGAGAAACAGTTTGGGGTTGTTACAACATCAACACGTCAACAAGACACGTTCGACAAAAGGCCATTTCCGTGGGGATGTGAACCCTCCTGTCACGTGTGTGTGTGTGTCTGTGTGTTTCAGACCTGAACTACTGCGGGACCCACCAGCCCTGTCAGAACAGCGGCACCTGCACCAACACCGAGCCGAACGAGTACCAGTGCGAGTGCCAGGAAGGGTTCAAAGGTCGCAACTGCGACATCGGTGAGTGAGACGAAACCGAGTCGGTCGGCACGGTGGCAGCTTCTGGTGTAGTAACATGTTCATACACACTTCACATTTACATTCTTTGCATTATGTTCAGTCTTATTTCGACACACAGCACTGACAGAATGAAAATGAACAGATGTGTCAGTTATTACACAGCCACATCTAGAGGAGACATCACATGGAGTTGTAAATGTTATATTACTGCCACAGTTAGGGATTTATAAGTCTGTCCGTTGTAACATGAGCTCTTTTTTCATGTTCAACTATCAACATAGTAATATCGAGGCTCTGAAGGTCACTGCAGCTTCCCCCCGACGAGCTCATTAAAAACCGTCCTGTGGCTTTCGTCTCCATCCGTCCTCATCCCCTCGCCCTCTGTCTCTCCCCTCGTCAGTTGAACACGCCTGTTTGTCGTCTCCGTGCGTGAACGGCGCGACCTGCGTCCAAGACCCAACCGGCTTCAGCTGCATCTGCGCTGAGGGCTGGGCCGGACGCACCTGTGCTGATGGTGATTGTCACACGCGCACACACACACACACACACATACGCGCTTGCAGTGGTGTGAGATTGTCTCTGATTGGTTGCTCTTGGATCACAGCCAGCGAGTAACTCAATCATTCCCCCGGCGGATGCTGAATTAGTCTGAACACAAACAGCATCAACAACAATCAGCGATCTGCTTCGCCCTCTGTCCAGCTGTGTGCGTGTGCGTGCGTGTGTGTGAGCTCTACAATAGCAGATGAGAGTCATGGGAAAGAATGGAGGCTTGATACGACGATGGCATCAAATCACAGACAAACTTAAAACTTGCTGTGATGACTGAAGTGACTATATGAAATAATTCAGTGTGTCAACCTCTTATTCATATTTATTTCATTCATTCATTCATCATCATCCTATTGTATTTTAAATTTAATTTAATTTAATTTAATTTAATTTAATTTACTTTAATTTAATTTAATTTAATTTTATTTTATTTTATTTTATTTTATTTTATTTTATTTTATTTTATTTTATTTTATTTTATTTTATTTTATTTTATTTTACCATGTTCGTTGAATTGAGATTGAAATGCTAATCCTCCTGAGGGTGTCGCTGCAGATGAGCTGGGATCCCACTGGTTCTTCTCCGTCAGTTCTCCGTTCCACCTCGTCGGTCTGTTCTCACAGACGACGGGGAGAAGGAAGACAAACAAGGGACCAGAGGAATAGTTTGTTTTTTCTGTTGTTAATCATTCTGTTTGTTGCTCAGGATCTATCTCTGCCTTTGTGTGTGTGTGTGTGTCCGTTTACACACTAGATTTATATACGTAACCATTATTAAGGAAAGAATTCTCTGTTTGTTGTGTCTCGTCTCGGGCGACGTGCTGCAGGTCGGCACAAGGACACAGTCAGGGGGTCAGGTCGACGGAAAATAGTAGTTGTGTGAGGTCAAAGGTTATGAGACAGAGAGCGCGTGAGTGAGCGATGTTTATGATGGTGATGTGCTTGGGAACCGGCATGACAGTGCCCGTTTCTACTTCCTGTGTGTGTGTGTGTGTGTGTGTGTGTGTTTCCTACTGGCTGCTTTTAATTCCTTTTCTGATGAGTGAAAAAAAATCAGTGTGTTTTTTTTTTTTCTCCATCTGATTCCCGTTCACTCGTCTCCCTCTTTCATTTAAATTCACCCGTCTCTCGTCTTTCTGCCGCCGTGTGTGTTCAGCCGATCATTGGAGTTATCCCTGTTTGTCCAGGAACAAGGGCGACAGATAACGAAAATGAAAAACTCACACCGCCACTGCATTTAGCTCAGGTCACACATCCACGTGGTGGACACACACACACACACAGTCTGTCTGTTTTCTCTCTTTCCAGCGGTGAGGCAGTGTGATCGCAGCCCGTGTGGACGTGGAGCGACGTGCCAGGAGGCTCCTGGAGGCTTCCGCTGCCTCTGCCCGTCTGGATGGAGCGGCCGAACCTGCCAGCTGGGTCAGTGAGTCACGGTTTAACACATGGGGCGTCATGTTTTATGCATACGGGCTCGCTCGTTATTTCAGAGGCCTCATCAGAACGAGCCCAGAGTGTTACAACATGTAACGATCATATAATAATTACTTTACTGAGGCACGTGAGGTTGGAAAGACGCGTTCGAATAAAGTCTTTAACCCGTTAACGCCGACGAACGCGGTGTGAAACGCGCCAGCATACTTTGGAGTACCGTAATGACACAAGTATTGTGCCATCAGAAAACGTCCAACAGTCATTGAGTTGCACTTCTCAGCCAATTTGCGGCCATTACGGTAATGGCTCGCCGACTCTTTCATGACAGTTACAACATCAACCTCTTCATGTTATCGATTCAAATATATTATCACTGGGTCGTCCCTTCAGGAGCAGGAGTTCAGTGACAGATTCTTGGATCTGTTGGTTTGAATTACAACTGATTACATGTTAATTATGTCACTGCACAGCAGCAACGAGCTCATGAGTCGCTGCCACGGTCTGTTAGAGACAAATCCTCTCCGGCGTCGCTCGTGAAGCAGTCGGCGGCCGATCGTCGAACCGGCTGAACGCTCCGCCGGGTTTTAAAGCCACAACACCTGCGTTCCAGTGGGCCGTGTTGGGATTGTGTGTTCCGCTCGGAGTGAGATGAGCATTTATGGTGCAAATTAAAGAAGCAGGGGGGGCGGGGGGAACCGAACAAACAAAGCTGCTGGCGGGAAGTAAATTCTGCCGTCAGCTCATCCTGTCTGCGAATCAGCATTCTCCAAATGCACTGTCACGTCTCTGCTGCGCTGCACTCGTTCATACTGACAAGTCCACCCTCCCCAGAGGGATGCTGGGTTAGATAATGGAGTTGACGGATCATTGTGTACGATCAGGTCTCTCACACACACACACACACACACACACAGTTCACACGCCTCCAGACAGAAAAGTAAAAGCATATTTCAGGATGACAGGCCCTCCTGGCCGGCTGCGTTACAGTGATATGTCACTCTGACACCCGCTTGATAATCCAGTTTAGTTCACAGGTCAGTGGCTTTCCATGTGTAACACACTCACACACACACACACACACACACACACACACACACACACAGCGTCAAACACAAGTGATAAAACTGTTAATAGTCTGAGCCGATGGGCAGAGTATCAGGCAATGTCTGAGCAGCAAAAAGCCAATTACACTTTCTATCAGTTTCACTCTTTTTACTTTGGCAACTTCCTCCAGCGGATCAGACACACACACACACACACACTTGGTAATGGTCGAAGGCTTAAATTACCTATAACTCACTTGCTACTTCCCCTTTTTTCATTTGGCGTTTCTTTCTAATCCTTCTGCTCAGCGATCAGAGCTGAGCCCCCCCGGGGGCCCTTTGGCTTCAGCACTTCCTGTCTGAGAGGGTGGGAACAGGCTCACACACACACACACACACACACACACAGAGCCGGTGCCACCGCTGGGGGACATGGCTGTCTGACAATCACAGACGATGAGAAAGATGTTGGATCCAGACACTTGACTCTGGATGTTAATCACCAGTTCACCTCGACTCTTTGAAACACGGATGGACAGACGGACGGACGGATGGATGGATGAATAAGATGGAAAGATTGACAACAAACAAAGAAAATTGATTAATATTCTTATACTTATTTATTTATGCTTTTTTATTTGTTTCAAACATGTGCGGCTAACACAATAAAGTTAAAAACAACAACAAACAAAACCAACAGGAACAGTCAAAACAACAATAACATTAGTCAAATCACTAATAATATGAACCCAACATGGCCGATAAGGAGTCGTCTCCTCAGATTATTGACACATACTGTACATATTTACAAAAAACAGATAGTAAACAGATAGTAAATATCTAAATAGCAAAGTCTAAAATGTCAGTATACCAATAACATAATATAACAATGATATGGTAGTAATATGCAATATAGTGTCACCACATAGATCCAACCTGTTTCTGATGACGTGTTCCTATCAGACGACTCCATTTACGACCGGTGTTTCCTGTTTGACCGTCTTTTCTTCTTCTTTCAGACACAAACGAGTGTGAAATGAGAATATGCGTCCACGCCCGCTCCTGTCGTAACCTGATCGGTGGATATCTGTGTGACTGCCTCCCTGGATGGACGGGGTCCAACTGTGACACCAGTGAGTGTACGAGCTGGTTTCTGTTTGGACAGGTTTCACTTTTTCATCTGTCACAGAACTTCACCGGCAAACATGAACGGTGTCGGTTGTCTAAAGTTACGCCTTGCTAGCTTTATGTCATGCTAGCGTCTTTCGTGAACGATTCATTCTAAATCTTTCGGGTGAACAAACTGTCCTGAATCACTGAAAAGATTCGTTCATTTTACAGTTCAGCTGAGTGTGGCAGCGAACTGCTGCGGTTGAACCTGATTTGTCATTTGATCCTGATACGAAACACTCACTGAGCACGAAACACTGCTGCACAGTGAATGTACTGAGTGTATCAGAGGTACTAGTTCACTGGTTCAACAATACATGTATGAATCTCTGAACAAATCACTGAATGAATCTCTGAACGAATTGTTGCACCGCGAACATATTCGGTGAACGGATCTTTTGAGCGAATCTTTTTACTGAACGATTCCTACTGATTCTGTACACCAAAACAAACGGTTTTGCCCATCACGGCTTTCTGCCGCGTCATGGACAGGACAGTGAAATGACACGACGGCATGTTTCCTGTTGCTGTTTACACCACAGATGTGCTCGTATCTGTGGAGGTTGAATGTGTGTTTCTGGCCTCTCTGATTTCCAGGGAACAGCAGCTGTCAGGGGCTGTGTCTGAACGGTGGACGTTGTGAGGTGAGGGTCCTGGCTCGTTGGTTTCGCTGTCATCGTTTCTGCTGACACTACACTTCTCAACCCGACTAGAACGGCGTTAAATGTGTTCACACCTCAGCTTTCCTCACCTACATCCTCTGTTTTCATTGATTTCATTGTCGGCTGCAGATCAGCTCTCACTTTTTTCATTCTGCTGCTATTTAAAACTGTTTATTTCCCATAAATCACACACATTCCTGCTGTATTGTCACTCAACAACCGGTGCTGTCCGTTGTAGGACCAGCTGTCAGGGTCCAGATGTTTATGCCCTGCTGGTTTCTCTGGGAAACACTGCCAGCTCAGCTCAGGTCCTTGTGACAGCGCCCCCTGTCTGCACGGAGGACAGTGTGTGGAGGGGGACGGCCGGACGGCCGCCTGCACGTGTCCCATGGGATACTCAGGAATCTTCTGTGAGGTGGAGAATCTTTTATGTATCTTCGCTTACGGATCGCGCAGAGTGTTTGTTTGGATAGTCTGATGTAAATATGAGTCATGAGGATGGAACCTTCACTGGGACACTTCCAGCTATCATACACGAATATGGAAGAAACTTTGTTCCAAACTGCAAAGTAGCAACACGTTAGCAACACGTTAGCAACACGTTAGCAGCGTCTCTTACTCTTGCTCTCACCATTACTCCAGACTGTGCTGGATCTGTGCAATCCCAACCCCTGCCAGCAGGGGGTCCCCTGCCACAGCATCGATGGCAAGTTCATATGCGACTGTCCTGAGGGTTACTATGGTAACGAGTGCCTGGGCCTCAAAAATCCCTGCATCGGTCCACACTGTCCAGGTAATGTGATTTTTGCTTTTGTGAAATATGAAGTTTGGTTGTGATCATGGGCGACACGGTGGGGCAGTGGTTAGTCCTCTAGGGTTTGTCAACCTGTGGCCCGTGGACCCCAACGGGGCCACGATGTGCTGCTGCTGCCTCCTACTCTACCCATATAAACTACACATCGACACACTCAGGCACTCATCGCCATGACAACACCAGGTGGTTTCTCAACATGTGGCCCGTGGTCTGGCAGCAGACCGCCACTAAAACAGCTCTATCGTAGTCGTTTTTCTAGTAATTTCTCTTCTCTCTGTCTCCAGGTGCCATATCTGACACGACACAGGGAGGCGTCAGCTTCTACTTGGTGCTGGTGGGCGTCCTGGCTCTGGTGATGGTCTGTGGCTGCGGCGCCGGCGCCTTCGTCCTCTCTCAGCTCCATCAGAAGCGGAAGAAGCAGCAGGCCGCCCCGCAGGAAGGAGGCATCAACAACCAGCGGGAGTTCGTCAACCTCATCAGGAACGTGGACCGTCCCGCGCCCCTCCCGACGCCCTCCGGCCCGCTCGCACAGACGGCCGCCGCCCCCGTCTCACGCCGCTACGAGGAGATCGAGCTGACCCTGCCGCCCTCCCCCGCCCCCTCCCACCCCTCGCCGGCATTGAAGTCAGCCCATGCCACCAAACTGGACATCTCAAACCAGGAGAGGGAGAAGCTGAACCGCTTCCACTACACAGGCAACCAGGAGCTGGAGATCTGAGGCGGCGGGGGCATTCTGTCCTGGTTTTTGTCTGACAGGGCCCTGGTTATGGTTTGCAGCACCCCGTTTGTGTGGCGGTCATGAGAACGGGAACCCGTGTGACCTTGATGTGCTCAGAGGCTTGTGAGGAGACACCGAAGCGGCGGAGTGAGACTCTTTCCGAGCGCGGCGGACGCTCCAAGATTTGCCTCGAGTGCCTGAGATGCTGTCCAAGAGGAGCATTAATCGTTTCATCCACTCCTCGTTGGTCAGCAGTTCCGTTTCAGGCTGACAGAGATCAGTGATGAGATCAACCAGCTCTCGTTTTTTATCGATTGTAACATCGATAAAAATTATCTCGGCGTTCTCGATGGAAAACATCCGAATCCAAAAGCGTGAGAGTCAAGTTCTTGGTTACAATGTGTATTTTTACCTCGATTTGAACCAAGCACGTTCCATTCAGGTGTCTTCGAATCAAACCCAGCGTGACACAAGATGTTGATCCGTTACAGGTGAAACCCTCTGAGCAGCTGCTTCGAAACACCGGAGCAAAACGAGGAACAAACGAGCGACGTCAGCAGCGTTTGTGGTATCTGCTATTTCACGTGATCCCAGTTGGACCTTGATTGTCTCTGTGTCTGGTCGTGTGTGTGTGTGTGTGTGTGTGTGTGTGAGAGAGAGAGTGACGTTTATGTCGATTGTGTCTGGGCGGGAAAAGAAGGACATGGACTTTGTGCTGTAGAGGAAGGAAACGCTCCTCATGGAAGGTGATTTCAAACTATACACTGTTGCCTGTATTGTCTCTGTACTACTACAGTCTGTTGAAGTTGTATGACTTTTTTCATACCTGCGTGTAAAATAGCTTTTACCTTTTTTTTTTTTTGTACATAAATATATTGTACATATTGATGCTCTTTTGTACCGTGATTCTGTCTGGAGATATCATTGTATTACTTTGCTTTGTCTCAACTTTCCATTTGGAGCAACCGGCACATCTGGATCGTAATAAAAGTGCATTTACCGAGCGTCTGTTCCTTCATCAGCACCTCTGATCAGAAACTGAAGAACCTGGCTGTCACATGGAGATCAACAGCTCATATTTTTGGGATTATGGTGCTTCTCTGTGCATGTTTCGTGCACGCTGACAGACATAATTTTTGTGATGATTTTTTAGTAAACAAACCTCCAGAGCTTCCACACTTCTTTTGTGAAAAAATATCTAAAAAAATATGTTCCTCTCAATATTCTTCACGACGTAAAACTTTGACTTTCTGAGTTTCTAATTCTAGGATGATGGTGGCAAACTCTGTCCAACCCTGATCCGAACACATGCACGAGTGTGTGGCAGATGTGTGACAGCTAAGTCAGTGACAGTGTGTGAAAGGAAAGGTGACTGCAGGGTCACAGCAGAGACAGCTTTTGGGTAAATGGCTGTGACAAATGTGAGCGCTGGCCTGCACAAACAGCAGCAGACTGGAAATGGACATTTTGGACAAGAGACTTCCTGTCACCATCCTGGGCTGGAGGAAATCTAGGAAATAGTGCACACACACACACACACACACACACACACACACACACACACACATCGTTCCATGTACACTCTTCCCACTACACCTGCTGTGCACAGCAGGATATCTCAGATTAGAGAGTTCACGTTCAGCAGGCAGACCGCTGTGTCTCTGTCCAAAGAAAGATCATACACAGCTGAGCAGAGATGAAGCCTGGGTTTGGTCTGTTTGGGTTTAGAGCAATAACCAGTGCAAAGACAATTTCTGGCAATTTCTGCAATTTTCAACAACTCCCCTGTACATTCTGCTGGGATATGAAACAGCCTTTAAACCAGTAACATGCAGCATCTACATACCTACAGGGACACCTAGTGGCCACATTTGGCACATAAACTCAAAATGGGCTCATCGTCTGATCAGTCATGTACAACTCACTACAATACAGAAATAAATGAGAAGAAGTTTGACCTACTGTCAAATGATACAAACACGAGCAAATGAATGAAGCATGAATAAATTGTTTGTATTTTTTCTTGACTATATAATATCACAGTGAAAGGAGGTATCACATTAGAATATTTTTTTAAACATCAATTAAATATCCACCAGGTTATAGCCCGGTTTACAATTGCTGTGTTGTTTTTCAGTTATAAATGAACTAACTTTAGGTTAATTCCATACTATAACTGTACGAAAAGTTAATTAAATACGAGATATGTGGAATAAGAATAATAATGTGGAATAGGGGATCAAAGTATTACTGTAAAAATGATAATATGAAAACAACTGTATATATAGTTTTATTTTGGGTTTTTTTAGAACACATGACATGACCTAGTTAATAGTGGTTGTTTACCATTGTGATGTACAAGCTAGTCCAGCAGGTGGAGATAAAGTGTAAAAAGATGGTTCCAACCGCCGATACGCGTCACAAGGGCCGAAGAAGAAGAAGAAGGAGCGGCAACAGCAAAGGAAAAAAACAGAAGAAGAAGAAGGCGTTCACTCGCCTCGTTTCGAGCGAAAACAATCTCAGTTTCTATTTGTGGTCCGTAAAACAGGTACTGGGTTTTATTTGAAGTGGTTGTAGATGCGACGCATTTCTAACGCGTGTGATTTGGAGGCAGTGGTCCGTTCACAGCGTACGTGCTGGCCAACTAAAGTAAAGTAAACTAAGCTAAGCTACTGCTAACGGTGGCTGCACAGCCGAGGCCCATCGATTCCATGCGCATTTGAGTCCTCCAGTCCTCTCAAACTGCTTCCCGACGGCAAAACACCGACGTTACGGTGGGATGCGTGTTAGAGGAGGTGTAATGAAGACACAATTGCTTTATATTTGACCATGTAATGTCAGGCGGCCTCGAAACGCGGCTAGCTCGTCGCTGTAAGTTGACGTTAGCTTCCTGTGCGATGACTTTACCAAACTTTGGCACTTTTTTATGCTTATATGACAACGACGCAAACTCCTCACTCCTGTTATCGATAACACACTGGCACACACAGGATAATTGTTGCATTAGATTCATTTCCTAGATATTCCTCACATCACCTACCTACAATTATACAAGTTATTCTTGTGCAAAATCATTATTTCATGGTGAGTTTGTGAAAGTTTTTATCTATATTTAGGGAGTAATTGCATAATAAACAAGAACTTGTGTTATGATGATATGAGAGCAGTCATTTTTGTTGAGTTTGCACAAGTTTGACTGTAAAAGAATGCAATTTGTTTTGTTGTTGCTTTAAGTTTGTATTTTCCCTTTCACTTTGCTCTGTATTTGACGTCCTCGTGTCTTTGCCTGCTCTCTTTCTGATCCGCGTTTCGTCCTTGCCCTCCTGCAGCAGCCGTGCCCCGCCGCGCCCCCACCCCCAGCGGAGCCGTCAT
This sequence comes from Aeoliscus strigatus, assembly GCA_901007665.1. NCBI lineage: Eukaryota > Metazoa > Chordata > Actinopteri > Syngnathiformes > Centriscidae > Aeoliscus > Aeoliscus strigatus. The sequence continues at coordinate 8,741 of CAAKHB010007161.1, read as the reverse complement.
GTGGCAGGAGGCCCGCAAACACGAGCGCAAGCTCCGTGGCATGATGGTAGACTACAAGCGGCGAGGCGAGCGCCGCCGGGAGTACTACGAGAAGATAGTGAGAGACTTTGACATCTCCCCAAACACTTGAGTGTAGCTCTTGCGTCACTCTTATTTTTAATGATCTCCTGGTTTTTGATATTTTGTCGTGAATCCTGAATGTGAGTTTATCTTAGAGATGAGATGAACCGTGTGTTGTTATAGTTGGATACAAATAAGTAAAAGGGGTCTCGTCAGTCAGACATCTCCCCGTCTCTTGTCTGGTCTCCACAGAAAAAAGATCCTGCTCAGTTCCTTCAGGTTCATGGCCGAGCCTACAAGATACACCTGGATCCAGCTGTGGCCCTGGCAGCAGAGAGTCCTATCAACATGTGGGGAAAGCACACACACACACACACACACACACACACACACACACAATGAGTCAAATTTATTGGTAATCTCGATGGGATCGATGGGATTTAAATTCTTCTGTGTCGCTCTGCTGCCACTAGTCTTAAAAAAGTTGATTTGATTATGTGTGGAAGGCATCAATAGTTGGCATTAATTGTGATTGTGTGTTGTTTTTGTCACGTGGGGCCTTGTTTAACATATAACCCTGAGTATTTTGTTGTTGTTGTTGATTAAAGGATGCCGTGGCAAGGAGACGCCAACAACATGATTGACAGGTTTGACGTGAGGGCCCATCTGGACTACATTCCGACCTACACCCCCTCGCTGCTCAGCACGTCGTAAGTCCGACCGTCAGACACGCAGAGAGACAAATGCTGGAGCGGCACGTGGGTGAATGATGATGTGTCTCTGCAGGACTCCAGAGCAGGAGATGGAGGAGAGGAGGTGTAACTATGAGCGCTACAGAGGCCTCGTTCAGAACGACTTTGCTAACAGTAGGTGTTTTTTTTTGCTTCTTACAGTATTTAATGTGTTTTTTTTCCAGACCATCCGGTTAATAACAATTAACGAAACGGTAACGTGGACATATTACCATTTTTGTTTTGTTTACTTCAATAGTCCATTAACTCGCCCTCAGTTGATTTATTTTTCGTTGCGCATCAGACATCTGCTATCTTTTTTTTTTTAATTCTGTCAGAGTCATTAAGTTCCTGCTTAGTCAGTATATACCCCTCCTGATAAGAAACAGGGCCTAGAATGTTCCACTGACTGCCCGTCTTCCCCCTGCAGTCTCTGAGGAGCAGTGTTTGTACCAGATCTACCTCGACGAGCTCTACGGTGGTCTACAGAAACCAAACGAGGACGAGAAGAAAAAGTACGTCGTTTCAGAGTTACAGTAACTCGTATGACTCTGTCGGTGTATTTACATCCATCCTACATTTCCTCTCGACCCAGGCTGGCTGAGAAAAAGGCCACCATCGGCTACACGTATGAAGACAGCACCGTCGCAGAACCCGAGCCCTCGTCCGACAAAGACGACGACGATTCAGAGAACAGCGAGTCGGAGGAGGACGAGTGCATCCCCGACATCGGTGAGTAAAACGACAGCTTAAAAGATGTAAATCTGTATTCTCTGTAATTGTGTTCAAACGAGTCGGGATCGACCGACATTCGAGTGGATTCTAGTGGATTCTTCTCTGTGTTGATTGAGAGTTCCAGCAGCAGAAAGTGACACATTGTCAGATGAAGGTGCCCTGAAGCTGTCTTTGATGCTTATGTTGTAAGAGGAAAGAAGACCTTTTAAAATGTTCAACAAATGACGCCAATGTTTTCACTTTCACTGCAAATCCCCATCGGCTCCAAATGTCGGTCATCGGGCTCCTTGACTGTTAAAGATCGGCCCTGAAAATCGTTTGATCACTAATTCTAAGTCCTTATATTTGCGTGAACGTGCAGATGTGGAGGTCGACGTCGATGAGCTGAACCAAGAACAAGTGTTGGAAATCAATAAGATTGCGACTCCGTATGGGATGGCCGAGGGAGACTTTGTCAGGTAATCTAGTAGAAATCCTCCCGTGGATTTCAAGCCTCTGGTTTCTGTACACTGTTGATCCAGTCACGCACATTCACACACGAGAACTCCAACTCATACAAACGACTGTAGTTCATGAACAGCCTTTGTACCGTGGGGTCTGTCTGCCTTATTATTGGAACCGCTGTTAAAATACCAACCACCACAAGGGGGAGTCCTAACAGCTGAATACAGGTCTCGTTCATACATCTGTGAGAAACGAGAGCGTCCATCGGCCGCCACCCTCGTCTGTGTTGATGATGTAGTTCCCAAGGTCATCGCTCCTTGAACGTGAACGTTTTAAAGCGACATCGACTGATCATTATAGGAAATCGGGAGTCGACAGCAAACCACACGGACACACGGCGTTTGTGCTCCCGGTGCTCTTGAAGTTGAAGCTGTGTGACATTGTCTTGTAGGATGTTGAGAAAGGACAAGGAGGAAGTGGAGGCCATCAAACATGCCAAAGCCCTGGAGGCGGAGAAGGCCATGTACTCGGTAGGAGCGTGTGTGTGTGTGTGTGTCCGTCAGCGTGTGCTCGCGTCAGGTGGCCTGTTGTAACCGAGGTGTCGGTGTCAGGGCCGACGTTCCCGGAGACAGAGGAGGGAGTTCAGAGAGAAACGACTGAAAGGTCGACAGATCAGCCCGCCCAGGTACGTTCACACGTTGGTCCTCTCACATCGACCGGCCGTCGACCTCCAAGCCGCTTTAACCTTCTTTTTCTTGTGCTCGTCCAGTTACGCCAGGAGAGACAGTCCGACGTACGACCCCTACAAACGGTGAGGCCTCTGGCCGCCTGCTGGTTGGCACCCTGTGCTACAGATGTACAGAACTACTTTTCATTTCAAAACAGATGCCGTTCTAATGGTTTGATGTTTTCTATATACGGGGGGGGGGGGG
>CAAKHB010007160.1:0-21447 GCA_901007665.1 Aeoliscus strigatus | reverse complement strand
ATTGCACACATTTACGTGGGAATGAATTTCTATATTATTAATCTGATATGATGTATTTCCTATTCAGTCCTGTGCAATTTTATTATATCAGAAGAGTGTCTGTGTGTGTGTGTGTGTGTGTGTGTGTGTGTGTGTGTGTGTGTGTGTGTGTGTGTGTGACAAAATAAAAAATCTGATTGCAAAAAGAGTTTGTGAGATTGATCGAGAATATGATCACGTAATAACCCCGGAGGGTTTTTGAGGTTTAATTTTCTATGAATTTGATGTTTGAGAATGTGTACAAACCTTGGTTATTGTTAATATATATTGTTGATAATATATACTGTATATACTACAAATGTACAAACATATAATGTTGAATCTACCCTCAGAGGTCTAGTTTTGTGCTCCTCAAACTTTGACGATTGATGATTCCATCTTTATTTTAACTCTCATTTCAACTCTGAGCAACATATTTGTCCAGAGTAGGCAAACTGTTTGTAGATGTTTGTAACAGCAAACAGAGACGACACCAGTTTGGTACCAGATGAGCTCACTTGGAACCTAAAAAAAGTACTAGGTACCGGGTCGAGTCGAGCCGTGTGGTGGAAAAGTCCTATTTGTGTGATGAGAGGAGCCAAAGAGGAAAAGATGGGACTTGGAGAGGGAAAGTCGATGAGTTGGATTCTTCACGAGGAAATGTTTTCCTAATTCATGGAGACATCATGAACAGGCCGATCCTGAGAACGTCACCAACCACCTCCAGAGAGATTCCACACCAACTCAGTGGAGCCAGCTGGAAGACGTTTGGCGTGAGACGTCTTCCTTTGGCAGCGGGCTGTCGTCAACAAAGCAGTCTGGCAGAATGGAGGATTAATATCAATCCAAAGAGTGGGTGGTTGGTCGGAAAGGATTTCAGCGCTCAGCACTTCCTACAAATGCTACTCTTTTGTCTTTGAGGGACTAATCTCTTCTTGGAGCCATTCAATTTGTCAGTTGCCAGCATTCAACCTTCAGGGCAGAGCTTTGGCCCCCCAGCCTGCTCAGCGCAGCGGCTCATGTTGTTACGTGATTCACATTATTGTCTAGTTAAAGGCCTTTCAACGCGGCTGGTGAGCTGGAGGACGAACAGGTGAAGTGAGGTCTTCAGCCTTTGTCCACGAACCTCTCGTCACACACACTTCCTTCACTTCACATTGATATATAATTCATGATAAAACACTTGTGCTTTAGGGACAGGTCTGTGTTGTTCTACATATTCCAGCTCTTTTACCTGACGGGGTTTGAGCATCTGATTACAATGAATCCCTGACTTTAGGACACACATCACCGAGATGCTGCCATAGCAACCAACAGGATGACAAGTCAAGTCAGATTTTAAATGTATAAAGGAAAAGTGATGGATGAAATGATGGGTGGATCTGCAGCCCCCCCCTCCACCATCCTGCTGAGGTTAACTGGTCTCTGTCAGCCCCCCGTAGGTGTGAATAGTTGTCTGTCCTTCAGCTGGTGACTGGTCCAGGTTGAACTCTGACCTTCACCCGTTGACAGCTGGGATCAGATCCACAACAACCGAGAGCAAGAAGGAGAAGATGGATGAATTGATGAGTGGATGATTGTACATGTTCTGGACGACTCCTTCCACCGTCCTGTTGTCCTGTTGTCCTGTTGTTGAGTGTTGACCCTTCTCATGAAGGTTACATGGGGTCCTGTCCGATATGGATCAATGAATGAATGAATGAATGAATGAATGAATGCACTGGGAAGGATTCACAAGTGAGTGAAAAAAAAAGTCCCAGCTCATCGCCTTCACCGACTCTACTCTGGCACCGGACACGTTCTAGTCCGTTTGGGTTGGAGGATTTCGTTTCTCAGACAAAGAGAAGAGAGACACGATGGTCTGACTTTGCAGGTCTCTGCGTCAGCTGTGTATGAACGTTCTCAGCAGACACCAAACACACGGACCCACCACAGCTGGTTGTCAGCTGACTTCCCTGGTGGGATCAAGTTGAAATAAAAAGATGAATGTGTGTGTGTAACAGGTGACCGGTGTTATTTCTAGGTACACAATACGTGTGCTACATTTACACGTGCATTTTCTCCTCCCTGTGTTCCCGAATGTGGGGTAAAACCCCCCATGTTTCAGATTCACTGAGGTAAATCTACCTACTGGACATTGTGTCCTTTCTTGCAAGCTGAGAGACAAACGTCCGTGCGCCCATGTTTGTATGCTCAGCTTGCACATTGTATGCGGGTGATGTCATGTTTGGCCACGTGGAAGTCCTCAGTAAACCAGGCCCCATGGGGATCGTACAGTTCCCAGGTGGGATTTCATTTCATTGTCTTCTTTCATTTGTTACTTTTTTTCATTTATTTCCCCTTGTGAACAGATCCACAGCCCCGTTAAGAGCTCCGATCTCTACGAGTCCCTTCAAGCTGTTTTTAGACCACATTCTAAAGCAGTAAGTCACAGTGGCGCCCACAGATCCCTGAGAAATGATGAAATGAAAAAAACTTCAAGATTGTCTGTTTCAAAACAGCATTACGTCCTTCACAGGTTGTGTTTAAAACGTTGACAGTTGCTGCAGCGTAACTGAGATAAACACACCGGAACGTTGATGGACTGTACGAAGCTGCACACAGTCAAAGAAAAGCAAACTTCCAGCTGTGGTGTTGTGTGGAGCCGAGGCTCATGGGAAACGTTGTCCCATTAGACGAGGAGAATTAATGAACTCTTTAACGACATTCAGTCTCATCGACTGCTGACACTTTTAATGGGTTTTCCTCAGGATGGATCAGGAGACAGAACACCAGAACACCACTGCACATGTTCTCTGAACAACAGAGAATCAATTCGGAGCCGCTTGTGGTTCCGAGAACCGCTGACGCCACGTTTCCATTGTACACGAACAGCTCGACTCAGTTCCACTCAGCTCGACGTGACTCGTCACTGCTGTGACAATGTTTTCTACGCAAAGCAAGCACATAAACAATGGCGGACCTGGGGGAGATGGAAAACCTGCTGCTCGGTCTGGGGGAGATCACAGAGATCAGAGAATCACAGAGACCAAACTCACTCAAAACGCTGCACAGATCAGCCACGTTAAAGCCGGTAGATTCCTCTGCTGACGTTGGGACGTGCCGCTCTCTGTCTGCGACCAATCCGAGGACGTCTGACAGAGGAGGAACCACAAAGAGCAGCAGGTACCAGGTTCTGTCCCCGATGGAGACGCAAATAAAACCCAGTAGAGTCAGGGGGTTACACAAATCGAGTTCCCATGGGTTTGATTCGATCGATGGATTGTTACACCCCTAATAAAACCCACTGTGGAAGTAACGCTAAGTCACTGAAACAGTGTGAAGACGGAGGGAAGCAGAAAGCTGTGGAGGACGATCTCCATCAGTGTCTCTGACTCGTCTGCCGGGACCATCCGAGGCAGCGTCATTAAGAATTCCTCAGTGGCCGCAGCAGCTGCATTAGTATGGATGCTGAGTAGGTGAGAGTGTTGTTGTGATGCCGTGACCCCCGACTGCTGTCAGGTGCAGCACCGGCTCGAGCGCAAACACGCTAACGCAAACACTTAAGGACACGAGAAGTTCAAAACAGACCAAGTTCACAGGAGACTGGAGTCCAAAAGAGCATTCTGTCGAGACACATCAGGTCCGAGGCTCCAAACACACACTCAGCCTCTCTTTGAGCCGGCGTCACTTCATCAGCAAGTTAATCTCCATTCTGAGTGCTGCGAGCTGCTGGGTCAAAGCCCTGATTGTGTGGAGAGCTGATGGACGCTCAGCGCCGTGCAGATGAGGAGGAGGAGGAGGAGGAGGAGGACGCTCTGCTCTTACATCACAGCCCCTGGTCCATGTTCATAACAACGCTCCAGCTGCACACTGGTTCATAATAATAATAATAATGATAATAATAATGATAATGATAATAATAATAATAATAATAATAATAATAATAATAATAATAATAATAATAATAATAATAATAATAATAATAATGATAATGATAATGATAATGATAATAATAATAATAATAATAATGATAATAATAATAATAATAATAATAATGTTAAAACATTAACATGAAACAGAATTTAAATCAAAGATTTAAATCAAAGAGGCTGTTTAAATCATATTTTTACAATATAAAAACAGAAAAAAATAAGAACAGATTTTTTTTTCATAAGCACATTTTCACTCTTTCAGAAAATAATGCCTCAAATTATTTGCGGTTAAATCCAGATATTTTTCCAAGTCAGTTGTGGGTGACTTTCATGTGTGCTTCTAAATCCGAACAGATTTTGAATATAATATGACCTCTGTGAACAGGGTAGATATGTATCTGTGAATTTAAAAGTTGAGTAAGTAAAGTAAAGTAAGGTCCTGTAAGACTTGTTTGAATTCGGTCGAGGCTCTAGGACAATTGAGTTCCTAGTATTTAGTGAATGAGTCACACAGTGTTAGTGTTCTACCACATACAACTACACCATAATAACATTGACAACAAATCAAGTGTTGTGTGTGTACAAGTCAGATAATTGGACGAAAATGTGACAGAAGTGAAACAAAGCTGATGACAGATGACTCTGATCTGCTGACTCGTCTCAATCCCATCTGGGATTCTGAACTTTGGCAGTGGATCAATGTCTACGTTGGATTTCCCTGGTTCGGAGGCCGTTGGTACCGACTCGGACAGCAGACAGATGTAGTAAAAGGTCAAAGGTCGATGACACTGTGAATGGAATGAAACGTGTTGCGTCGCCATCCCAGCGCTCCTGGCTCCGCCTCCATCCCCAGAGGCCATTGTTCTTTCTCCTTGTCCGTCTGAACTCATCTCACTGTTAAATTCCATACACACAACGTGGTCGTACATCATCTAACACTGTCACATTCACATGCACATTTGTTGTCATCATGAGTTCTGTATTTTCTGTCTTTGGTTCTTCAAAGAACTCCCGAGGTGGGATGAGATGGGCTTTGTTCATGTAGACACCGTTGCTCTCATACTCTCATACTCTCATCTCATAGTTCCATTAGTCCACTTCTTTGTAGTACACTACTTCCTCACAAAGTGCACATATTTCCACGGGGTAGTTCTGTCTCAAATCAATCAACTCAAAGGAAATGACGTGAAAATGAGACTTCCTGCTGATACGCCAGCTGCAGCATTCTGTGAATATTTCCAACACATCGACCTTTGACCTCACATCTTAAACCTCCATCTACAGTGAAGACGACAATTTATCACACACAAGCACCAAACGTATGCCACAACGTCAACGACTGACAATGTGCTGCGGTTTACTAGCTAGCAAGCTAACATTAGCATATCCCCGAGGTGACGCTTGGTATCGCTGCTGTCCGACTCGTGAAAAGTGAAAGGTCGGCATTCATCACTAAGATGGCGCCCGCTGACGATGGAAAGCGTCCATCGATGCAAACTGAACTTTTCGTCCATTGGCGTGAATGTAGTGAACACATTCGCGTACTCAAATACTCAGTTTAAGTAGAGAAGTACAAGATTTGAGTACAGAGCCCAGGAGCATCACAGCTCAGGGATGCATGAGCGTCCTCTGTGGTCCCGTGTGTGTGTGTGTGTGTGTGTGTGTGTGTGTGTCGTCTGCTCTCACTGTGGGAGAACATCAGAGCAGAGACAGAGAGGAGCTTTGTTTACTCTTAGCGGTTCATGCGACTGTCACTGCGTGTTAGCGCGGTGGGATGAGTGACATCTATCTCCTCCTGCACGCTGCCTTTTCTTCTTTCTGACCCTGCAGCGCTGACAAATGAAGGAATCACAGTAGCAGACGGTGATGTGACACTGGAACAAAGTGACAGCTGTCGGAGTAACAGAACGACAAGAGGCTCGGTTTCTTTTCATCTTCCTTTGTTTGTTTCCTTCGGCCTCGGTTTCATGTTGTGATGGGATGCGTCCGCCATCAGTGCACCGCAGCACCAGAGGTTCTGGAAGACGTGTTCAGATACTCCAGTGTGATGGAATGGTACAGTTATTTTGGGTGTAACAATCCATCCATCTGGTTGGTTCAGTGACGCAGTCAAACTGTTGAAAACTCGACAACAACGATCAATTTATATCACAGCCTATCAGCTCATATGCCTTTATTTTGAAATTTCTTTCAAACACTGTTTTACAATATACAGTATGTATACATATATATATATATATATGTAGTATATATTGGTAGAAAGTGTTCAACCCCTGGCTGACTTGTAATAAATAAATAGAACAAGGAGCTCTTTGAAAGGAACGTCTCCACGAGAACTGTCTCCCTTCAGTGAGGGATAAACCCTGTCTCTAGTGTTTGCTCAAGTTACAAATAAACAGAAAGACCAGCTCCTTGGTGGAGGTAACAAGTCTAACACGTACCCACACGTTCTATCCTGCAGCTGCCTCAGATGGACGGACAGCCGAGACGACAGGATCCCGACACATCACGTCAAACACGAGACCACAAATACAGACGCTGCCTCCTCGACAGAAGCAAAGGTCGTTTCACAGCGGCTGCAGATGTCAGCTCCCTCTCACCGAGGCTCCAGTGACTGACAGGAAGAGTGAGGTCGTGACGAAGCTGCTGCTGTTGTCATCCACACATTGTCTGTTTGCTTCTTTGTTTATTAAAAGACAACGTTCACAGTTTTTGTCATCCTCATTATTTACTTCCTCCCTTTTTTAAACACGATAAATACAAACAAATAATAGAAAATCCCAAAACTTGAATGAAAACAAGGAGAAGGAAGGCGTCTGCAAAGCATCAACACACATGTTGTGCAGAAAAAGAAAATGGAATTTAAAGCAATTAGCAAACGATGTCAGATGTAAAACAAACCACAGGTTTGGTCAGAGCATGAAGTAGGTCATCACACATCAAACGTCTCCAGATGTTCCTTCAAGTTCTCATCACCCTCCGTTAAAAACAAGCAGGTGATCGCAAACAGCCTCAGGGTGGGTTGGATAAAATCAGGATGCAGCTCTGTTGTCGGTGAACGTACAGATGTTCCGCCAACCAAAAAACGGACACACGGCACCGACTTGAATGTTGGACAAGTCCTTGTGTCCTCGGCGTCATCCGAGTCGCACAGCTCCATGTCGATATCTTTAATTAGTTGAAGCTGTGTGTGAGCAGGACATCAACAACCAACTGAGTGAAACTTACATAAATACATTTATAGGATCTGAAGAGGAACAAGATCAGACCATTGTACATTGAAGTGTGTTACTTCCTCACACTGTTCTGTTCTTCTTACAGTTATACGGTTGTAAACACCACTAATCTTTAGTGTGTAAGGTACTGTGGGATCTGATCCTTTTACCCTTTTTACCCTTTTTACTATGTGTGAGTGGATCCTGCGTGTTCTTTTAATGAAGCGATAGGAGAAGGTATTTGGGCATAAATCAGTTTTAATCTGTCAGTCAACATGTAGTAAACAGAGCTCTGGGTCGGATCTTCTAGTCCCTGACCAACAACACAACGTGTCAGTTCACCAAGTGTGACTGACTAGATCTCCCTGACCCAGTATGTTATAATACAAAGTGGGAATGGTGAAGTTGTCTGGGTCTTCTTCTCACTGGCTGTTCTCCGTGGTGTTAATGATCTTCTCAGGATGTCTCCTCTGCTGATTGGCCGTCGCCATCTGACTCCTCATGGAATGCGGTTCCTCAGTGTGAAAGCTGTAACTTTTTGTTTGTTATGTTTACAATAGACACTTCAGTGACTCTCTGGTATCTCTGTCCACCATCAACACAGTTGTTTTCCAAAATTTATTTTGTTTTTAATTCATACTCTGTCTGAACAAGGTGAACACAGAATCCGTTTTCAGCCCCGGCGTTAAACGCATTTCCGGTGTCAGGGTGAAGGAAGCTGCCGTTGCCTCTCCGTGTTGAATCTCACCACCGTGTTGTGTTGTTTTCTTTTCTTTTTTTCCGTTTTTCAGTGTTTTTCTTTGTTCACTTCAAGCAGCAGCCACCGATAGTGAGCGGATCTTGTTCCCACAGTCATTGCTGCTCCCTTCTCCTGGTCAAAAATCACACGTTGGACGGTTGAATCTACCAGGCTAACAAAGAATTACCCCTGGGATCGGTTATTCTGTTTTCGTTGTTTACTTCAGGTGTCAGTGAGCGGATCTAATTACCACAGTAACTCCAACAGACCAGTATTTAATTTTCTTTTCTTTCCTTTTTCGTTTTGGATAGTTCTATTTGCTCAGCAGACAAGGAAGTGCCCCTTCTTCTCCGCTTTTGTTGAATTTCAGCGCCCCCTATTGGTCTGGAGGATGAACTGCAGCCTGTCAATGCGTGTTCGCGGAGTGAAGCCAGCGAGTTCATGCATCAAGAGACAATAGCTCATTAATATGCTCACCCTGCCGCCAACTGGTCAGGGGTACGGCTGAGGTACTGCTTGGGAATACCGTAATGACATGACTATCCGTGCTAGAAAACACTGATCAAGTTCCTGACAGTTGAGTTGTTACTCCAAAGCGTGGCAGCGTGAATGTGGCATTGGGGACACAGTCGACGTTGAAGGGTTCATAACTTCATGTAGCGTTAAACTCAGCGCATTAAGAAGGAGACTGTGTTTATGGTTCCTCTGCTGTGGTTCAGGAGTGAAACCCTGACCCACATTTCACCAGAGAGACGCAATAAGAGCAGAATGTTCACGGAACGCTAGTCGCTTCTCGTCCCCTCGGGAAACATCTGTGCTCTCTCACTTTACTTACTGTTTTTTTTTTCTGCTCAGCATCAGTGAAATATCCAACATCACCAGCAACTCCAGCACAAAACCTGCAACCACACGCCGGCTGTGGTCAAAATACTTTAAGTATAGAAGGATGGGATGTGAGACTCAGCTATAGACACATGGACCCACAGACGTATGGACATACTGACACCAACACAGGTAAAAAAAACCAAAAAGCACCTCAACACACTTTGATGATGACATCAACAGAAGGTTACTGGTGTCATCCGTGATGTGCTCTGATGGTTCAGAGCAGCCGATGGGACGCGTTCCAACAGCATTTGCTCGCTCACTGACGTGTGACTGAGCAGCTCCAGAGTCTCCAGAGCTGTGTCTGCTTTCACAGCAGCAGCATGTGGACATGTATTCTTCACTGCTCTCATGCCCTGATGAAAACACATGATTCATTCAGCTGAGTTTGAGTTCACGGATCACAAAGCCCCCGTGGACTTCACAACAACACACAACACCCCCAATGCGCTCCGCACTCACCTGGCTGAAGTTCTGACCTTCTGCGGGCTCTTTGACAGTCGGACTCCCTGCCGGCAGCTTTGAAGGCTGATGGATCATCTCCTGAGGGCACACGCTCCGACCTCTGAAGCGCGGCGGAAGACGGAGTTCAACGTATGTGAGATGAAATCAAAGGTCAAAGGGGATGAAACGGCAGTCAGTGTTTCAGAGGTATGACAACTGCACCATCATCACTGATGGACGACGACCTCTCAGGTGGGTGGGGCTTGAAGTCAACATTTATTTAGTACCCACTGTACATGGATTTACACATAACACAACAACACAGATCTCCCAGCCACACAGACCGTGGTGAAAAACTGGCCGTCGTCATTCAGCTGCACTCTGAAGTCGGTGTGTGAAGCTTTGTGGTGTCATTGTGTTATTATTGTCGTACATGAGACAAAACAAACCGCTCCTGTAAGAACTCTCCTCACGCGACTCATCAGAGAAAGACTTTGTCAGTTTGGGATCATTAGTACGATAATATCAGCTGGAGACGTTTCACTGGATCGACTACAGTTACAGCTTCTGGTCAGTGTTCATCTGCTGATTCCCTCAGTAGATCGATCTGTTGTTTGTCTGTGACCAAAACCTACTGAACTGTGTCGTGGAGAAGTACCACCAAGTACCGACTGAAGTACGACTGACCACACTCCACTGGCATCGTCATACTTCCTCATTCACACATGAATGTTGACATAAAGTGGTGTGTACGTGTCCCCACCGTCTCCACTGATATCGACGCCTACGGGTAAGAACCCCCCCCCCCCATTGGTCCGTATTGGTCTGAGAGATTTTTATCAAACAGAGTTGTATTGTCTGTTTGTTCTTCAGCAGCAACTCACAGTGACAAAAAGATGCATTTCACAGAAGAGACATGTTTCTCTTTAAGAACAAGAACAAGAGAATTCACATTTGACCTTTGACATCACCTGATCCAGTCCACCTGATCCAGTCCACCTGATCCAGTTCATCTGATCCAGTCCACCTGATCCAGTCCACCTGATCCAGTCCATCTGATCCAGTCCACCTGATCCAATCCAGTGATCCAGTCCACCTGATCCAGTCCAGTGAACCAGTCCACCTGATCCAGTCAATCTGATCCAACCCACCGATCCACTCCACCTGATCCAGTCCACCTGATCCAATCCAGTGATCCAGTCCAGTGAACCAGTCCACCTGATCCAATCCAGTGAACCAGTCCACCTGATCCAGCCCATCTGATCCACTCCACCTGATCCAGTCCACCTGATCCACTCCACCTGATCCAGTCCACCTGATCCAATCCAGTGAACCAGTCCACCTGATCCAATCCAGTGAACCAGTCCACCTGATCCAGTCCATCTGATCCAATCCACCGATCCACTCCACCTGATCCAATCCAGTGATCCAGTCCACCTGATCCAGTCTATCTGATCCAGTCTATCTGATCCAATCCAGTGATCCAATCCACCTGATCCAATCCAGTGATCCAGTCCAACTGATCCAAACCAGTGATCCAGTCCAGTGAACAAGTCCACCTGATCCAGCCCATCTGATCCAATCCACTGATCCAGTCCACCTGATCCAATCCAGTGATCCAGTCTATCTGATCCAATCCGGTGATCCAGTCCATCTGATCCAATCCAGTGATCCAGTCCAGTGATCCAGTCCGGCCATCCGATCATCCTGTGGGACAGGAACGCTGTGATTGGTCGCTGGCTGTCTGGCAGGAAGACAGAGCTGCTGTGTTGAGGCCGACAGCTCGGACGGACACGAGCCGGACGGGAACAACACGGACACACGGCGGATTTATTCTCAGCGGGACAAGCGGGGACATTTTGGTGTGTTGGAGCCGCGGAGGACCCGGATGTTGGGCTTCCCCCCCTCGGACCGTGTGTGTCCGCTTGTCGCCGCCGTGATGGTGAAAACACCGAAGCTCCGGTGACAAACGTGTCGGAACAACGGCTGAAACACCCTCCAAAGTCCGGCTGAGTGAACCGAACCGGACCAGCAGCTCCCGATTCACTGCGTCTGCGACAGTCCGAAACACTTGGAACCGTCTCAGCATCAGGTGAGTGTCTGATCCGCCGCGTCCATCTGCCTCGACCATCTGTCGGTGTTGTGTGTTCTTGATTCGAACGGTTCGGACGGATCGGTACCGGGCCTCGGTGCTGGATCTAACAGCGCACCGGCGGACTCACAGCACATTTGGGCTCGAAGAGCAACGAACCTCCGTCATTTGGTGTCCTCAGCTGTCCCCTGTGTCCTTATCCTCTGTCCTAGTCCTCAGCCTGTCCTAGTCATCCGTCCTAGTCTTCTGTTTGTCTGTGTCCTAGTCATGGGTCCTAGTCTCCTGTTTGTCTGTGTCCTAGTCATGTGTCCTAGTCTCCTGTTTTTGTCTGTGTCCCAGTCATGTCTCCTTGTCGTGTGTCCTAGTCCCCTGTTTGTCTGTGTCCTAGTCTTCTGTTTGTCTGTGTCCTAGTCATGTGTCCTAGTCTTCTGTTTGTCTGTCTCCTAGTCATGTGTCCTAGTCTCCTGTTTGTCTGTGTCCTAGTCTCCTGTTTGTCTGTGTCCTAGTCATGTCTCCTTGTCATGTGTCCTAGTCATGTGTCCTAGTCCCAGTCCCCATGTCCATTCTAAACCAACGTCCGTCTGCAGCTCACATCCACCATCCAACCAGTGTCACAGCAGCGTTACCCTGTCACACTGTAACACAAATACTACACAACATTGACGGAAACGTTACCTGTGCTACTCTGTGTACCAGAGATGTTACACAATATTAAATGTAAACACTACGAGTGTAACTGTGTAGTACATGATATTATAGTAGGTAGATATGGTTGATATGTTTCATGTCAACATGATTCTCAGAGTTGTTTGGAACAAGGTGTGGGACACAAGGAGGAGGAGGATGCGCTTGAAACAGTTCTTCAAATGTTATTTTATGAGCAAAGAAACCGTAACGGACTAAATTCCATCCATTGCTGCATCCTCCAGCGTTCCTCCATCAGGGAGTGAAGACCCCCCTCCTCCAAATCACACACGCTGCCGTTCACTGGCAGACACGGAGAGAGGCTCATCCCTCCCCTCTCAGCTTCAGTCCGTTGGTGACTTCAGGTGTCACAGACACGAACCCACACAGGAATGTGACCGACATGACACCGCTGTCACATGTTCAACAGACACGAGGAGTGTGACGCTGTCTGTGACTGACGTGTTACACTGTCTGTAACTGACGTGTTACAAGTGTTACAAGTGTTACACTGTCTGTAACTGACGTGTTACAAGTGTTACACTGTCTGTGACTGACGTGTTACACTGTCTGTAACTGACGTGTTACAAGTGTTACACTGTCTGTAACTGACGTGTTACAAGTGTTACACTGTCTGTAACTGACGTGTTACACTGTCTGTAACTGACGTGTTACACTGTCTGTAACTGACGTGTTACACTGTCTGTAACCGATGTGTTACAAGTGTTACACTGTCTGTAACCGACGTGTTACAAGTGTTACACTGTCTGTAACTGACGTGTTACAAGTGTTACACTGTCTGTAACTGACGTGTTACAAGTGTTACACTGTCTGTAACTGACATGTTACACAACAGTCAACAGACATGTTACGAGTGTTACACTGTCTGTAACTGACATGTTACAAGTGTTACACTGTCTGTAACTGACGTGTTACTCAACAGTCAACAGACATGTTACGAGTGTGACACTGTCTGTAACTGACATGTTACAAGTGTTACACTGTCTGTAACTGACGTCTTACTCAACAGTCAACAGACATGTTACGAGTGTTACACTGTTTGTAACTGACATGTTACAAGTGTTACACTGTCTGTAACTGACGTGTTACTCAACAGACATGTTACGAGTGTTACACTGTTTGTAACTGACATGTTACGAGTGTTACACTGTCTGTAACTGACGTGTTACAAGTGTGACACTGTCTGTAACTGACGTGTTACAAGTGTGACGCTGTCTGTAACTGACGTGTTACTCAACAGTCAACAGACATGTTACGAGTGTTACACTGTCTGTAACTGACATGTTACGAGTGTTACACTGTCTGTAACTGACATGTTACGAGTCTTACACTGTCTGTAACTGACATGTTACGAGTGTTACACTGTCTGTAACTGACGTGTTACAAGTGTGACAGTCTGTAACTGACGTGTTACTCAACAGTCAACAGACATGTTACGAGTGTTACACTGTCTGTAACTGACATGTTACGAGTGTTACACTGTCTGTAACTGACATGTTACGAGTCTTACACTGTCTGTAACTGACATGTTACGAGTATTACACTGTCTGTAACTGACATGTTACGAGTGTTACACTGTCTGTAACTGACATGTTACGAGTGTTACACTGTCTGTAACTGACATGTTACGAGTGTTACACTGTCTGTAACTGACGTGTTACACGTGTGACACTGTCTGTAGCCGACATGCTGCTCAGTATCTCACTGAGAATCTTTCACTGTCAGAGATGTCACAGAGATGGGATGTGCCATGTTTACCTGGAAGTAACAGAAACGATGTTACAAGTGTTACACTGTTTGTAACCACAATGTTACACAATACTTAATGGATGGAATGTTCCCGGGACACTCAGCGCGCACACGGAGTGAGTAGAACGGCCGTGATCGTCTGTGGGGAGTGAGGAGGTCTGTCAGTAGACAGAAGCAGTCAACTGACTCCCACAGAGAAACGTTGGGCTCGTTTTCATCTCGGCACACAGATAAAGATCAAACAGAGGAGGAGAGGAAACAAACCCCACAGGACCTTTGGGGAGAACTGGATGTATAGAAAGTCAAACACATTATAGAGAGAGAAAATGCTGCCAAGTAAACTAACGTAGTAAGAAAAACAATCAGTCAGAACAAAACAACGATATACGTGTGCGCGCACACACACACACACACACACACACACACACACACACACACACACACACACACACACACACGTACACGCTGTAGCTCATTTCAGCATTTTGAAGAAACCCCATGTGTAAATGTGCAGATCGTACGCACCTTTCTCTCCAGGATGAAACGACGTAGGTAATAATCAATCAATAATCAATAATTGCAGCTCTTCCTGATGAAGTATTCTCCTGATTTCAACAACTGGATCGGATGTATCAACTCTTGTGACTGAGGAGCTGAAACGTCGTCGTCGTACTGTTTTGTTACAGTGAACTGACGTTTCAGCTGGAACTGATTCCACCGTTTTGGCCGGTTTCGGACTGTTTTGACCTCTCTGCTCTTAGTTGTTTTGTACTGTGTTGACCTCCATACTCCAGGAACCTTTGACTGTGGTTGATTGACAGTGGGAGTTTTCTGCGGTTTGTTTGCATTTAATTAGTTTCCAGAAGGTCAAACTGCTGCGAATGCACTTGTCATGTCCGCTGTGATCGCTGTGTGAACTTGGTGGGAAGTTTTCCAGAACCTTGGAGAGAAGGTCCACCATCAGCAGACACCAATCCTGGAGGTGATAAATGATGATATTTTATGACCGATGATTACAGACACTTTCCTCAATTTACCTGATCTGTGTGAAGTGGAAGAAGACGGGATAGATGATTATTACATTTCCTTCAGACATCCCAGAACCACATTATCACCAGAATGTCACGGACTGTAAGTGTCACCATATTATTACTGTATTTTATGGATTTTGTTGCACAATGTTTTTCAGAAACAGTTGCTGAGTAATTTTCACTTCATTTATCGTTAATTTTGACTATATTACTTCTGACTAGCGTCAAGTATGACTTTCTACGTTCAACTAACACCTTCTCAGGCTTGTGACACCGTCGTGAGCGTTTCCTCTGCGTCTGTGTCTCGGAATTAAACCACACCGCTGTGTTTCCATTTGTTACCGCACTAACTACACAAAGATCGTCATGGCTTCCTGCGGACAAATCACCTTTACGGCGGTTGTATCTGCAAACATAGGTATATGTTTTTGTACTGGTGTACAAAATGAAGCTTGACTTCAGTAAGTCATGTGTTCTTGTATTCCCCATCTCCATGCAGCTTCAAGACATGTTCCTTTAGTTTTGCCGGTGCAAGACTAGATTTGCTCAACTTGGCATTGTTCGTATGGACAAAAAAATAAGAAAGAAATCACACGACGTACAACCCCGACAGTCACACGTCAACTGCTGACCTGATCAATTCCTCGCAGCACTGACTGGTTACCGTGATCATCTGCAGCCAATGATGGCCAATCGGGGCGTGTCATCACCAGTCAGGCGTGTCTTGACCTCCGTGGCAGAGGCTCCACCGAACCCCTAAGACCGACTCACTGATGGAACCCAGGTTAAGAACCACTGACGTAGATACATCTCTGGACTCCGACGTCAGACTCTGCTGGAGGTGACGTGTTGTAGGTACGCCATCAGTAAGACGCTGAAGTATAAGTCAGACTTAATCTGACAAAATGTAAATATCACAAGGCTGAAGATGTCTGAAAATGGCTGTTTTTTGAGACAACAACAAATATGTTCCATTTGTAAGGATACATAATACATGGCGGTCATTTTTAGACAGTATGTTCCCCTCTCTTCATGGATCCTTTTGCAAAAGGGAGGTTTTGGCCTTCGGACAACTCAACATAAATTTGACCAAAATGTAAAAGTGGGGTCCTTGAAGTGTCTAGGGAGAAAACCCCCCCCAGAACTCTGGCCCTCTGACAAATGTAGCTGATGACGTCTGCCATCGAAGAAACAGACTTGTTGTGTTTGTTCCTGGACTATGACGGAACAAGTCTTTCCTGTCGATGTGGTTCACCTGAAAGAATCCTTTGCAGCTGATGACCCAGAGCTTTGAGACCACCATCAGACCACCAGCAGCTCCGTCCGTCCCTGGAAACGCTGCGCAATGCGCCAACGTCGCCGATGTGATGTGTTTGTCTTCAGTAATGAGCGCAGCGTGAACTTTCAGGGGCTTAATGGCGGAACAGCAAACAAACCTGTTGTGTTCACTGCTTCATTGATTTCTCTGTTCCTGCCCGCCGGCATTAGACACACACACACACACGCACACGTTCAATCCGCTCCTGTGGTGCGGGGGACATTGTTGTTTCATGAGTGATAAAGCCAGTAGAAGTTTGTCAGCAGCAGCTGAGCGACCTCGGGGACACATCCTAGTGAAGATACTGAAGGTGAAGTCAGGAGTTGGATGACATCAACAGTGTGTGGTACTTTGATACTGAGCACTGGTCCGGTGCGCCGACACAGACGCTCCGGGTGATCATCGAGTCATTTAGCAGAATTAATTGGAGGGAGGTGAGAGCTGCTCTCTCACTAGATTTATTACACCGACCACATTTATCTGGAAAATTCCACTTATTGAATTGTAAACATTCGTTCAGATGGAATGCCCCTTTGTTTACAGTATGTGACCCCTTTGTTTACAGTGTCTGACCCCTTTGTTTACAGTATGTGACCCCTTTGTTTACAGTGTCTGACCCCTTTGTTTACAGTATGTGACCCCTTTGTTTACAGTGTCTGACCCCTTTGTTGACAGTATGTGACCCCTTTGTTACAGTATGTGACCCCTTTGTTTACAGTGTCTGACCCCTTTGTTACAGTATGTGACCCCTTTGTTTACAGTGTCTGACCCCTTTGTTTACAGTATGTGACCCCTTTGTTTACAGTATCTGACCCCTTTGTTGACAGTATGTGACCCCTTTGTTTACAGTGTCTGACCCCTTTGTTGACAGTATGTGACCCCTTTGTTGACAGTATGTGACCCCTTTGTTTACAGTGTCTGACCCCTTTGTTTACAGTATGTGACCCCTTTGTTTACAGTGTCTGACCCCTTTGTTGACAGTATGTGACCCCTTTGTAGACAGTATGTGACCCCTTTGTTTACAGTATGTGACCCCTTTGTTTGTGTCTTCTTCGTCACATCGTCTTCTGTGTATGTAAAACACGGCGCTCATCAACTGTGTTAATGTAGTAAAAGGAGTGAAAGTTGGAAACTTTCCGTGGTAATGAATGGTAATGGATGGGAATATTCACGCTCAAGGGGTTGTAGATCTAGTTGGTGAAATCTACGTGAGCATCATGTAGACTGAAGGAGGCCACGCCCCCTGGAGGCCACGCCCCCCCTGCGCCTCCATCACATGCACAGGGGATCTCTAGAACCTGAGGACAACAAGAAAACAGAAGTTAACAGGAAATGATCATGAGCAGTGTTTGTCTGCAGCTCCCAGGAAACAAACCAGCATCAGAAGTAAAAGTGACAGACAACAATCGAGTCACTGACCAGGGCCCTGTACCACGAAGCAGGATTTGGGTTTTAGCGAGATAACTTCAGGGTTGATCCTGGAGCTTCGGTACCACGAAGCCGGATTTCGTTTAATCAAGACCTGTTACCATGGTAATTTACTCTGAAAAACTGTCAGGATTGAATCAGATCCTGTAAACAGCACCACCCACTGGCCAATCAGATGTCAGAAAAAACAATGACCTGCCCATTCCTCCACATAAGACAGGTGGTGAGGAGAGTTTTTTTAATCTCCCAAAACTCTATTGAATTGTCTGTGGTACAAAACAAATGTCATGACATTTAACCATTATATGGTGAGGAGAGAGTTACGGCGTGAAAGAATCTTCTGGGACCGATCGGACCCGTTAAATCTCACCGAATTTGACCGATTCTCACACCCTGGACCACAGACAGTGTACATCACCCTGAGGTTCTTTGACACGGGTCGTTTCCTTTATTCAGTGGGACTGATCAGAAACACCGTCTGTCGGTGGTCCACCAAGTGACCTCTGACCTCACTGATTGGAAAGATGAGTTTGTTGTCTTCACGAGACACTTTCCATACATGTGGTTCAGTGAAGGAAATGTGAACAGTGTCATCTCCACACTTCATTCATGGTGTTTGAGGGCCCCCCCTCAGATGATATTTTTGTTCTTTGTCCCTGATCATCTCTAACACAGATCCGTCAGATGATTTGATTCAGACTGTAGGTCCAGGTAGCTTCCTTCTTTGGTCACATCTGGGGAGGAGTCAGGTGGGGGGGTACTTGAAGGAAGTAGTAAAAGCTGTTTTACCATCGGAATGTACGAATGAACTGGGGGGGGGGGTCCTACTTTTTGCTGATCCCTCGTTTGCTCACTGACTTGCACTGTGTTTTAGAGGTTTTTTGTGGGATTCACTGTTTGGATTTTATCCTTAATAAATGAAAGTAAACAACAGACATTGGAGCCTGTAGTTTTTATTGTTTCTATTGAGATGTGCTGCCAGCTGCTTTGTCTTCTTCTGTCAGCTTCCACAGTGTTTGTCTTTTCTACAATGTCTGACTTCTTCTCCTCCTACATTTCCAGCATTAACCTCTGCGGCCGGCGCGAGGCACTCTGTCTCCCGTCAGTGTGTCCGGACTGTGATTGGTCTGCTGCCTCGAACACACCTCTTATATGTGCACGTTCACGGGTCTTGATGAGACAAAGCTGGGTTGAATTAGTGAGTTGGTATCCAGCTTCGTGGTACCGATGATCCTGATCGCCACGGTCTCACTAAGTCAGTCTTGGACCAATGGAGTTGATCCAGGACTTATTAATCGAGCTTTGTGGTACAGCCCCCTGGTCTGTGGCGTCCATGTCTGTTTCCAGGTTTATACCCAGTTCATGATGCACATGAGTTCAGCATATTACTGTAGATTTCAGTGTCTCTGATTAAAATGCTTCTTTGGTTCTGTCTTTGTTGAAGCTGGTATTTGATCAAATCCGCATCCAGAACATCTGGTGGACGAACACACGACAACGAGCTGGAGGCTCTGGTGTGTCGTCATCGAACAACATTTGTTCACGTTCTGTTTTCAGTGATTGACGCTCTGCGGGTTACGCTATAGTTAACGTAACCTTGTCTGAGTGTATGTGATCACCGGGTGACGATGAGGTCTCAACCTGACATGAACCGGTTTTAAACGAGGAATCGTGCTTATGATCAGAGCGATGACTCTACTTCCTGTCAGCCTGTAAGACATGAGTTCCTCTGGGCTGTTGTGTGTCACATACTGTGATCCTGTCTTCGTTGCATATTTAGTTTTCTTTCATTTTCTTTCACTCGTGTGTCAACAGGAGCAGTGCTCCACTTTCAGTGTACGATCTGTATAATGACGATTAACGACTTCTAATTAGCGTTTGTCTCCGAGATGAATCCTCCCAATGCACTGAGACGAGAAGGAACTGTGTCATATCTCCACTGCAGATAGATAGATTTATTTATATATAATATTTGTGTGTGTGTGTGTGTGCGTGCGTGCGTGCGTGCGTGCGTGCGTCAGCGTCTCTGACCCACTTTGTGTCTCCGTCCCCTCTCAGGGCCATGAATCAGTCCAGACGGCAGCTGCTCCCCACATAGAGGTCACGTCACCTCTCCTTTCCTTCGCTCCGGTCCAGAGGATGCTGGGAATGTGTCGTGGGCGCAGGAAGTTCCTGGCGGCCTCTCTCGCCCTGCTCTTCATCCCAGCTCTCACCTGGCTCTACCTGTCGGTCGGCAGCTTTCAAGGTGAGAACGTCAGCTCAGGTCTCAAATCCATCCCGGACCTACGACGTCACCGGCCCACAAATGTAACACGCACCAACAACTGTGATGGGACCGTTTGAGTCATGTCACCCTTTGTGTCTGAAGGTGATCGGCAACGAGCAACAAATGATGGCCATCTTGTTGTAGTTAGTGCAGTCACGAGATCCGACTGGTTTTCAGTCACTGTCACCTGAAGGAAACACAGAAAAAACAAAAAGAAGAAGAAGCAGAAAAACCCAAACCCAGCGATTACTTAATTAAAACTATTTGAAGCAGCCGCTGCAGGCGCCTGTTGAAAACACACATCTTCAACACACACACACACACACACACACACACACACTCTTCAAACATAGAAAGATGAAATGAATGAGTGAATGAAGTCCAACCCTCGGTCCATCCAAACAACTGACTGTGATCTGATGTGATCCACCCTTTGATCCATTCCACAGGTGATCTTCCAGTGCTTATGAGTGAGCAGGAGTCAGTACTACAGCAGTATATGTACTACTACTATATACTATCATACTACCGTACTATACTATACTATACTATAGTCTCAGCTCCTCTGATGGACCTGACAGGACCACAGATCCATTCATCCCCTTTCTACCACTTATCCAGGAGCCCAGTCACATAGTCACTCCAGAGTGTCCTGGGTCTTCCCCAGGGTCTCCTCCTGGTGGAACATGCCTGGAACACCTCCCTCAGGGGGGGGCCAGGGGGCATCCGATACAGATACCCGAGCCACCTCAGCTGGCTCCTCTCGATGTGGAGGAGCAGCGGCTCTACTCCGAGCTCCTCCCGGGTGACAGAGGTCCTCACCCTATCTCTAAGGGATTGCCCCCCCCCCCCCGAAACTCTTTCAGCCCTTTGTATTTGAGATGTTGTTCTTTCGGTCATGATCCAAAGTTTGTGACCATAGGTGAGGGTAGGAACGTACATTGACCGGTAGATTGAGCTCAGCTCCTTCTTCACCACGACGGACCGGTGACCAGAGACCACAGTGGTGATCAACCACCTGTCAACTCCATCGCTCCATCCTTCCCTCACTGGTGAACAAAACCCCAAGATATTTACAGTAAACTCCTCC
Source organism: Aeoliscus strigatus (assembly GCA_901007665.1). Lineage (NCBI taxonomy): Eukaryota > Metazoa > Chordata > Actinopteri > Syngnathiformes > Centriscidae > Aeoliscus > Aeoliscus strigatus. The sequence goes on along the minus strand of CAAKHB010007160.1, from coordinate 553 downwards.
ACTTGAGCCAAGGACTCTCCTCCGACCCGGAGACGACAAACACTACGATTCGGTTCGGATCAGTGGGACTGGACATGATTTGGTTCAGTCTGTTTCTGTTCTTTGTGCCATGTAGAGGATCATGGAACGTTACTGACACAAGTCAAAACTAGATTGTGTTATATGCAGTGATGTAACAGGTCTCACATGTCATGACAAGTCAGTACTACAAACGTACGTTTCCTCCCTTCAAATAGATTCGTCAGAGTATTTGCCTTCATCCATGCGACACGTTGCAGTTTTCCTGAACTGACTGTCGTACTTTGACTGTGAATACTTCAAACACAGTTTCCTTCTGTACTCACTGAACCTGAATATTACAAAGATCCAAATTATTTGTGGGTATTTTTCCTCATGAAAAGAATAAACTGTAATAATGAACAGAAAAGACCAGAACCAACGTGCTAACGTGCCCAGACCACACAGAAAGGGTGTGTGTTGTGTGTGTGTGTGTGTGTGTGTGTGTGTGTGTGTGTGTGTGTGTGTGTGTGTGAGCATGTCACGGGACCCGACG
>CAAKHB010007159.1:9768-27417 GCA_901007665.1 Aeoliscus strigatus | reverse complement strand
TGGGGGGGGGGGTCACTGGGAGCCACTGGGAGCCAATCAAAGCTGTACACCTGTGACAAACAGGGCATCAGTCCAACGGTTTTATTACGGATATCGCTGCTGCGATAAGAACGCTGCAGTCGTGTCAGTTTTCCGGAGTGTATGAAGCTAGGATGAGTTGATCAGACAGCTGTGTTCACCACCGCCCACACAGTCTGACACACAGGCTGACTTACAAATGTTGAATCAAACAATAGTTGACCACATTCCACATGGAGCTATCAGGTTCTGAGACTGTTGACAAACCCACGTCTGGTACCACCAGTCGTTTGATGCCAAACTGCATTCTAGCAGTCCATTGAGGTTAGTAGGCTGTGCGATGATTAACTCTCTCTTTGTTTTGCTGTTGCTTTTCCTTCGGTAGGGTTCTCTCAGATCTCTTATCTAAGTCTTATCACCTCCTGGTCACAGACCTCCTTTTCTGCTGCTCGCATGCTCACAGACACACACACCTTCGACAAATATTTGGCTGCTTGAAAGACTGCCTGAAGACAACCCACACGCACACACGCACACACGCACACGCTCGTGCTGAGTGAGAATGATGACATCTGAATTCAAGACGGATTTCTCTTCAGTAGCATCAGCGGATTATTTTCTTCTTCGGCTGTGTGTTGGACTCTTTCCCCCACCTTTCACAAATGAGTCCGTGCACTTTCCTGGCCGTGCTCTGCATGTGTTGATACAATCAGCTGGTTATCCATTACCTCTCGCTGACTACCCCTTTGCCTCTCACATCTTAAAGGGACACCTTATTCACAGGTGATGGGACAAGAAATGCGCACCGTCCTTCTTTGGTAGCCTGAAATGACCTTCGACCGTCAGGAAAGAAACAGTAATCGCACCAAAGACGTGCAAACTGTCCCTTTTGATGACAAAATCTTCGAATAATAAGGGTTTTGCTTTCCTTTCGGGCCAAGCTGCCTGTGATTTCAACATGAATCCGACTGACCAATGAGGAAATGCTATGCGTTTCAGAAACTATGCAATGAAGTTGGATGTTAATGGTAAATAATCCATCTTGCTGCTGAATCTTTCCTCCACTTTGGATTAAAAGAAATAGTTTCATTTGAGAGATAACTGAGTTACCTGACACAACCAGCAGAGGCCAAAGTATCAAATTCCGCTCTTTTTCTAATTTTCCAGAGCATTCCGTGGCTGCCAAAACAGGTGGCTGTTTCCCTGGTGATGCTCAGGTCATCCTGGAGGGTGGAGCTACAAAACAGATGCGTGATCTTCAGCCTGGTGACCGTGTTTTGGCGTCCTCACCAGCAGAGGGCTCCCTTCTGTACAGCCCAGTATTATCCTTTTTGGACCACCAACCAAACAGCACAAAGATCTTCAACATCATCGGCACCGACACAGGACATAACATTACGCTTACAGCAGCACACCTGATATTTGTTGCAGAATGTGCTGGCGGACTGACCGAGCTGAGAAGAGAAGAAAGCGGTCATGTGCCGTTTCTGGACCCCGTACGTGACGGCGGGCCAAGCTGGGCAGAAGGTGTGAGGACAGTTTTTGCTAGTGAGGTAAAGCCGGGACAGTGCATACTAACATCGCAAGGGAACGTGGCAACTTTTTCAGTTGTGACCTTTGTGGAGGAGCGATGGGGCACTGGGTTATACGCCCCTCTGACCCAGCACGGCTCCATCGTGGTGAACCATGTGCTGGCGTCCTGCTATGCCGCTGTGGACAACCATCACTTGGCCCACTGGGTTCTGGCCCCGCTGCGATTCTTCTACAGCCTGATGGGACCTTCAGAACCGCAGACTGGTCTGCACTGGTACCCTCAGTTTCTCCAGAGGCTGGGGCAAACGCTGCTGGACGCTGGACACTTCCACCCGTTGGGATTCGAGCGAGGACATAGATAGAAGTCATGGAGACATATTTCCCGCTGATGACTTTAACACCAAAGCACAGAACAGAGATATCCTTCACACACAGAGGGGAACTTTTAAAGATGCTGTTCTGTAAATGTGTATATTACAAACTCTATTTGTATTTGCTGTGCTTCCTCACACGCTTCGTAGCACATGCCAGAAACAGAAAAAAGAAGATGGAGGTGTGACAGCAGCAAGGCAAGCACAGTTGTGCAAGTACTTAGTCAACGTTTAATTGAATACCAACAAAAATACTGACCAAAGTATCTCACCCATTCAAGTATTGTCCATCAGTTTCACAACTTCACCACAGAGCACCTTAGAGTGCTTTTTGGTATAAAACATAAGCAGGGGAGAAAACAGCCTCGTTTCAACATGAATATGTACTGTAAGTCCAAAGAAAACGATCAAAGTCAGACCTACTTTTTCAGAGAGGCGTCAAAGGATGCTGGTTTTGGGCTGTTGTTGTAGATGACGGTCCATACGAGAGAAGGTTCAAGTGATGTCAACATTTAAGGAGGAGGAGATGAGTGAACAGTGTGATTTCAAGCTCTACATGTTATTTATATATTCAAATACTGGTAAGAAGTAAAGAAAGATCATTTTAAATTAACCGTTTGTATTTACTCTCATCACAGTTAATTCACTGATTCATCACTCTTTTATGTAGAGTTTCTGTTGTTTGAGGTATGTGAAAATTGCTCGGCAAAATTGTATATAACAAGACAGTTTTGATGAGTTCTTTGTCATGGAGGTGCAAAAACCAAAACAAAGCACTATGAAACGCTAATCAACGCACTACATACGTATATATGCACACTTTATACAGTGTATTTATACAACACAGCTCTAGGGTCTAGAATCTCCAAATGTGTTGAGTTGAAGTTTTTTATTTAAATGTCGAGTGTGCCATAAATAAAACATCACTGAGTGGAGTTGACATTCCTATTGATAGGAAAGGGTTAAAAACATTCGTGATAAATACAGTTTCCAATGTATCATCTGCAAATCTGTACATCTGGTTCCATGTTAGCAACATAAACAGCAGTGGGCTCAGTACACGGCTCTGAGGGATTCCAGCACTCGGTGTAATGTAGCTCTGATGAACTGACCGTTCCCACAACAATCCAGTGACAGTGGCAGTGATCTCCAGTGCGATAATGATGTAAGATTAAGTCATTGGGATGTTCTGGTGTCGGTTCCACGTCCGGCTGAGAGAGTGCAGTGAATATTGCGTCTATGGTGACTCTCTTGTGAGCGACCTGCAGTGGATCCAGTGACATGGGGAAGCTGGTTGCAACGTGCAAGTTGTTTGCGTTGTTGTGCACTTCATCACTTTGGCGTTCAAGGCAATGAGAAAAAAATAGCTTTCAAATAGACCAGAACTGATTTTTATTGCTACTGAGATTATAGTGTTTCTTTCTTTTTTCTTTTTTTTTTTGTTAAATATCATCTCAGTTAAACTCTGATAAACTGATAGCTGGTCAGCACACTGCTTGCTGGGATGTTGTTGTCTCCTGCATGTTACCTGGTCTTTCTGCTGTCTCAGTAACCCCCTCCCACCCTGCCCTTTCAAAGAAGACTGTATCACAGGCCCTCAGTAGCAATTGGACATCTGTTGTCATCCATGTTTCCTGCCACATGTAGTTTCAATCAACCAACAGTGACATTCTCCTGCATGCAGCCACTGCCTGAGCAGACTTCTCCGGTCTGCGTGATGGTCATAAGAGGCTGCTGTTTTGAGTTAATTCCACTCGGTTTTCCAGATATTGCTGTCTCGGTGTTGTTCCTGGAACCTCATCATTAATGTTAGGTTTATGGATAGGGGGGTAATTATGATGTTCCAGGAAAACCATCGTACGTCAATATCAGATCACGCTGCACCAGTCAGTGTCCAAAAACAGTCTAGCCATGCTGAGGTAGTTTTTTTTTCTTCTGCTCTGCTGTATGCTGGTCACATTAAAGACAGACGTTAGCAACTCAGAGATATTGTTATAAATTTAAATATGCGGTCTCATCATGCTCTGTTAACAGCTGTTGTGCACATTCCAGTAAAGTGGTCTGGTGACAATCTTGGGCAATCAACCAAATTACATTGGCTTTCCATTTTGATATTAGCACTGAGTAAACAGCCTCCACAAAAAACAGCAGTGACACCGGTAGACGTCAATGACGTAGTGGATATACAGTACAATAACTGATATGAATGCAGCTGCTGACGATGACGGCCATCTATGAATTCATCTGAAACTATGTAGAAATGTAGAAATTTCGCTGCTTTGCTTCACGTCTGACAAAGGCCACGCATGAAATTATAAGGAATAAGCTGGCATTCAGTCATGCAATACACCAAATATTTTTGCAGGGCACTGTGTACAGATGCAGTTCTGCTTCACAAAATTCATGAATTAGCCTGACGACACAGGGAAGATGTATGATACTGTAATGGCACTGTCAGTCCATCATATACTGTCAAATTCATTGGTTCATGCCACATGCCACACAGACAACTCCGTATTTCAGGTATTTTAATTTAAAAGGTTGTATTTTGTGATGTTTTACTGTTTTGGGTGTTCAATTTTCAGGTCAGTAGTATCGAGTTAAGACATACACAACACTCAGGTTGTAGTAAACTACTGTATTAAGCAACAGCTATGCAATAAGTAAAGTAGCAGTGATCCTTCCCCTTGATTGAGAGTTTAGTTGATGGTTCTTCTTTGCATGAGCTGTTTTCATCTGCAGACAGGAAATCAGTTTTGGATGTAAGTTGCTGAAGCAGTCGAACTGTTCAAGCATGATGCAAATGCTTTCAATGCAGGTATCTAGGAGCTCAAAGGCCTCAAGTTAAGATTTGTCCAAAGTGTATATTAAAATATTGTCTGAGAAACTATTTAAAGATCTATTTTTAGAGAACAATCTAAATGTAATATTTTTTGGCAATTCTTTGCAAGTATGTTGAACATAAAAGTTGTTGTTTGTTACCAATGACTCTGTGTTTTACTTCCTCAAGGGATAATAAGCTCGACATTTCTGAATTAATCAGTAAAAATGAACCTAATCATCTCCGTCTGTTTCATTTGTCGTCATGTTCATACAGAACGCATCGCCGTGGATACTAACACACGTCCTGCTTCGAACGGTGTCACTGAAAAGCTCGATCATGTGAAACGTGGGGAGAGGAATCGCAGACTGTGGTGACAGGGTGGGCTGCTGGTTGGTTTCAGCACCCTGGACAGCAGCTCTCACTAACGCTGCTTCTTCCCCCTCTTGATGTCTGAATTTTTTTTTTTTACTTGTTTTTTCCAGGATGCACAGCTAATGTTTGAGAAGAGCGCACTCTGCTGGCTGCTGAAGTGCTTGAAGAGAAACCAGATGAAATTGCCTCATATTAATATTTTTCTCGTACTTACTGACATTTTTATGCCTATGTGTATAGATATTCTGCAATGAAATGGTTTATTTATTATAAGGGAAGCAGCGCATTGGAGCAGCATGGCCGTCCTGTAATATTGTTCTGGCCCAGCGCCAGGCCAAACAGTTCTTTGACACGTGACCCAAATGCAGCAATGAAGGAGGTCAGGGAGTGATGGGGTTGAGATAACAACATGGCAGAACAGAAGAACATGAATTTGGTGCTGCTCCCTTAGTAGAGTTTGATTTGTTGCTGTATATCCCAATGTCTCAGTCTCAATTTACCTCAGTAAAAGAAAGATCTGGGACATCGGTGGGTGAATGAGTGTTTTAACAAGACAAACAACCGAGAAATGATCAGCAAGCCAAGTGTTTCTAAGTCATCTTCTTTTTAATATTGGTCAGTTGGGTACAGGAAATAAACCATTTGTTTCATCTCATCACAGGAGACTGATCCTTGAAGACAGATAGAGAACCAGACCCAGGTAAAACTCCAACAGCAAATCAATAAATATCACAGGGATTTTTTTTTTCAACAATAGATGTGCAGAGAATTTCTGACGGGAGGGAATATTAAATAGACCTGAAAAAAAAAATCCAATCATGCTCACCTCCAGTGCTGGAGATACTGAAAGTTAGTCCACCCGAGTCTGGTGGTTTGAACTGTCTCTACGTGTCCTGTCTCCTGTTTCTGTCTCTTTGGACCATGATACACTGGCATCATTTTGAGGCAAGTTGATGGACAACGGATCAGAAATGACCTGATGGGAGGTGTGTGTGTGTGTGTGTGTGTGCACTGCCCATCATAACCCTTACTAAGATTAACAAAATGGATGACAAAATGTAACAAATAATAATAAAAAAAAATGCCTCAAAGTCCAAGTATCATTGTCTGAAATTAAGGGTGTTCACACAATACATGGGAAGTCAGCATGCTCACAGTAACTCACATACAGATATGAATGTCTTTATAGAATATGTAACTGTTATCACAGCTTGGCAAATTTACACGTATACACAACAAATGCACAATAACACCTTGAACCGTAATACCAGCCAGTTAAAAAGACCCAAATAGGTTTGTGACGTCTGTCCTGTCAGAGAAGTTTCCTCCCCTGGTAGAGTGCTTTGACACTGTCCGCTCACGACAGGACTATAGAGAAGGAAATTTCAAACTCACATACAACTGCACACACACATGCTCCCTCCCACGTTCACCTTAGCAACATCACGTGTATCACTTTTTGGGTCAGTGCCAAACCGAATGACTGAATGAAATATAGTCAGGAGAGGTAAACGTGACAGAAGTACAAAACACTCCGTAACATCCTCAGTTGGCAATTACGTCGACAAAGTTACATTAGGCTGTATGTAATCATTGCTTGGCAGGATACAAAAATAAAAGGAGTTGCTCTGGTGCATATTCTGAATCATCTGCATTTGAGTAAAGTCTTCTCTATGCAAACGCGAGGGTTTTTGTTTTTTGTTCTCGGTACATCTCTTAAAACTCAGAGGCTGGCTCAGATCTAATATGTTTGATTTGGGTGTGACGACATCTCACTGACAATTATTGCAGCTTCTCATTAGTGGCGCTTGTTGGATAGCTTTTTAGAACGCTGATGCATATTTGTAATTAAACGGATGGTACCTTGACATCACTCCAAGAAACATGAAATGAAACACTGAGACTGATAATGACTAATTTCAGTTTGGATTCTTGTATACAACACGTTTCAACTAATTATACTACCATGGGATCTAAGCTAGTACAACAACCAAGGGCCCATGTATAACACCTGCATATCTCTTGTCAGGATTACAGGACGAGCTGCATGTGTCCGATAGAATTGTGACCTCAGCCGAAGAGCGTGACTCACTGAAGAGATCGTAGATTATTAAAACAAGAAATAAACGGCCACAAATAGAGCTTCCACATCCTTTGCATTATCTGAGTTACAGCCAGTCTCCAGACTTAATGGGCACAAGTGAGGAAAAAGGTGACATTTCTGTCATAGGTAAACAAAATGACAAAAACTGGTGATTGGATAAAAGAGTTTCCTCTGTTATGACGATGGAGTGTGTGCTGAGGGGTCAGAATGACATAATGTGAACAGATCACAATCCACGTCCTGAATGATAAGCAGCCGATACAAAATAGAACCTGCGGAAAGTTTAGTTTCTTGTCAATTTTGGCAGAAATCCCTCAAAAAGCCTCGATCCACTTTTAGCACAGTGTAGCAGATCTCAGAAATAATTTCAGCCAGGCCTGTGACAGCTCTGCTCGTATGGCCAAAGTCCTGGTAACCATACGGGGCCAGAAAGGAAGGAATGACAGAGGAGAGAGGAAAGGAAACATAACGAAGGAAGCTGGAAATGACCTCCTGCCCACTTCTCTTTTACAGCCTCTGTGTGAAGTTTTCAGGGAATACTCCTTTAGTTGCATTTTCTTTATTCTCCAGCCAGTCGCTCTCCTTCATTCCCATTAGCCAGCCGTCATCCTGAACACACAGGGGTACACGTTAGAAGACCGTGACCCCGGTGGATGCACCCAGATGTCTGCGTGCGTGTACCTGTTCGTCTGGGTTGTCGAAGGGGATCACGAGCACCACATCTGTCGCCTTCATCTCCAGTTCATCCGTGTCATTGGCAGCGTAATCATGCATCACCTGGACCTTTACAAACAGTAAATAGTATGGGAGTTATGTCACACATTTCTACATGTGTTATGGGAATGTGTTACGGGTAATGTGAAAAAAATGGTTAATATGCAAACTACCCGGGTTATTTGCACGTAACCCGAAAACATTGGTAGCTTGCAAGCAACCAGTCCTTATGGGTTCTATGGGTTAGTGTTAGCTAACGGATTGTTAGCTAGCTAGATGTAGTAGCTTTTCACATTGTTGTATGCAAACAACCTGGGTAATTTGCATATTATCCATTTTTTCACATTACCCGTAAAATATGCACTCTGGGTGAACGTAATAGAGCACTGGGGAACGGCTCTGGAGATAGAGACCCCCGTCTCGCCAACATGATGCCTATTGGGTGACCAAAGACAAATAACGGGAGTGTCAAAACAAGATTAAAGCATGATAAAGGTCGGTGTGGTTACCAACATCCCCAGCAGATTCCAAAAAGTGGATGTAAGATATGACAGATATAGTGTCATATGAACAGATGCTGGCGAGAATAAATAATGATGGGGCAGGGGAAGAAGGGGCCATGGGGCCACTACTCTGTATCGACATTTACGTATTGGTCCCATACACCGGGGATCTATTGTGACTTTGTCCGGCTGAGCTGTCTAAATCTGCAAAATGAACAAGAAATTTAAAAAAAAACAACAACAATGAACAAACAAAGATTTTTAGAAGCTCTTACCTTGAACAGGAAGCCAGGGGGCATTTCTGCAGGCGCTGATGTTTCTGCTGTTGTTTCTTCCTCTACTGTGGGGGTCTAAACCGAAAAAAAAACCCACAACGTGCATGCATGACCTCTTTAAAAAGATCTCTATGAGATTATTTGGTGGTTCTTTACCACTTGGCGCTAATGGACTCTGCACCAGCTGCTTGTCTTCAGTGAAATTACTTGAATAAAACTATATTTAGCAGTTTGTGCACCCACCTCCTCTGCTGGTGCTTCCTCATCCTCTGCTGCGGCAGGAGACGATGCAGACTCAGCCTGACACCAGAGATTCAGAGACGGTTAGAGGATGAGTGCCGATCAAGAGTTTGATGGAAGAAAGGGTGAGAGAAAGATGGTCGTGTGCTTGGTACGAGACAAGGACAAACAAAGAAGCTTTGTGATCCTCTTAACAGTCAAGTCATGGATGCATGTTGGAGTAGACAGTAACTACATATTATTGCACATTCAGATGAAGCTTATCAGCGTCCTACGTGTGTCACTGAGAGGTTGGTACTAACACACCTCGTCAATTCATTTCCAGCTCTGTATCATAGCTGATGCATCCGTTCCTCTGTTTCAGATGCATCCTACATCTTTCCATCTCCCTCTTTCGGCTTCTTTTTAACTCTTTCTGCATCATCTCTTTCCCAAACCTCCCCCAGAAGAGCTGATGCATCCATCTTTTTATGTCCAGATGCATCTCTCCTTTTCTTTATCTCCTTGGTTACCTGATCCTCTTCATCATCCTGCGGCTCAGCAGCTAGGGGGGCTTCTTCCTCAGCAGTGTCAGCTGGAGCCTCAGCCGCACTTGTTTCATCTTCTGTGGTGGGCACCTCTGCGCCCCCGTCCTCGCCCCAGCCCTCCTGGGCTTCAGCTACAGGGTCACCATGAGCTGGCTGGTCTCCATCATCCCCCCATTCCTCCTGAGCTGCAGCCACGGGGTCATAACGGACTGGCTGGTCTCCGTCATCCCCCCAGCTCTCATTGGCAGCTGCTATGGGGTCATAGCGAACAGGCTGTGCACCATCATCCCCCCAGGCCTGTGCAGCAGCAGCCACAGGGTCATAGTGCTTGTTGTTGTCCTCTTCCTGCGCACCATTGTCCTCATGCTGAGGGGCAGGGGTCAGGTTTCAAGGAGTCAGAGGTCATTACAGATATTTTATGGCTAAAATATAGGTTGATAAATCAAATGAGGGGAAATACGTGAGGTATCAGGGGTATTTAAGGGTTGTTAAAAACAGCAAATAAATACTATTTCGAGGGCCTAAAGGAGGCACTGAAAATTAATAAACTACTAAGAAAGGTTGTGGTCATGGGTTAGTGTCTGAACGACAGAAACATTGAGTGTCTTTGCAAGTTTTAAGCCAACATCTGAATAAGAATGCTATCAAATACCATGGTCACAAACCATAGCCTGTGTCTAGACGGTGTAATACTGTGTAAATACTACATATTTCTGCTGCTGGGGCGATGTACTTTACAATCTCTTGGATAACCTAGTGCGCAAAACCCCGAGGATGCTCTTTTCAAAGGTTCAGATGAAGGTTTAGGAGGCTGGCAAACAAAATCATATATTTTTTTCATGCGTCTGACCTATTTAACATAGGAGAGGAACGAGGGCAACTAAAGATACTGTCGGTAGGTATCAGTCTTCACCTGCACCATCGTCATCATCATCGACAATATTTGAGTAGATAAACCATCATGGACGAAGCTCACGTTAAATTAAAAGACAAATGAGGGTAAAGAGGGGAGGTGTGCGCCATCCTTTCCCATCAGAAGATAGATGTCGGCTCTTGTGTGAGCTTATGTGCACACAGCTATGGTCAGATGGAGAAAGGAAGAGCTTTGTAAGAGCGGAGGTCTCACGGTTCACCTCAGGCTGAGCACTCTTACAGACACGTCTGTCCAACAGTGGTAGAGATGACGTCAAGGGTTAGTTAATGGTCAGCAAGCATGGCTTCGTGTGAAGACGCCCAGCAGCTCTCGTTTCGCCACACGTGAGCAACTTCACGCAACTTTGACAGCTTGTGTGTTTGTGTGTACATGAGATGCGGGTTGTTCTGGCAGTGAACGTACAAGGATTCGACGGGACGAAGACAAAAGCAAATTGTCTCACACGATGTTTGACGACTCTTGACGAACACATTCAGATTTAATCCAGCTGGTTTCTGACACATGTAGTCCGAATACATATGTGAAGTCAGAAAACGAAACTGAATCATTTCAGTGCGCATCGACCGCTGCACACACAAAGTCAACACACAAACATGACGCAGACAAATAGAAGACGTGATGACTTTGGATGGTGCCCAGTGACATGACTGATGGGTGAGTGAGTGAATTCTAGAATAATATGCCGATAAAGATGATGACAACAATGACAGTTCGTCATGTTTTTTTGGGGGGGAAAAGGTTTTCGATGAGGTTGAATGTACTTACCCATGAGTCCCAGTTCGCAGGCTGTGAAACAGCAAAAATCAGAAAACGGGCAAATATAAAGATTTGTCACTGAGCGCTTGCTTTAGCCTGCATTCAAAAACATGTTTGCAGTGCAGATCCATGCGCTGAACCTTCAACCCCACAGCAGAGCAAGAGTACAGGACACTTGGGCTTGTTACAATGCGACCAGTGCAACCTGCTTTCAAGCTTCCATCATTCTCAGTATCTCCCACCGGCAAATGTCTGACTTGACTCAGCCGAATGGATCTTCAGCTGTAGACCAAAGGGAATGTTCTGATGGGTCATCAGCAACGATCACCAGTCTGGGTTTGGAGATGTGTTTGTTCCACCCACAGTCAAGGTTCCATTCTACAGACCCTGGTGTCTCATGAACGTCCTCGTGGACTCGTGGAGGACGCGATGAGACTATAACGAAGACTTCCTCATGATTTTCATCCCGGATTGAAGTGATGACATCTATTCTCCAAACCTGAGGCCAACTTCACTCCAAAAACACCATTCACACATTCAACTTTGATTGGTTGTGTACGGATGTCTTCATCCTGAGTACTCATGTTTCAGAGGTCAGAGGATCGACCCCTTCCCATCACAGGAACTGCTCCTCAATAAACCCACTCTATTCAACTACAGCTCCACTCTGTATGACCTCATGTCTTTGTCCGGTTCTGAGATGATTTATGGAGAAGCAGAGCAGGGTCTGTGCAAAGAGAGACCTGTGGATGATCCTGATGCAACACAGGATCACTGGAAGCAGGTTAAAGGTCGTCATGCTGTCCTGCGATGCTTTCTCTCTACTCAAACTGTGCCAAGCCTTCCAAGACATTTACAGTTGTCTGCTTAAAGCAACTCCTGAGTACTCATGACCTGACTGTGTAATAACTGCAGCGGGTCAAACTGCAGTGAACACGATCAAAGTTCATCCCTCAAGTGATGAAATGAACGTTTCGGAATCTCTCATATACAAAACGTCGTGTGAAACTTGGCATCTTTTTCATGGCCGGTCTGTGCATATTAGCTGTTCATGCCGTGAACCATCCACCTTTGAGAGCTCGGAGGCCGCGCTCACTCCACTGAAAGAGTCCAGGTCCCAGTCCAACAGGCTGCTGACCAACGGACGGTCGAACTGACAACACGGACAGGAGGGCTGACTGACTGGGTGTAGAGAGGAGTCGGCCTGAGGAGCCAGGACCTCCTCTGGCGTCAACGCCAGCCGTACGGCCACTCACCTCTGTGGGGGAGGTGACGCTGATGTCAGGAGCAGCTCTGGCCGCGCCGTCAAACAGGTTGACGATGTTCTCTGCTTTCATCTCCTTGGATGGAGTCACCTTGGGTGGAGGAGGCACTGCTGGCTTTAACTAGGAGAGAAGTGTGTATTTAGTGCTTTTTAAACACTTAAAACACTTAACACTTCAAACTTCAGCACAGAAAAGAGACATGAGTGAATGAATCCTTCCACCTTAACGTTCATCGCGGCTGAAGCACCACAGCCTCTGTCTGTCTACTTACCTTTAAATAATGAATCTAGTTTTGCATTTATAAGTGAAATGATCTACTTTTCATTTGAGAACATTTGTAGATTTTCCTTGATTCCATTATATTGTATTTGAATCCAAATTCCATTAAAGTAGTAGAACTTGTACTTTTACTAATATAGAACTCTGAATGTCTCTGGTTGACGTGATCATTAACAGACTTGTTATTGCATAACAATATAAAAATGGCCTCTCTTTGTATTACAGAAGACATGATCAGCAAAAACTCGTGTGTGTGTGTGTTTGTGTACCTTGGATGGAGATTTGGGGATCGGGGGTGGTCCTCCCGGCCTGAGAGTGTGGTTCGATTCCTCTTTGCCACTGAGTGAAACAGAGATAAAACCCGCACACAGACAGATTATATAGAAAGTAACATAAAGAGCAACCAGCGTGAGGACACGGTGCAGCGGACCGAGCGTCAATAAAGCTAACGGAGCTTAGAGAGACATTTCACGACATGCAGAGGTTGTTGTTGCAGAAGTTGTCATGCAAGAAAAGTCCCCTTCCTTCTCGTAGTCCCTTCTCCATCCCATGCAAGCAGGCTTAGTCTGTTCCTCCAGCAAATCCTCACAGGAGCGCAGTGATAGTGGCAGTAACTGTCATAGAGAACATGGAAAGCTGACAAAGCAGCTCCAGGTCTGCAGATATCTGAAGAGGTTGACATGTATCCGCAATCTAAAGGCAGGTTAGAAGACCCAAGAGCTTCTTTGCCTCCTGCTGCCAAGAAGGTCTGTTGATGCTAGGTTACTGTTGTGTTCGGGTTAGGAACAATACTACGGAAGAGTATTAGGGAGAGTATTAGTATTAGGGAAGAGTATTAGCCACGTAGGAGGAAAAATATTTGAGAGGAGGATTTTTTTTTTCATTGTGCACCTAGAGAAAAAATTTGTGAATTAAGTTATTTTGACTTAATTCACAAATTTCGAGGATAAAGTTGAAATTTCATGAATAAAATCGAAATTGCGAGATTAAAGTCGAAATACAGTTTCGAGAATAAAGTTGAAATATCATTTGTTTTATGCGCGATATTATTGCATTTAGACTTTTTTCTTGAAATTGCGATTTTTTTGCACAATGGAAAAAAAAATCTTCCTCCCCTCAAATATTTTTCTCCGACATGGCCCTAATAGTCTTCCGCACAATACAGCTCTTGTATTTGGAAAACGTGGACATGATCTCTCTGTCCCACCATTTTCCAGCTGTTCTGTTGAATTAAAACTGAGATGGAGCAACGGGATGTCACGTGGCTCCACGTGAATACTGGTGCTGAAACCTCTCTCGTCATGTTTATTACAATGTCAAAAGACGTTTCCCCGCGTGCCCTTCAGCAGGGCCACGGAGATGTTGAACTTGGCGCAAGGTCTGTTAAACTCCTCTGATATCTACAGCTCTGAGATCTGCCAGCGGCTCTGAAAAATCACTTGCACTACCGAGCACTAGTTCACCCGCAATGTGCGCAAAATCTGCAGACCGACATACAGACATGTGGACAAACAGACAAGAGTGTGCGTCACCATGGTTACCACAGTTGCTGCTGGTTACCTCCTATTTGCTCCTGCCGGTAAGGCGCGGCTGTTACCTGTCTTTCTGAAAGGGGACGGGGGTGGGCTTCAAGTTAATGCATGCCGTTGACTTTGTCCTGTAGCTCATGTTTGTGACACAATGCATTTCAACCCATGAAATATCATATTCTACAAACGCGCCGGTGAATTACCTCTGTGGTGTCGTACTACGTGGGCCGTAAAGCTGCTTTTATCGACTATGGTTTGTCAATTGTCAAATGTTTCTTATAGGAAAATGCTACAGGATACAGAGCCGGAGACAAACAATAAATGTTTCTTTGACGAGTCAACGAAAATGACTGATGCTGATACTGGTACATTTCAAATAGATGAACCTGTTTTAGTCTGTTCTGAGGATTCATTGAGAAGAGACTCTTCTCACTAACCTGTCTGTGTCTGTTCCCTCCAATTTCTCCAGGACGTCATACAAATCCTGATCCAACTGCAGCAACATGAAGGAAAAAAGGAAAAAACAGGTCATCAGACCAAATCAGACCATCAGACCAAATGCCTAAAATGAAAAAAAATTATAAAATTAAAATTCTTTTCATTAAAAAATAAAATATATTTGATTCTGACTACTGACTATTTTGACCTCTGACCTTTGACGCTCTGTAAGTCTTAAAAACATTAAAAAAAAAAAAAAACCTCACCCGGCTCATTTCTTTGTGAAACTTCTCTTCAAAACCGGCCAAACTCTGAAACGTGCTGACGTAAAACCCAACACGACTGATGGAGACGAAGAGAGAGAGAGACAGACATATTTACTGCCTTAGTGAACGCTGCATAGTGTCCATTTGATCACAGTGTAATCATAGTAGCCATCACCTGTTCCAGAGCGACGGTAGCTCCTCCTGTAAATCAATATTTATCTCTTCAAAAACCTTCTGGGCTCGCTCCAACTCCTCCTCAGCCTGAAACGCACACACGCACACACCATGACCACATGTTTGATTGAATACGTGTCTGCATCTCCTGACGTCTTCCTCCCAGACGTGAATCACTGACTATCGCCTGTCATTGACCGACTTGGACTCGTGTACCTGGCTCCTGGACAGGCTGCTCTGGGCTAAATTGTGTGCAGACAGGATCCCCTGAGCCCAGCCTGGGGTGGCCCGCTCCAGCAAAGACGAGGGCTGGAAGAGAGAGAAAGAGTCTTAGCAGTAAACACATGTTATTACATGTTGCATGTTCTGTACCTTGGTGATTTTTATGGCGCCGTCTTTTTTCTTGGCCTTGTGTGTCGTGGCATAGTTGTGCCTGGCACTGTCATAATCCACCAGCTTCCTGTCTCTCTTGGCTATACGAGCCTGAGCACAGAGAGACTTTGTGTTACAGCTGTTACATCGGGCGTTTGTGACCAAAAGACGCGGTCGTTACCTTGATGTCAGGAAACTGGCCCAAGTAGGTATCCATGGAGATGAGGGCGTGATCAACCAGCTTCTGATGGTAGTCGGTCCACAGCACATCGCAGTCCTGGAGTGTGGATGAACACAGACACACACCAAACACACACACACGGTCAGAGATCCAACAGTAAAATGGTGTGGGTTCTTTGCTGTTGTTTTCATACATATTAAAAATAACGGTGGGATGTGTTGTAGACACTTCCATACACACACATGCAAACATGCACTCACACACACTCATTTTATAACATTAACTGTATTTTTGCGCAGTTGGCAGAATGCAAGAGGAACTGACAAGATCAGTGGGAAAAAATGAATGAATGAATGAATGAATGATGAAAAAAAATGAATGAAGAAAACAAACATTTCTCACCTCCACAATGGAGTCAACGTCGTTCTTGCCGTACCAGTCGGGCTCGTACATGTCCGCCAGACATGCCTGCAAATTCTTGGAGGACTCATGCATAGCTGAGGACAAACGCACACACACACACGTTAGAGGATCTTCAGTGGGTATTTTGAGTGTGAGTTTCAGTCCTGGTTCACCTTTCACGGCCTCCAGGTACGCCCTGAGGTCCCTCTGCAGCTTGCTGCCTTCACTCTGAAACACACAACGCCAGGATTACACATCTGTGTCGGCTGACGACCTAAACATTCCTAGGACCACGTCTCCATGAACAAGGTGGTCATCTGGGGTGTTCTCTCACATATTGTTTGTTGAAGTTTATGACTCCCTCTTCGAAGGCGACGTCTTTGGTCTCATCTGCTTTGCCGAGCTTCTGAAGCACCTATGAAACGCAAGAATAATAATAATAATAATAATAATCTTGTTGTTGTTTTTAATAATAATAATAATAATAATCTTGTTGTTGTTGTTAATGATAATAATAATAATAATAATAATAATAATCTTGTTGTTGTTTTTAATAATAATAATAATAATAATAATCTTGTTGTTGCTGTTTTTAATGATAACAACAACAACAACAACAACAATAAACAACAATACATAAATCAATCAATCACAAAACAGTATCATATAGAAGTAAAGTGGGAATGACTATATACAGTACACATGTACAGATGGTGTCCTGTAGGTACAGTATATGATGTGTTGTAACAGCGCCCCCTGCCATGAACTCAACGCATAGGACGCATGAAGTGGGCCTCTACCACCTTCTATGCAGCAGCTACATGTTCCAGCAGGGAGGATTACTGTCACTGTGTCCATGTCCGAGATGACACTTGAACTCTGTGTCCCAAACCGGCCTGTATTCCTACACAGCTCGGGTCTTTGTATTCGAAGATCCGCCGGAGTCACATGTTTTCACTACGAGACGCAAACTGCCGCTACTCTCTCTCTCTCTCTCTCTCCCCTCGGTGACGGTGCCCGCTGGGTGACATTGTCTGACTCTGGAGAATCCTGGACCGAAGTGGACCTCCTCTTCCTCCGTATGCAGCATCTCCAGCTCCTACTACGTCGTGATGCGACACTGCGCCTGAGTGGGGGGATGCGGCACTGCTGGCCGCTGCTTGCAGGCCTGCAGCTCGCTTCTCCTGGAGGAGATGGAGGGGGTCGATGAGCAGCTCTTACCTTCTCCTGGGCTCTGGTCAGCTTCTTCTGGACGTTACTTGCCACTTTCCCGGCAGTCAGCCCCTTGCCCAGATTCAACTCAGCCATCTTACAGGAAGAATCAGCCTTTGGATGCGGGGAGGAGGGAGAACAACGGCCAACGAGGAACGATCGGTCGGACCGTTACGGCGAACGTGGGAGCACAAACATCAATGTCCGCTTGAGGAAATGCGTGGGTGGCGTGCGTGGCGTGGGGAGCTGGTCCGACAGCGGGAGGACGTGATGCTGCTCGAAGATGCACGATGGATTCCCCAGCCTCAGCTGATGTGCGCTGCGCGCGTTCCCGACAGAGGAGGAGGATGCTGCTGCCTC
>CAAKHB010007158.1:118677-154401 GCA_901007665.1 Aeoliscus strigatus | reverse complement strand
AGGACGACCCTCTGCTGGTGCACTACATGGAGGTGGCCAAGCTGCAGAGTGACAAGAACTACAAGAAGGACTACCACAAGTCCAAGCTGAAGTATCACTCTCCAGTGGACATGATGAGTATGACTCACGCCAAGCAGGCCTCTGCCGTTCAGACCTACGCTGGCTACAGGAAGATCCAGCACAGTTACTCCCTCCTACCTGATGCTATGAACCTCGTGCTGGCTCGTACCATGAATGCCCAGTCAAGTGATGTGAGTTTAACATGCTAATGACACCTTTAATCATGAGCTCTTTTTTGGTGTGATTGTTGAGGTTCACAACAATAAAACAAATCCTTTTTCTTTCAGTGTGAGTACAAGTCTGACTGGAACAACTGTGTCAGGGGTACTGGGTGGGTCCCCATTGGCTCGCTTGCAGTTGAAACGGCAAAGGTCGGTGGAGAGATTCTTAGTGAAAACAAGTACCGCACTCATCCGTCTACATTCAAGTTCAGCAAGCTGATGGACTCCATGGATGTGGCTCTGGCGACTGCCAACAACCAGAACATGAATAAGGTGCAGTATGTTTACAAGTACTCTGCAGTGAATGGCTGCCAAAACTGTGTTGACAGTTTCACTGAAAGCATTTCTTTGTGTTTCACCTTTGTTTACAGAAAGCATATACTGCAGCTTGGGAAAAGGACAAACTGACAGTACACGTCATGCCGGATGCGCCTGAAATCGTCTTGGCCAAAGCTAATGCCATCACCATGAGCAATGTAAATCAAATACTTAAAAATCAATTAATGTATATTTTGGGTACGTGAAGTTCATTTCATTGTCACTTTGATGTGCCTCACAGAAACTTTACAAAGCTGGTATTGTGGAGATGGCAAATAAGGGCTACAACCTCAAAGCCGACGCAATTCCAATAGTGGCAGCTAAGTCCGGTTCCAGCATTGCCAGTAACGTAAGTGAAATGTAATCCATACAACTTATACTGCATAATGCACAGTGGCAATGTGGGAATTAAGAAGAACTGGTTTCTCTTTCAGTACAAGTATAAGTTGGCTTACGAGAAGGCCAGAGGACACCATGTTGGCTTCCGCAGCCTCCAGGACGACCCTCTGCTGGTGCACTACATGGAGGTGGCCAAGCTGCAGAGTGACAAGAACTACAAGAAGGACTACCACAAGTCCAAGCTGAAGTATCACTCTCCAGTGGACATGATGAGTATGGTCCACGCCAAGCAGGCCTCTGCTGTTCAGACTATGGCTGGTTACAAGAAGATTATCTCCCACTACACCGTGCTGCCTGATGCAATGAACCTGGAACTGGCTCGTAATATGCAGTTCATTGCCAGTGATGTGCGTACACATACCACCTACATCTTTGTTTAAAAATCAGCATTGTAAAGATCCATATTTTGTGCTCTCCTTTAGAACCAGTACAAGAGTGAGTACAATAACTTCCAAAGAGGAATGGGATGGGTTCCAATTGGCTCACTGGATGTTGAGAAAGCCAAAACAGCTGGCCAGATCTTTAGTGAGACACAGTATCGTCAACATCCGAGCAACCTCAAATTCACTAAGGACATGCAGTCCATGGACCTCATTCTGGCCACTGCCAACAACCAGATCATGGACAAGGTAGTAGATTTAACTTTCTATAAAACAAAGAATCATCTCCATTCTGTCATATATGTCCGACATCTCCCTTTTAAATGCAGAAATCGTACACCAAAGCATGGGACAAGGTCAAGGGTTCAATCCATATAATGCCTGATGCAATGGACATTGTTCTGGCCAGAGAAAACAAGAAGAACTACAGTGAGGTACAGTATAATACCGTAATATTTCTGTACACACCAAGATCTGCAATGTAGCAATGTGAAAGGCTTATTGTTTACATTCTTCTATCAAAGTATTCATGCTCCCATCTTTCTGTCTTTCTTAAGAAACAATATAAACTGGACAATGAGCTGTCCAAGAAGAAGGGACACAATCTTCGTGCTGATGCCATCCCTGTTCAGGCAGCAAAAGCCAGCACTACAATTGCTAGTGATGTGAGTGTTTATTTTAGTATTTTTATAGTGTATTGCCAAAACATTTTTTCATGAATCCCCTCTCACCAGTTAATCATCCTATCTCTCACTCTGACTTTTCTTCTAGTTCAAGTACAAAACAGGATACCGTAAGCAGGTTGGCCACCATATCGGTGCTCGCAGCATTGAGGACGACCCTCTCCTCATGCTGGCTCTGAACTCAGCCAAGATTGCCAGTGATGCTCTGTACAAGAAGGATTTCAACAAGTCAAAGACCAAGTTCCACCTGCCAGTGGACATGATGGCCTTTGAACTGGCCAAGAAGAACCAGATCCAGGTCAACCACGCCAACTACATCACCCGTCTGCACAACTGGACGTGCCTGCCAGACTCCAATGATGTGGTCCAGGCCAGACATGCGTATGACCTGCAGAGTGATGTGAGTGTGAACCACTGATGATCTTTCCCTAGCTGTTTCATTCAAATTAATATGACCAAAATGAATTATGCATTGCTGCTCTTTACAGGCTGTCTACAAAGCTGACTTAAAGTGGCTCCAGGGTATGGGTTGGGTCCCCATTGGCTCACTTGATGTGGACAAAGCCAAGAGGGCTGCAGAGATCTTGAGTGAGAGGAAGTACCGCCAGCACCCCAGCACGGTTCCCTTCACCAGCCCCACTGATGCAATGAACATGGAACTGGCAAAGGCTAATGCTTTGATCATGAACCAGGTATAATGTCCATTCCCAATGTTTTTTTGCAAAACTATATTTCTTTCAGTAAGTCTATTGAGCTCTTACTATTAACGGTGGTTTGTTCCAGCATCTCTACGTCCAAGCATGGGAGAAGGACAAAACCAAGCTGCATATCAAACCAGACACTCCTGAGATTATTCTCGCTCAGCAGAATGCTATCAACATGAGCAGGGTTAGTATCACTCCTACAATGAATGACAGAAAATAGAACGTGAACACCTAA
Organism: Aeoliscus strigatus; assembly: GCA_901007665.1. Lineage (NCBI taxonomy): Eukaryota > Metazoa > Chordata > Actinopteri > Syngnathiformes > Centriscidae > Aeoliscus > Aeoliscus strigatus. Next base: position 151,401 of record CAAKHB010007158.1, on the reverse strand, counting down.
ACTGATACATGAGATCCTTCCAGTGAGGCAGGCCTTCAGCCCTTTCCATTCTGCAAAGATGCAAGAAGAAAAGGACAGTTCTAGCTCTGACTTCCAGATGATGAATTGATTGTGTCTTTTTGCAGAAACTATACAGAGAGGGCTTTGAAGCCAACATTAAGAAGGGCTATTTCCTACCAGTCGATGCAATCTCTGTCAAGACTGCCAAGGCATCCCGGGACATCATGAGTGATGTGAGTGGCATGTACCTTTCAATATTGCAACACAAGTAAAAGACATCATGTGTGAGATGTAACAAAATATATTCTGTGCTGATTTCATCAGTTCAAGTACAAGACAGGATACCGTAAGCAGGTTGGCCACCATATTGGTGCTCGCAGCATCAAGGACGACCCTCTGCTCATGCTGGCTCTAAACTCAGCCAAGATTGCAAGTGATGCCCTGTACAAGAAGGACTTCAACAAATCCAAGACCAGGTTCCATCTACCAGTGGACATGCTTAGCCTTGAACTGGCCAAGAAATGCCAGATCCAGGTCAACCACGCCAACTACATCACCCGATTGCACCAGTGGACTTGTTTACCAGACTCCAATGATGTGGTCCAAGCCAGGAAAGCCTATGATCTTCAGAGTGATGTGAGAAACCCTGTGACACATTCTACACATAAAATACCAATGTGTTGACGTGCTTACATGTTCTTGCATCTCTTCCCAACAGGCTGTTTACAAAGCTGACTTGGAAGAGATTGTGGGCGTAGGATGGGTCCCTATTGGTTCACTGGATGTCTTGAAGGCCAAGAATGCTGAGAAAATTCTGAGTGACCGTCTTTATAAGCAGAAGCCAGACACACTGAAATATACAACTGACATGACATCCATGTCAATGGTCTTGGCCAAAGCAAACGCTGATGTCATGAACCAGGTATCAAATGTCATCATCTTTTATCTGCAGATGTGTCATAAATTGTGTTACATGTTGTGTGTCTTTTTTCTGTTCCTCACCACAGAAAAACTACATTGCTGCCTGGGAGGCTGAAAAGTTTAAAAATCATGTGAATGCTGACTTGCCTGAGATACTGCTTTCTAAAGCTAACGCTTACAACATGAGCAGGGTAAGTTTGCCTTCCTTGGTTTCCTAGGTTTACACTTTTGTAAAATCTGTTCCATCACATTTTTTATTTCATATGTTTTTCATTTTCCTTATTTTTCAATTTCATAATTCAATAATTTTACTTTTCTTCCTTAGAAACTATACAGACAAGGCACTGAGGATATGTTCAAAAAGGGCTATGACCTTAAAGCTGATGCCATCTCTGTTATTGCTGCAAAACATGGAAGAGAAATCATCAGTGATGTATGTAACCTTAAACTAAACTAACTAAAGTCTTTTGTCTAATTCATTGACTCGGGTGCAGATTCTCTTTATAAACCATCACTATACTCACTCTCTCTACACAGTACAAATACAAGACAGGTTACCGCAAACAAGTTGGCCATCACATTGGAGCTCTCAGCGTCCATGACGACCCTCTGATCATGCTGGCTCTGAACTCTGGCAAAATTGCAAGTGATGCCCTTTACAAGAAGGACTTCAACAAGTCCAAGACCAAGTTCAACCTTCCTGTGGACATGCTCAATCTGGAACTGGCCAAGAAATGCCAGATCCAAGTCAATGATTTCAACTACAGAACTCATCTGCACAACTGGACCTGCCTGCCAGACTCCAACGATGTGGTACAGGCCAGGAAGGCTTATGATCTGAAGAGTGATGTGAGTAATAAACTTTTCTCACTGTGTGGTTGCTTATCATATTTTTCTTTTAAAAAATCCCTTTTTCTCTGTAGGCTGTGTACAAAGCCGACATGGAATGGATTAAGGGAACCGGTTGGGTACCAATTGGTTCACTTGATGTGGAGAAAGCTAAGAATGCAGCAAAGATCCTGAGTGAAAGGCAGTACCGTCAGCATCCCAGCAACTTCAAATTCACTGCCAAGACAAGCGACATGCCATTTGCTCTTGCTCAGGCGAATGCTCAGATCATGAACCAGGTACAGGAAGCACATATGGAGAGCTTAAAAGTCAATTCAGATTTTTTGTACGTCTGATAATGCATCAATCCATTTAGCATATATGTCTGCATGTAGACATTAACAAGTTATAGTGTTAATTTAGATGTCATTTAAAAAAGCATTTGAAGTTTTAAAGGGCTCGATAAAGGTGATGACTAGGTGATAATGCGACTTTTTGTTCATTGGCTGTTTTCAGAAAGCGTACGTGGCGGCCTGGGAGAGCGATAAAACAAACCTTCACATCCTGCCTGATACCCCAGAGATCATCCTGGCCAAGCAGAATAAACTCAACACCAGTCTGGTAAAGAAGTGCCTCTTCCCATCGTCGCATTTCAATTCAATATAGCACATTCTTGTATCATAGCAGTGTAATTCATGTAGCTTATTGATCTGTGCTAAAAGTTGATGAATAATTAAATTTTATATTAGAAAGGAATTTGGCTGCCTAACAGCATCTTTTTGTTTTCACCAGAAATATTACCGTGAGGGCTTTATGGACACCATCAACAAAGGCTACTTCCTTCCCAAAGATGCCATCTCAGTTTTAGCAGCTAAGACATCTCGAGACATCATCAGTGATGTGAGTCGACTGCCTTTTATTTCCTTTTATTTTGTTATTTAAATTTTTTTTTAAAAGCCTCATTCTCCTCGTACATCAGTGTTGATGACAACATTTTTCTCTGCTTTTTTTCAGTATAAATACAAGGCTGGTTTCCGCAAACAGTGCGGCCACCACATCGGCGCACTCAGTGTGAACGATGACCCACTGATTTTGTTGGCTGCTCATGCAGCCAAGATTGCCAGTGATAACAACTACAAGAAGGACTTTAATAAAACCAAGACCAAGTTTAACCTGCCTGTTGACATGCTGACAATCGAACTGGCCAAAAAATGCCAGCAGCAAGTTAATGACTTCAATTACAGGACTCACTTACACCAGTGGACGTGTCTGCCAGATTCCAATGATGTTGTTCAGGCCAGAAAGGTCTATGACTTACAGAGTGATGTAAGTGTAAACTCAAGCTGTCTTGTTAAAGGCCATGAATTAAGAGAGAACCTTTCTTGAAATTTGCTGTTTTCTGTTCAGGAGAAAAGTGGCCAAGTACTACACATTTCCCAGATATATATTTTAAGAGGCTAAAACTTTATATTTCTGATATTCTGAACATCAATGTAACTGCACCCTAGGGATAAATTATTTTCATCATCATCAGAAAATTCAGAAAAGGAAAATGGTGGTAGTATGGAGAATGACAATTGTCTCATTTTGTTAGTTTTATAGTCATACTGAACCTTGTTACATAATGTTAACATAATGTTAAGCTATTGTTAAATCAGATATAAATAATGTCAAAACATTGCTACAAAGACAGGCTTAAGTGATGACACTAAATGCTTTTCTCTGTTACCTTCTCATTAGCCTTTATTCAGAGAAGTACATAAATATATATGTGTTTAAAACTGTCATTTGTCTCATAGGCCGTATACAAAGCTGACATGGAGTGGCTGAAAGGATGTGGCTGGTCACCTCAGGATTCTGTGGATGTTGTCAAGGCTAGAAACGCACAGAATGTTCTCAATGAAAGGCTGTACCGCCAACATCCCAGCACTGTCAAGTTTACCAGTGTTGTCGACCTCCCAGCTATTGTCTTGTCCAAGCAAAATGCTGACAACCTTAGTGATGTGTGTACTAATTGTTTCTTTTCAAATTTCCTTTCTCTTTCAAATTTTGTGTCCATGTACGTCGGGATATTAACACATATTTTCCAACTCAAAGAGGAAATACAGGGAAGTCTGGGATCAAGAGAAGGTCGCCATTCACCTCCCAAATGACATGCCCGCTTTTGAACTTTCCAAGGCCAATGCGATCAGCATTAGTAATGTAAGTATAGTACAGTTTTTAATGTGTTTGTAAACTTAGATTTTTTTTAGATTCTTTCAATTCATGTTTTGCAGTTTTAACGTTCATACTATTGTGGTCTGTCCAGAAAATGTACACAAAGGCTTGGGATGACGATAAGGCCAGAGGCTACCACATCAAGGAGGATGCTATTGCTGTGCTGAAGGCTCGAGCTTCCAGAGATATCATTAGTGACGTAAGAGAAACGTGAATAAGATTGGATTGTGGCAGAGTAATACGTGAAGCACAGGTTGATTTGAATTCTTCTCTCTTAGTACAAGTACAAGGAAGGATACCGTAAGCAAGTTGGCCATCACATCGGTGCTCGCTGCGTCCAAGATGACCCTCTGATCATGCTGGCCCTGAACTCTGGCAAAATTGCCAGTGACGCCCTTTACAAGAAGGACTTCAACAAGTCCAAGACCAAGTTCAACCTTCCTGTGGACATGCTCAATCTGGAACTGGCCAAGAAATGCCAGATCCAAGTCAATGATTTCAACTACAGAACTCATCTGCACAACTGGACCTGCCTGCCAGACTCCAACGATGTGGTACAGGCCAGGAAGGCTTATGATCTGCAGAGTGATGTATGTTTACCAGCTGTATTCTTTTGACCTCATTTTTTAGAAAAAAATATTAAAATGTGCACATCCTATATGCTCCTTCAGGCTGTGTACAAAGCTGACTTGGAGTGGATACGTGGATGTGGATGGATGCCACATGAATCGGTAGAGGTTTTGAAGGTGAAGCACGCACAGAAGATCTTGGCTGACGTAAGTCTCACTAAGGATTTCCCTCATCTAAAAAATCATTATAATTTCCAGCATGTAAAAGGTAAGGTCATAAAAGGTATTGCAAAATGTCTTTTCTTTATTTACACTACAGAGAGGCTACCGCGTCAAGCTGGATGAGCAGAAATTCATTGTTCCAACGGACAGGGTGGACATGGTCTGTGCGAAAAATGCTGCTGAAGTCCTCAATGAGGTCAGGACCTACTGCTCTTTGCTCAAATCTCTCTTTGGTTACATCAGCAGATAGTTCTGAAGATTTGGGTTCTCATTTTTTAGGCCAAATATCGTGAGGCTTGGCACCAGGAAAAGACAAACTACTCACTGGTGGATACTCCAGGTCTTGCAACAGCCAGAGAAGTGGCTAAGAATGTTCACCCGGTAAGATGACTGTGTGCAAGGACATCACCACACCATGAACAATACATTGCTAAGCCTCTAATAACTATTTCTACTTATTGCAGAAACTGTACACGAAGGCATGGGATAAGGTGAAAGCCACAGGCTATTTCATGCCTGGAGATGCTGTGTCAATAAAACAGTGCATTAATTCAAGTAAAGTGCAAAGTCAAGTGAGTTCAGGTTCAATTTTCAAATCCCCTTTCTATAATAATACAATACTGAATGTGGACAATAATGATATTTGTATGTCTTGCAGCATAAGTACCATGAGGGATACCGCAAGCAGGTCGGCCATCACATTGGAGCTCTCAGTATCCAGGACGACCCTCTCCTCATGCTGGCTCTGAACTCAGCCAAGATCGCCAGTGATGCTCTATACAAGAAGGACTTCAACAAGTCCAAGACTAAGTTCAACTTGCCAGTGGACATGCTTCAGTTTGAACTTGCGAAAAAATGCCAGATGCAAGTGAATGACGACAACTACAGAACCCGCCTGCACCAGTGGACTTGTCTGCCAGACCAGAATGATGTCATTCAGGCCCGAAAAGCATATGATCTCCAAAGTGATGTGAGTGCCACTCGATAATTCACCAAAATTGGTGTGATACTAGGAGAACACATAAAATCCATTGTATTGCTTGTAATAATATTGTTGTTTTGTATTGAAATGTGTGTGTGTTCGCCCTCAGTTCGTTTACAAGGCTGATATGGAATGGATTCGTGGCTGTGGGTGGGTGGCAGCCGACTCTGTTGAACACGTCAAGGTCAAAAAGGCACAGGAGATTCTCAATGAGGTTTGTTCACTCTATCACATAGCATATGTTTTATTAGTCACATCTGACATAATCTTAATAATTTACCGTTTCTTGCAGAGGCTCTACAAGAAGAATGCTATAGACAACTTTGGAAAATTCACTCTGGTTGTGGATCGCCCTGAAATAGTCTTGGCTAAGATCAACGCTGCAAATCTCAGTGATGTATGTAAAAACTGTAAAAAGTACTCAATTAAATATGTAGTCTCCACTTCAAATTGAAATTCTGACCTTTCCCTCCTACACCAGCTGAAGTATAAAGAGACGTTCAATGCAGAAAAAGGCCAGTATATAGGTTCAGAAGATACTCCTCAACTGGCACACAGCAGGGAGGTGTCCAAGAACATCAGTGAGGTAAAGTAAAATACTAAGCACATCAACTGAGTCCTGCTTTATATAGGACTTCATGTAAATGCCATTGTTTGTATTTCATACGATGCCAGAAATATTACAAACTACAATGGGACAAGTCCAAGGCCACAGGCTACCAACTGGACCACGAATACATCCCACTTGTGAGTGGAAAGAAAGGCAGGGATATTGCCAGTGAGGTATGTAGCTTTTTTTTGAAGATGTTATTCTTCTTATCTTCTTATTTTTCCATTGTTACTTAATATGGACACATTTTTGACATTTATAATCCAACCAGGCCAAGTACAAGGATGCCCATGAGAAGGCCAAAGGTCATTACATGGCCGGTACCCTGGTGGATTTCCCTGAGGTTATGCGCTGTGGAGAGCAGGAGAAGAACAAGGGATTGGTAAGATTTGATTTTTCTCATTCTGCAGGCATCTTAACAAACAAAAAAAACATTTAGTAACGTTCTATGCCATTGTCTTTACAGAGAATCTATCAGAAGGACTACCATCAGTCCAAGACCAAAACCCACATCCCACCTGACGTCATTGCCAACCAGGTTGCTAAGAGGTGTCAGGACATGCTAAGTGACGTCATCTACCGCACTTATCTGCACCAGTGGACCTGCCACCCCGATCAGGAGGATGCCATCCGCGCCCGCAAGACCAATGAAATTCTCAGTGATGTAGGTCTTAGGCACTCATATAGAAAGAGCATGTTCATAAAAGTAATTTACCTCAATTCAGGGTTCATATTATGATTACATATTTGTGGGGGCACTTTAAAAAATGAATGAACATATGTGGATCTGGTAAGTAAAAATAAAAGTAAGTAGGCATCCACTTTGCGTGAGTCACAGACTACATGTTCTAGCAGATTTGTTTACACATAAATCCTGTCATTTATTTGTCAGTTGAGCATACTATTTTCGCTTTAGCCGAACTTCAAACAGGAAAGTAAGCATTCTTACCATTAGACATTAGGCAGACAAAAATAGTCCAAAGTGATCTGTTTTCAGCAGGCTGTAGGTGCGCACCAGGAGCACAGGATGGGACACTGGACATCATCCAGTGTCCTTTATCCACGACTGGACAGATGTCACAGTGTCAGATTTGTTGGTAGCAGGCTCATCAATGTATTATTGATTATTAGTTTTCAAGGCTATTAATGGATTTTAATATATATATTACTCCGTATATTGGAAAATATATACTGGAAAATTAGCTTTATGATGCTGTATTTTCAGAGACCCCCACACATGTATGATCTTACTGCTTTACTTGGTACCAGTCTCCACTCTAAGGGAGCTTACTGTATTGTATTCCTACTGGCTCCCACATGATTCAAACAATGTCACCGTTACAACAATATTTTTTTAAATGTAACCTGCATTGTTATTATATTCACATTGCCTGGATGGTCCTCTCAGCCATGAGCCTGACAACTCAGCCAACAATCAAGTCATTTTGTTCAAGAAATGTTTGGAAAAAAGAATTTAAATTGTTATCTGATGTATTGCCATTTAATAGGTGTTCTACAAGGAAGACCTGACCTGGATGAAGGGTATTGGTTGCTATGTGTGGGATACACCAGAAATTATTCGTGCCAAGAGGTCCTACGAGCTGCAGAGTGACGTAAGTAAACCAATGGAGATTCACATAGAAACAAAATGCATGGTTTATTGTAAATGATAACCCTGTAGTCCTATCCATGAATCTATTAAAAATAATTACTTTCCATTTTAGCTTCAATACAGAGAGGAGGCGAAGAAGGAATTCAACAATTACTCCATTGTCACGGACACCCCTGCCTATGTGACTGCTATCCTGGGTCACACCTGGGCCAGTGAGGTGAGGGAGCTGGGCTTATGTATGTGGCAAGGCCGTGTGGTCGGGGGGGCAAGGTGAGGGAAAAAAGTAAACAACAAAGTAACAACCAGTCAATGCCTCACCAGCCTCGAACCTCACCACATGTCACTGGAATGTGGAGTTTGGTAAAATATATTACACCTTATATGTGCATTAATCATAAAAAACTGTCCCCCACAGCTGAACTACAGGGAGGCTTATCACAAGGAGAAGCACCTGTATACCACTGTTCTGGACACCTACGACTACGCCAGATGCCACAACTTCAAGCACATGTTCAGCAATGTACGTATTGAGATGTTAATATCCGTTAGGAGTGAAACGATTCTTTGAGTATTCAATTACCTCGATTACAAAACAAATTCTCTGCCTTGAGGAATTGTTTATTTAAGGGACTGCATGGACTGCTTTTCATGAAGCACAACACGCTTGCATCACCTACACATGAGAAGAAAGCAGGAAGACGTATGGCATTTGACTGAAGGAACGGGAAGCAGTGTTGCCAACTTACTAATTTTGTCGCTATATTTAGCAGCTTTTCAGACCCCTCCATATACATGGAGGGGTACATACATACAAGCGACAAATCTAGCGTCTTTTTCGCTATATATGAGACTTTTCAAGTGACGAGTCGACGAGTCAACAGCATGTATTACTCCGCTGCCGCTGTTGATCCGCCATCGGTTTACACAGCAAGATGTAAAATGAACACAAGAATAAACAGAAGAAAGTCTGGTGTTTTCACTCAGTTTTTATCTCCCCTCCATGCTATTTTTTTCTCTTGCAGCATCCTTAACAATGATATGCTAATTAAAAAGCATGCAAATTAGGTGATTACATCACATATATGTTTTATCCAATTACTCGATTAATGAATTGAATTTTCTGTATAACACTCCACTACTAATATGTTCGATAGCTGCAGCCCAAATATACGTGCCAATAAATTAATATCCTTGTGTCTGAGATTGTGCAGATTTAAAGCAACTTAATTTACATATTTGGACTGAATATAAAGCCTATTTAAATGCCTTATTTACCAAAATCATTGTCTAATTATACATGATAATTTTTCTTCCTATATCCAATGTAAAATTTTAAATTTTTTGTAAAATTTTACTTTATTTCTTTTCTTTTTACTGTTTTTTTATGTAAGGTCATATTGTTATTATATATTGTCAATAAATTACAAATGTTAAAAAAAGAAGATGATGATAAGGTTTTGGCTTTTCTGTCAACAGAAAAATTACACTTCGGCTTGGGACAAAATCAAAGCCAAGAGCTACCAGATTCCACATGACGCGCACGCCTTGCAACACGCCAAAAACCAGAAGGTCATTCTCAGCGGGGTGAGTTTGGGTTTGAGATGAGTTTTATTAATTCATTCAAACATCGTGGAATTCTCTTGTCTGATGATTTACACCATTTCAGATATTATATGATCCGAATGTGTCTCTTAGGTGAAGTACAAGGAGGATTACGAGAAGTTCAAGTCCCTCTACAGTTTGCCCAAGTCTCTTGAGGATGACCCTGCCACAGCACGTTGTGTGAAAGCTGGAAAACTGGTCCTGGATGTAAGTAAACACAGTGGATCCATTTCATCGGCATTGGTGACTGCAGGAGCAGCACTGTGAGATTCACAATGATCCATCTTAACAGCGTCTCTACAAAGAGGCCTATGAGAAGACCAAGGCCAAGAATCACATTCCTCCAGACATGCTGGAGATCCTCTCCGCTCGCAACACCCAGTCCACTGTCAGTGGGATCCACTACCGCAAGTACCTACATCAGTGGATGTGCCTTCCTGACATGCAGATGTACGTTCAAGCTCGCAAAGTCAACGAGCAGCTGAGCGATGTGAGTAACTTCTTTACAACAGCTGATGAAAAGAACAGGCACTTTTTAAAATCTTGTTTTTTGTAAGGGATAGAGCACTTTCTTTGAGCATTTAAATATAAAAAAGTCCAAATAGCCTGATTTAAGCCTCTGAAATGTGGATATCTTCAGGTTTCTTTGTTTCATCTAATGACAGTAAACTTAAAAGAAATATTTTTCTTCTTTGTGCCACAGATCTTTTACAAGGATGACCTGAACTGGCTGAAGGGAATTGGCTGCTATGCCTGGGACACACCAGAGATCCTGCGTGTCAAGCAGGCTGGTAACCTTCAGAGCGAGGTATACTTACCTCACGTAATCATTCTTATGCTATTGTTTACTTACAGTTCTCACTAGTCAGAATTTCCTCCAACATATTATAATACTCTACTGTTTTCATTCCAGAACAAGTACAGAGCCAAAGGTATTGAGGCGTTCAAGGACTATTCAGTAGTGATCGACACCCCAGTTTATGAAACAGCCAAACAGAATGCTGTAAACCTGAGTGATGTAAGTGACAACATCCCCCTACTTTCAATAACTTTGATTTTTTTTTCCATAACAGCAACAACAAAAACATCATGACCATCCACATTCTTTTTTTCCAGCTGCACTACCGCTCTGATTACGTCACAAATGTCAAGGGCACTAACACGGCTCCTGCCGTCACCGTGGACACGGAGAGGGCACGCCTGGCCAACTACATTCAGAGTGATGTAAGATATCTGCTTAATAACTGCCCATGCGAGTGTACAAAGTGTAGAAAACAGACCCACCAATTTACACTTCAGGGATGTGCATGGTGCTAGCTATAGCTTATATTTAGCTACAGTATTTAGTTATATATTATATAGCTGTAACTGCTATCAGACGTTCTTAATTCTCAAACTTGTGAGCAAGACTGATTAATTCAAGTCCCATTATGAAAACATTTTTAGTGTTGAAGAGACTCAAGTCTGTGAGCCTGAATATTTCGACTTAAAATATGACCTTGTTGTCATGGTCTCTCTCAGAACTGGTACAAGGAAGCCAGCAAGAGTTCCATGCCCACCGGGTACTCGTTGCCCCACGACACCCCTCTGATCAAGCAAGTTAAGAAGAACAGCACCATCAGCAGTAATGTGAGTATCTCAAGGTCTTATGTCTAGATATCTCTAGATTCTCATTTGTACTGAGATGTACATTCATGTGTGTAGGTGAAGTACAAGGAAGCTTATGAGATGATGAAAGCGAAGGCCTACACCCTTCATCCAGAAGGTGTCAACTTTGTCAACTCACGGAAGGCCAACAAGATCTCCAACGAAGTAAGATTACTTTTGTCTGACACTTCATTATCGACTGAGATTGAAGCAGTAACCACCTGTGTTTCTTCCTCACCAGCGTCTATATCGTGAGACCTATCACAAGGAGAAGGACAAGATCCACACAACCTACGACACGCCCGATATCAGACAAGTCAAGATGAACCAGGAGAACCTCAGCGATGTACAGAAGCTTTTGTTTTGAACTGAAATAATGTCATTTCTGTAGATTCAAATATCATGGTTGATTAGTGTGATCTATACATGTTTTTCTCTCCTAATTTACTTAGCTCTGCTACAAAGAGAAATACAACAATACAAAAGGTCAGCTGATCTCCATGCCCATCACACCAGAGCTGATGCACTGCTACCACGTAAACGAGATCACCAGCGAAGTAAGCTTGAAGAAACACTGACACTAAAATTGTATTTGTTTGACATTGTTCTTATAATTGTGCTTTGTCTTCAGCTGAAATACAAAGAGGATCTAATGTGGCTGAGAGGCCTCGGCTGCTTCCTGTACGACACACCAGAGATGGTCCACGTCCGCAACATCACCAAGTTCAGGGTTTGTGTTTCTCTTTGGCTTCAGTATCCTTCAACAACATTTATTTTTTCCATGTATTCTGTTCACTTCAGTAGTCTCACTGTCATTTGGGTCTGATGTAGGTCAACTATCCAGTGGATGCCAAGAAGAACCTCCCCAATTTCTCGGTGGTCCTCGACACACCTGAGTACAAGCGTGTGACTGAGCTGAAGTCCCACATGAGCAACGTGAGTCATCATATCAAACACTCAGTGACATTGTTTGATAACTTGCAGTGTCTTAAAAACTGACCTTCCGCTTGCAGCTGATCTACAAAGCCCAAAGTAAAGAGGAGATGGCAAAGGTCACCAGCACTTTAGACGCTGTGGACATCCAGAGAGCCAAATGGGCCCAACAACTGACGAATAAGGCAAGTTATATTTGAAATTCAAAGTTTATTCATTTATTTTTTAAAGCTTTTAAAACTTTTAAAAACGAATACTATTCTCCGTGTTTGTGTTCTCGACCTACAGTACAAGTACACTGACCTTGCTACGAAAGAGAGAGCCCATTTCACCCCTGAAATGGAAACTCCAGGCATGGGCCACGCTAGAAAGATGAAGATAGTGTGCAGTGATGTAAGGCATCCTCATCTTTGCTTGCTTTGCTTTTAAACACAAACCTATTTGAAAATCCAGAAATGATGTGTTGTATCCTGCCCTAGAACAAGTACAAAGAACAGTACGAGAAGATGAAGCACAGGTACACGGCCATTGCTGACACACCCCACCTTCTCCGGTCCAAGAAAGCCTATCTGCAGTCCAGTGATGTGAGTTCACACACCAACCACCCTTTATCGCAGTAATAACAGTCTGTCTGATTTCGATCATCATTGCCCAACTGATTACAGAATGTCTGTGAATGTTAAGGGGTGTGAGCCCGAGGTTTAAATGCGGATCCAAAAGTGCAGCCTGGCCACACCTCCACTGCCAAACAGAGAGGGAAGAGGGGGGAGGAGGAAAAACAGACCGAACACAAAAACAAAACACAAACTGACAACACTGACAGTGAATACCTCCGCTGATTCCACATGAAGAAGCTTCAGATGCTGAAAATTCAATAACGTTCTAAAAGCCAGTTATGAACTGTTATGAAGAACCTACGTGTGTCATATACTTGGCCACCATCACCAATCTATTTTAGCAACTGGCTTTCCTCAGCCCATATATAGGCGTTAGGAATTCATTGTGATTGGTCTATACCAAATTTGCTCATAACTCAAGATTTCTATGATCAAACTCGCTGGATTTGTCTTAATATAATTCTATAACATATGCCAATTTTAAGACCATCCCATGAAGGATGGATTTGCACATGTGGCCTCTCCATTCATCTAGATGACCCTTTACTGAGCTTTGAGAGCCCTCAACTCTGCTCTCTGCTTTCACTGTGGCAAAAACTTTCAACTGAAATTCTTTTCTGTTTCTTCAGCTGCGGTACAAGGAGACCTTTGAGCTCTCCAAGGGCCACTACCGGACAGTGCAAGATGCTCTGGATATCACCTACCACCGCAGAGTCACTGATGACATCAGCGAGGTCAGCACTTAAAAATGATTGAGAATTAGAGACAACCAAGACAAGAGGGCATGTAATAAAATGTTTATAACTCTGACTGCTACTTTGCTCTGTCAGGTTAAATACAGGGAGAAATACATCAACTCTCTGGGTACTTGGAAGTCCATCCCTGACCGTCCGGAGTTCTTCTTCAGCAGGATTGTCAACGATAACGTCAGCAATGTGCGTACAGTTTTGACTGCAGGAACTCTCTCAGACATTGAAACATTTGAATCATATTAAAACAGATTTACTTCATATAAACTGCTGATACATACACATTTAGGTCAAGTACAAGGAAGACCTGGATTGGCTGAAGGGTATCGGCTGCTTTGTGTGGGACACACCTGAGCTGAAGCAGGCTGAGAGGAACAAGACACTGTACAGTGAGGTGAGGCTGGAATAAACAACCCATGGTGCCTCCACTTTGTGTAACACAGAATTAAACATTCAGACTTTGTCATTTCTCGGTGACAGAGACTGTACAAAACATCCTTCGAGAAGAACAGAGGAAATTTCAAGTATACCTGCGACACTCCATTCTTCCAGGCTGCCAAAAACGCCTCCATTCTCATCAATGATGTGAGTCATCTCATTTTCATTTATCTGGTCTGTTACATGTTAAATGTGTTTGTTTTGAAAGAGAATCATTTAATCATGTTTCTTATCTATCTGTGTGTCTTAAACGGACTCCATTTGAAGGTAAAGGTGAACTTATAGTATTATTTGATCATTGCCTTCATTGTTTATGATCTCTTTGTTGAAATGTGTCAGCCGTCATATCAGACTGTTCTAAGTTTTCATCACTTGCCAGTGCACACTGTTCTCTGGGCAGTTTGTCTTTAACTACCTTCTGACGTTCTGAGCAGAGGTTCTACCGAGATAAGTATGAGAAGACCAAGGGTAAATTCACCATAACTACAGATGATCCTAGGTACCAGCTGGCCAGGGAAAACAATAAGATGAGCCAGGTAAACGTCCTGGTCATGTCACATGACCAGACTGCATCCCTCCTCCGGGCAGCTCCGTGGGCTTCCGACCCTGGTGCATGAGGTCGCCTGCGCATGGATATGTTGTTTCAACTTGATAAATGTGTCTGTGTCATTCTTTATCTTTACCTTGTACAGGTGTTTGTAAACAGTTTCACTCAAGCACTATATTGAGTGAGCAGGACTGCATCTGTGCCGTCAGGAAGACAATGTTCCATGAAGACGTATGGACACATGGTTGCGTGTTTTTCAGCCTCTGAAGTGTTTTCTGTCTCTGAGGGCACAGATCAGGTCTAGCTTCATCGTCACACTTGGATTTCCAGGGTCCTCTCCGGTCCTCCCAGTGTGTCACTGCTGTATTCCTCCTCCCATCCTCAACTGTGGCATGTTGTGTTTTGTGTGATGTTATTGTGTGTCTGTGTGTGTGTGTGTGTGTGTGTGTGTGTGGACAGGCAATGTATAAATCCAGAGCAAAGGGTCTGCTAAAAAGTGGCTGCAATGAGCTGCTCCGCCCTGACATCCTCACAGCCCTTTACGGGTCCACTATGAGTAGTAAGGTAAACAGCCAGTGAGCAGCTGAACCTTGATCCCCATCCACAAACAGCTGTTGTGTTGAAATCAAAGATGAACTCAGGCTGTTTCTGGACAAGGCATCATCATGTACTCATCCTGTAGCTACTTTCCATCCATTCACACACATTTCATACTCTAATTCTTCCATCCCTAATTTGTTCTGGTTCATCCCTCAACAATTATCAACCCATTTCTTAAAGATGATGGTTATTTTATTTTATTTTATTTTTATTCTATTAACAACGCATTTGCGTTAAAGCAAGATTATCACACTGTGTTACAGCTTCTGTTTTAGCACCCCAGTTCCCACTGTCCTGTGATCAGTAGTGTCGATGGACTTCTGGTCACCAGGATGTTCGCGGGTCACTGCACATTCTCATGGCTAACTAGCAGGAATGTGGCTCCATTTCTAACTGGAAAATAACCTGCATGTTTTCTGGAGTATGTCTCATCATCCACCTCACTCAAACACACTCTGCTTGTTCATTCAGCAATCACACATGATATGCTGCCGACTTTGCTCTTATACATTTCAAGAACTATCCATGAAAAGAACCTGACTGATTGCTATTTGTATTAATAACAGTAGTCGTACCAGTGAATATTATTGTGCTATGATATGATGATTATTTGTGCCCTTTTCTATATTTACACAGAAGAAATCACTTGATAGTGACATATTTCTTTTTGTTTTTTAACACCTTCCGTTTCATGATATGCAAGTTGTCCATAGTGATCCATATCAGATATACTGCTCCAACAACACTCATCATAAAATATAGTTTAGGTGAATGTTAAGTCACCTCTCAGACAGATAATAAGAAATGCATGGGATAATTCCACCAGTCTGGTTCATCTGGGAGCTCACGAAGGAAATTCTGTGAGCTGATGTGAGTGGGCCCAGATGAAGCAATTTGTAACTGAAGAGAAAATATGAACCTGTGCTGGAGCTCATATTATTTATATATAGATAGATAGATAGATAGATAGATAGATAGATAGATAGATAGATAGATAGATAAATAGATAGATAATATGTAGATAACATAAAAAGCGTGCGCATTAGTGTAATCTAAATTACACAGTGTCATTACAGTTTACTTCAGTGAATTTGGTGTCTTTTCTTGGATAGTTTTTTCTTTGGCTTCTTGAATAAAATATTACAGGAGTTACTGACTTCCTGTTGTTCTTCAGTGGCGCTACAGAGAGCAGTATGAGCGTGCAAAGGACAAGTTCACCTCTGTCCTGGAGACTCCTGAGTATGAGGCACACAAACGCAGCAAGAAGATCAGTGACGTGAGTTGTCTTTTACTTTGCTTTTTGTTTGATGATGTATTTTTGTCTTTCGAATTGCTCCTAACAACGTGGTGATGACTTCCTCTTTAGATCATTTACAAGATGGAGTACAACAAGTCCAAGGCCAAGGGATACACTCTGCCTTATGACACTCCCTACCAGAATCACATGAAGAAGGTCAAGGAGATCACCAGCAACGTAGGTCCCTGTAAAAACACACTCTTTAATGAGAAGACCGATAAAGACTGGTTAGGTGTATTGATTCTTTTTCGTGTACCATGCAGCTGAAGTACAAAGAGGTTTATGAGAGGAGCAAGGCCCAAATCAACATGGACCCCGAGGCTCACGACATCCGTGCTGCTAAGGAGGCTTACAAGAACATCAGCAATGTAAGTGGCATTTTGTCTTTTAAAGAATTGCCTGACAAGCATTGTTTATTAAATTTGACACTTTTCCTCCATCAGCTTGACTACAAGAAAAAGTATGAAGCCACCAAGAACAAGTGGATCTGGACCGCAGACAGACCCGACTTTGTCAATGCTGCCAAGAACACCTTGCAGCAGAGTGATGTAAGTCTGTTGATTTACGTGTTGGACTTTACTGACACTACCTATCTAATACATATGTCTTTCATCTCCTCGCCCGCAGGTTGAGTACAAGTACGACAAGGAAATGATGAAGGGCTGTGTGATACCAGTAGTTGATGACAAGTTCACCGTTCTTGCTAAGAGGAATGCAGAGATTGCCAGTGATGTAAGTTTTCATTTTCTCTTCAGGTTCACTCTGCAACATTTAAGGGGACAGATTAGCAAAAACTGGATAAAGCATTTGTAACTGGCCTTCAATGGTCAGTTGGTCTATTGATTGGTCGGTATGCTTTCATCTAGCTAATTTTCATATTGCCTATCTCACTAAACCTTGTACACTGGTCCTTCAACTCTATAGCCCTTTGACACAATTAGATGACGCAAAATTCAACAGATGGTTCATAGTCAGTTGTTCATATCAGTGTTGGCCATGTTACATTTAAGGTAACTTTTTTTTAGCTGCTTTTCCTAAATTGTGATTGAGTTAGCAACTAAATTTCATACATCATACCTCATTCATACATCAGAAATATGAATACTCGTCACACATATGATATACAAACATAGCTTATATGCAGAATGAATTGTAATAGTCCTGGAATGAGATGGTATATGTACGTGCCAGATGCCCGGAACCCACTGTAACCCCATCCGATCGAACTATCTTCAAATGTATATAAAGAAAATGTGTGTGTGGGGGGGGAGTCCTTGAATGAAAATGCTGTGTTAATACAGACTTCAGGTCCTAGGCTATGAAAGCTTCTCAGAAAATCACCACCCCCACTGATGCTTTATGCACGTTCCCCCTCCAGGTGAAGTACAAAGAGAAGTATGAGAAGGCGAAGGGCCACTATGTGCCCGTCTTGGACACTCCTCAAATCCTCCATTCCAAGGCTGTGCGCTCACTGGTGTCGGAGGTAAGAACCATTAGAAGGACACTGATTTTTTCTGCAGGTTTCAAATGAAACAAAAAACTCTGAAAAAGCTATTCAGTGCTTAAACGAGGCTTCTGCATATTCTCCCCTCAGAGCAAGTATAAGGAGGCCAGTAAGAAGGACATGCAGTCTGGATCATTCACCACCCTGTCCGAGACTCGTGACACAGCCCACAGCAAGGAGATCAACAAGCTCATCAGCGGGGTGTGTTCATTTCACCAGTCTGGGCTCAGCCGACTCATAGATATATGTAAGCATGAACCCTCACATTGTTATTTTGTTTTTGTTTTCAGAAACTCTACAAGGCAAAGTTTGAGAAGGACAAGGGCAAGTCAGAGTATAACAATATGACTGTTCCACCTGACGTTCAGCACGCCATGGACGTGGCCCGAAATCAGAGCAGTGTGAGTTAAAGTTGTGATTTGTGTTACTTGCACTCTCATTCTCTCCAACCTTATTGTTACTGAGCTCTAAGTCCCACTCCTCCACCAGTTTGCTTACAAGAAGGATGCCAAAGCCAGTCTGCACTACACGTCTGTGGTGGATCGACCTGATATTAAGAAGGCAACCCAGGCTGCCAAACTTATCAGCCACGTAAGTATCTATGAGGCTTCACGTCACCTTTGACCCCCACAAACTGTTGTGATATGACAACACCTGGAAGGAGGTAGTGTTTCACCCGCGCTTTTTCAAAATAACTTGAATTTATGATGTTATGAATGGATATTAATTTAATTTTCAGGAAATGCTGATAATGGGACAAGGAACAGATGATTAAATGTTATTTTCAGCATCTGTATCTGGAACTCCAGAATATAAGGTCAGATTGGATACATTGTCTATAGGTTCTCTAATATATCAGAGTTTGATCTGGATCCTGACAGAATTCCGGAAACTATGATCCAGAACAGGTCATGGTGCTTGTGGATTTTCAGGCACTGTAAAGGGCAACAAATGAAGACAAAGACATCAAACTAAAATTGTAGCTGAGAGTCTGCTGAATCAGAACAGTCTCAACAGATTTCTTGGATCTTCAGTAGTTTTGGAGCTATATCCAGAAGGAGTCAGGTATTTGCAAAATTGTGAATTTTTTCAATAACTATTGAACTAAAAATTATATTACTGTATTTCCAAATGATCAAAAGATGTTTTCTTGGTCACGGAATGTAATGGAATTCAATTCAGTTGAGTTAAGTTTTATTTATATAGCTCAACATCAAAATTACAATTATCTCGTTGTTCGATGAAATCTATTGGTGTAAATAACATAGTTGGTGTAAATCAAAGCATAAAAACATGTTGGATGGAAATCACAATATGGGTGGAAATGAGCAGTTTTTCAGAGGTCTGCGCTCTCCGAGTGATTTTCTAGTTTGGTTTAACATGAATGCTCGGCAAAAAGAACAGCTACATCATGAATGCTAAAAACATTGGTGAATGCTAACAACATCGAACTAAAGTACAAACACTGTATTAAACAAAAAAAAGTACAGTTTGTACTGATTCTCGTTTGCTGGCCTCTTCGACAGATTGGCTACCGTGAGAAAGCCCGTGAGGAAGCCAGCCGTGGAGGTTCTCTGGCTCACCGCCCTGACATTGCTCTGGCCACCGAGGTGTCCAAGCTGACCAGCCAGGTAACCCAACCCACTGCCGTACAGCCTGCCATCTTTCTCCACCGGATTTCTTTCAGACAATAGGCATTAGACTTTCTCCTGGAATTGGAGCTGAAAACAGGCAACACTGAGCTTCAAGTTGTTCATGTTTTCAGGTGTACACACCAACAGACTGGAGAGGATTCCACAACAGATGTCTTGTGCTGCTTGTTGGCCAAATGTTTCTCCTCACACTCGCTGGCTGAAACATGAGCCGACAAACAGATGGATGGCTGTAGAATGCAGCAAAACCTTTAAGCTGCAATGCGCTTCATTAATTCACTGTGTATCTGAATTAATGATTAATGCAGCTGATGTTAGCTGACCCTGACCCAGCTGATGTTAGCTGACCCTGATAAAGGTCAGCAGAAACTGATGTTTACATGTCAGGGAGAATTAATCAGGTGAATGAGTATTTTTAAAGCAGTCAGTGCTTGATAGTATATGCTGACTTATACTGCTATTGTAGATGCTTAGCAGCAGAGCTCCAGCGCTTCATCCTGCCATTCTGCATCATGATACATCTCATTGAGTTCATGAAAGTACATCTACATGCTTATTAACAGCCCATAGTCACACTGTACATCTGCCTATAAGCTGTCTTCATACACTGCTTCTCTCCCTCCGTCCCTCTCTTCTTTTCTCCATAATACTCCTCTCCCTCATTCCATAATGTGCTAGCCTCTGTGTTCTCATCCCATCATCTCACTGCGCTTTGTAGGTGGAGGCCAAGCCCTCCCTCCATGGAGCTGCCTCCTATGATACCCCCCAGATGCGCCACATTAAGAAAATGAGTGCTGTGACTAGTGATGTAAGGAGTTTAACGCCCTGAGACCGAAGGGCTGCTACTATATGTCTGTCCATTCTGTCTATTGATCTTCACTGTAACTCGGTCACAGAGATCTTCAGAATTTTTTTTATCTCCTTTGCATTTGCAATTCCTACTTTGATATTTGTTTTGGTTTGCAAATCTTTTTTGCAATTCTGGCCCCTGCTGCGCATGATAAGCATTAGTTGCATTCCTGCCTCTTCTTATCACTAATAACTGTACTTATTTTCAGATTTTTCTTTCCTCTCAGTGTCCCTGTTTTGTTCTGTTTGAATCTAACAAACCATGTTGAGCAGGTTGATTCAGCTGCACGTTTGTAGATCCAGAAGTCAACAGTGTTTGCTCCTTTTTCATTCTGGACACCAGAGGGCAGCTCACTGATGATGATAAATCTGACAAGTTAGCAACACAAATGTACTCCTGCTGGACTTATTCACTTGGAATACAGCATCTCACAAGACAAATTCATTTGTTAAAGTCATGTCTAGTATGTCTAGTATGATTAAAGGCTTTTCATAGATGAATCGCTCAGTTAAGATTAATGTGAAATCCAGTTACAAGTGAATAGATATGATAAGGAGATAAGATGATATTGACTTCTTTATGGTTGGTTTATTTGGGTGTCGAGAGAAAAGTCCATAAAGTCTCTTGATTGCATGGCTGATGTATTTACCTTTACAACCTTTTTAAACAACGAGACTAAAAAGATCTTTCTTGCCCTCTATCACTAATTTTCTCCATGATTGTAGTGTGAAAAAGGGGTAAGCACATTGTTGCATGAAAAGAAAAGGATACACAGTTATTTCGCTCCTATAACAACGGATACAATGTGTCTAAAGGAAATTTGCGAGTCTTTCCTTTTGATACACTAAAACAAAAGCATCATGCTGTCTTTCAATTGCTGTTCTCAATCCTCCAATGGTTTTGCCCATATTACAATATAGCTTTCTATTTGTACAACAGGTGAAGTACAAGGAGAAGTTTGACAAGGAGATGAAAGGAAAGAAGCCACAATATGACCTGAAGGACAGTAAGATTTACAAAACACTGAAGGACGCCAATACGCTGGCTAGTGAGGTATGTACTCCAAATCACCACTGACCCAATGTCACTGTGATTCCACAATAAAAATGAGCAGTGTAGTGGCTATTTGTCATAAAGTGAAGGCTCAAAAATGAAAGTCTCAAATATATAACAAACAAACCAAATCAAATGGCCACTGAGGCACATGATAATTAGCCAAATTAATTCAAGTGAAAGCAAAATTTAGATTTAATTTAATTTAAATTTGTTTTTCACCAGGAAAAACAAAACACCATGCCTCTGTTGCCCTGGTAAACAAGACATGTCCATGTTACAAATTACTCAAATAATAGTAAATAATATAAGAAAACAAAATGTGCATTCACACAAACAAAAAATAAAAACTAAATAGTTTACCATTAAATATTACAAAAATAGCAAATAGCTCCAACAGGCAGTAGAAAATGAATGGATGTCGAAGTGTTCATGTATAATTTGGACATGTGCTCGCAGGTGAAGTACAAAGGAGACCTGAAGAAGATCCACAAACCTGTGACTGACATGGCTGAGTCTCTGTCCATGCAGCACAGCCTGAGCACCAGCAAGCTGTCCAGCACTGTAAGACATCCCCAGCCTTTAACCCACTGACTGCAGACTGCTCCACGGCGCCCACTGAGGCCCGTTGACACGTGTCTGAATGCACACATTCCTCCATAACAGTACCATCCTCCATACTTTAATTTTCCGTCACCTCATCTGGTAGTGACCCTGCTCACCCTTTGGCCGCCCCCTACTACCACCTTCTATAACCCCTTTTTTAGATCTCATTTTTTAGTTCAGTTTATCCCAGCAATGATCTTGTAACACAGAATGCCCTGCTTCTCCCTTAGATCATTTTTAACCATCATCACTTTTAATCACCCAGTTTTGTGAGCATGTCACAATTTTGACATTGCCTTTTTTTTTTATTAATTCTTTTTTTGCATTTGAGAGGAAACTCCAGCTTTTTTATCTTGTCTGCTGTACTGAGCTGTCTTACTTGACTGGGAATTCCCCTGTAGTACCGATACAAGAAGAAATTTGAGGAGAGTAAGGGTCACTACCATATGATTCCTGACACTCCAGAGCAGCTTCACCTCAAGGAGGCCTCTGAGCTCCAGAGCAACGTAAGTGATACAGACCACAGGGACGACTGCACAACGTGTAGGGGCATTTTCAACGTTAAATCAAAATTAAATAACCTTTTTCTGTTTTCCGGATTGTTGTCTGCCACTTACAGGGAGGTGTTGCTTTAATTCTTTTCTGACACTATATAGACCAAATTATTAATTGGAGAATAAAATCAATTCAGCCAACATTGGTTCTGATAGGTATGTATACCTGCACAGGTGTCCTTTGCAGGCCGTTGAACTGAAGGTTTCATGTGTTTGGGTTGATCCAGGTGAGGTACAAGGAGAAGTATGAGAAGGAGAAGGGCAAAGCTATGCTGGACTTTGAGACGCCAACATATGTGACTGCAAAGGAAGCGCAGCACATGCAGAGCCAGGTAAATCTGTTTGAACCACGGGCCTTTTCCCCTGCGTCCCTGAGTCTGATTTCTCTTGTTGAATATCTTGATGCTTCTCACTGTCAGCTTCTAGGTTTCCGTTAGATCATACTGACAGTAGGTTTGACAGGTTTGGATGGTATGTTTGTGTCTTTTGAATGCAACCTTTGATACCACATTACGGAGAGACAGTTTGTCACATCTCCTGCAAAAATTATGTTAGAGATGAAGAAAAGGATACTAAAATACTAATAAAACTAGACAAAAGGAGCAAAACTGATACCCTGGAGGACCAGACACACATCTAGCAATAGACTTTTGGAACTCAAGGGGCGGCACCGTCGGATCATAGTGCTACAATCAGCGCAGCAAACAAGATCACATCATCAGAGCGAAGGAAATAAGTCGATGGCAGTTAGTTTTGGAAGAGAATGGAAGCGTTTCATGGAGAGTGAATGGATCCTTTGCTCGTCTTTTGAAAAACTGTCCAACCCTTTTACTGAAGCCGATTTGCTCCTTATCAGCTGCGGCCATCTTTGCCGTGTTCATAACCACTGCTATGGCGCAGCACTGTCATCATCCTGTTAATTCCTGTGTACATGGCTCTAAGCCCACCTATATCAGATCAGGCTCCAAGGATTTTTTGAGCATATTTAATGAGCTTCTCATCTTTTTTTTTTATCATTTTTACTTTCCCTCAATTTGGATTTTCCCATTGACTTTCAATAATTTGTAACATTCAGCAAATGCACATGAATCATATTAGCCTGTTGTCTTCGTATAATATTTATTCACATCAACATCAAGTAGCCACAACCACTGTCAGGAGTGTTACTTGTAAAACGTAATTCACTACAGAGCACATGCTCTGAATTATATGTTTAAGTGTAAATTGCATTCTGTGTTTCTTTTTTTAATCCTTTCTTTCTAAATTTGCTAGGAGTGGGTTTGGATTTCTTGGCTCCAAAACTGTTGTTTTTTGCAGGTTCTAAAGCTACAATAGCTGTCGAATGTACAACATTGTCAGATCACACACACACACACACACAAACACACAGCACTGGTTGCAGGTGGTTGTCTGAGCTCTGTCTGTTCCATGTTTTATCTTTGCGACCAATAGAAAGACTATAAGAAGGATTATGAGGAGCACATGAGGGGCAAGAACCTCTCGGGCTTGGAGGTCACCCCCGCCATGATACATGTCAGACACGCGACCAAAATAGCCAGTGAGGTAACTGATGGAGAATTTACCCTCCACCCGCTTCATCTCACTCATTCTCTGTAATCATACTAAGACATCACATCCACAATCCCTTTTCCTGATTTCTTCCACGTGTTTCTTTCTCTTGAGCCTACACCAACACCTTTGATATGCACGTGCCACTTCACAGTCCTAAACAATTAACGAACCTGATCTCCATCCTTGGCATACTGTAGAAGAGTGGGTGTGTGTACCTCTCCCTGCATTCTGTCATAGCATAACGTCACAACTTTTCATCCCCTAGGAGACCCCATCTGTCTGGCATGCAAATGTTGTCTGTATTTGCAGCAGTGATTGTTTACAATGAAAACGCTGAACTGTTCTGTTGTCTGTCTCCATGTTCTGTCTGATATGATGGGGTTGTCTTTCATCAGGATTTCCAGCTGAAGTCATTGGCGCCTCCTCTTGTATTAGTAAATGTGACGATGTCAGTCTTTCAGCAGCAGCACTAAGACTAACAGTGGGAGGCGCTGTGACTTTGAGCTTGTAGCGGGCAGAGTTCTGTCTGTACGCCTTGGCCTGGCCTGCCCGTCTCTGCAGTCTCTCTGTTCTTCCGTCCTGTAGAGAGAGTACAGGAGGGATCTAGAGGAGGGAGTGAAGGGTAAAGGGCTAACTGTGCTGGAGGAAACTCCGGAGCTTTTGAGAGCAAGGAATGCCACTCAAATCCTGTGTGAGGTATGCCTTGAAGGAAACACGCTGGAAGCGGCTTCCCTCTCCCGTCAAAGTGGCTGAATCCGTCCCCCTTAACTCAGCTTCATCGTAGTACTAAACCAGTGACTCCTGGGTTTTACGCTCCCGTTGCTGCTTGATGACATCACTAATGTTCTCCTCTCCCTGATGTCTAAAAAATCTAAACATGAATGTCTTATTATTATTACTTATTATACTTATTATTATATTATGTCTTTATTATTCTTATTTTTACTTTCCCTCAATTTTAATTTGCTCATTGTCTTTAATAGTGTGTTATATCAAATGAACATTCGGTGAATGCACCTAAATCATATTAGTCCAGTTTTTTTACCTTTTCTTTTGGGGTTTGCATTAGAACCAGTAAAGAAGTTGCAAATTAGAAACTTAGACTTTAAATTAGAAAATTAGACTTCAGAAAATGTTGTTTCCGTTCTGCGTACCCAACAGATAATCAGCAGTTTGGCTAATTAGTTAGTAGCTGAGTAGTTGGGTAGTTTGACCTCTGAACAAATTTGACTTTTAAGAGTAATCACTAGTAAATACGATATACAGTAATATAAGTAACTTTACTCCAGCTAGTCTACTCATATTTGATATTGTACGTCTTTGTAAGCCAGGAAGTATCAAAGCCATACAAAGTTCCCTCACAAATAATCTGAAATACTTGCAAATTATTATTTTGTTAAATCACTAACACATTTTCCTTAACGCCTTCTTTTATCTTTCAGTTGTGAATAAAGATTCACCCTCTATTTTTCCTTAATTTTTAAATCCTGCTAACCATCTTCACAGCCTCCCTTCAGGTGTTTTGGTTTTGCAGCCCAGTATGAATGAGTTGACATCCTGCTGTTGTTGTGATTCTCCTTGAGAAAATAGATGGTTTATGTGACTCTCTGGGACCTTTGACCTTCACAGAGAGAGTACAAGAAGGCACTGGAACAGGAGATTAAGGGCAAAGGAATGTTGGCTTTGGCTACGGACACACCAGATTTCATGAGGGCAAGGAATGCAACGGAAATCCTGAGTCAGGTCTGATTATTGTGGTTTTTTTTAATTCTAATAATTTGTCTTGGCGTAAGGTGCCACACATTTCACATCGAATGAAAATATGAAAAGAGTAAAACACATGTTTTTCACAACAATGTTTTTTCTTATGTGCAGAGGAAAAAGTCTAATATTCACATTCCCTGTCATAAAATCTGTCATATTACTCACTTTGCTTTTACTTGCAGTTGTAATAATATATGTAAATATGACTCTGTCATTCAGTCTAAGTACAAGCAAATCGCTGAAATGGACAGAGCCAGCTACACAACTGTCATTGACACTCCGGACATCATCCATGCTCAGCAGATGAGGAACATCGTCAGCCAGGTGGATGATTTGTGAATTTAAGCTGCCCTAGTTCACTCAGCTGTGTACGGTCCCTCACCAGGAGGGTCTGGGCTAATATCTGAAGATTCTGTCTGTGTTCTACAGAAAAAGTATAGAGAGGAGGCTGAGAAGACCATGTCTCACTATGTGCCTGTTCTGGACACCCCGGAGATGCAGAGAGTCCGTGAGAACCAGAAGAACTTCAGCACTGTAAGTATAAAATGCTACTATTCGACATTTCATCAGTTCTTTGTTGGCACTGAGACAGACATTTCTTCAGGTCAAAGGTCATATCTTTTTCCAGTGTCTTGTGTCTCCATGTCTACTGTAAAGATTATCTTAAATATGTTACACTTTGTCTTTGTGTATTGTTTTAAATGTACTGTTGTGTTTTATTCTGTGGCGAATATTCAAAATGCTCCTTTTCAGAGTAAACCTTTTAACTTTAAATTGTGTTTTCTCTCATAGCTTCAGTACCAGGTTGATCTTAAAAACATAAAGGGCAAAGTGTCTGCTGTCATGGACACCCCTGAAATGCTTCGTGTAAAAGAAAATACAAAGAATTTCAGCCTGGTATCTACTCCATATGTATATATTTTAATATTTTTTAATACCACGTTTTGAATTGGGTTTTTTTTCATCACTATTTTAACCTACATCTTTAACCTTCTCTAATGAGCCATCTCTATGTCAATGACTTTTTAACCATGTTAGACAAGCAGTATTTTAATTACACTACTAAATGTTGACCATTTTGTTAGTGCAGCACTAATTTGTTGTCAGTTACTTTGTGTGTCCAGACAAAATCTGTTTGTCTCATTCTGTGTGTGTTTTATTATTTGTTCACAATCACATTTGTCAGTGAATTCAAGCTGCGCATTTAGCCAAGAGTAAAGAAGATGTAAAGCTAACCACTGGTTGCTGCTGTCACTGCCCCTCCATGTTAAGATTCAGTACAAAGAGGATTTGGGAGGAGGAACAGCTTTACCAGAAACCCCTGAGATGGAGCGGGTTAAACGAAACCAACGGAACATTAGCACGGTACTCCATAGAGTCACCCTTCACTTCATTCCCCCTCCCTTGCTCTGATAGTATAACCCCTCCTGTCTTTACATTAACCGATGTCTGACCCATAATGGATTTTACACTATTTCTGTAATACTCATTAGAGGTGTGAAGATTCATCACTTTCAACTGATATATGGACTGTATGATCACTCACTGTAGGATCACAGTAAAGAGTAAATTCAGCTCTGCTTTGCTTCCAACATTTTTTTTTACCAATCAGACACTTGTTTACACAATTTAATCCTTCAGAACCGTAAGAGCTCAGTAATATTTCCCGTTCAACACATGCACCCATCTAGCGTCCTGTCACATGTGTGTTCCTTTTCATGTTTGTGTCTTGGGCACTTTCTGTATTTGTTGTTTGTCCCTGTCTGACTCTGTGTTTGTGTAACTTCTGCAATGGGCAGATTCAGTACAAGGATTCCCTGAGTCAAGGCACAGCCATACCAGATCCTCCTGAGGTCAAGCGGGTCCGAGAAACCCAGAAGAATATCAGCTCGGTAGCGGAACAGAACTCCAGTGATCCTTATGTCATACCCTTTCAATCATCTCCTGAAAATGCCCCCTATTACCCCACAGGACTGATTCCCTCCTCCATCATAACCCAGTTTCATTTATCACTGTTTTACCAGTGTTGGTTGGCTACAGATGTAACCCCTCCCTCATACTCCCTGAAATTAGGCTATAACATTCTTATCCCCTGGATTCTTTTCTCCTTTTTCCACCCTCCCATGGTGAAATCTAATCTGTGATTCCAACATAATTGACTCTTTGTGCTGTCTCATTCAAAGCTACAATACAAAAAGGAAGTGGGACAAGGCACATCAGTATCAGAGACCCCAGAGATGGAGCGAGTTAAACGCAATCAGCAAAATATTAGCACGGTACTTGCTGCAATGACCATTTCTGTGTTATCTGTGAATCCTTCACCTCCATCCACCTGTTCTGCCTCATTCTCATCTCTGAAATGAAAAATGACAACATCCAAACTGTCACGTCACCACACTGTGATAACACCAGAGGAGTTAACTTGCTGTCGCTAACAGAGCTCCCGCGGAAAAAGATTGTGTACTCAGTTGTGTGTCCAGTTGTGATGTTGCTGTGCAGTGGTTCTCTGTGTCCCTGCATTTATCACTGACTGACGCCTGCTCTTCTTCCTCAATGACCGTGTTCCAAACCCTCCTGATGGATAGATCAAATACAGGGACTCTCTGGATCGAGGCACAGCCATTCCAGACCTCCCTGAGGTGAAGCGGGTCAAACAAACCCAGAGGCACATCAGCTCGGTACTGGACCGACACACGTGTGCTGCTAACTGTTGAGTGGACAGTAGTTCCCATTACATGCCCACCTCCTACCCTACCCACACCCTCTCCTCGCCATCGACTCATGCTGTCATAACCTCTTGCTCACACCCTTCATCCAAGATCCAGACCACCATCTCCTGAGCTCCAGCTCCAGCCTTCACGCCTTTCCACGTTTTCTCCTCTCATCCTATCACACCATTTAATCTTCAAACATCACCCCCCCACACACCTCCAGCAGAATGAAGCCTCTCTCTTTGCCCTGTGATGCTCCTCTCATTTAGAAATCTTTTCTAATACACTGCCCAGCTTTTTTCCTGCAAAGCTGCCACGTGCTGCACACTGAATTTCCACTTCACAGCAAGTGACGAGCAGAATATGCTGCTGGTGTGTGATGAGTGTGTTTGAGATGCTGGTCAAATAACTGTTCCTGACATGCAGCTCCAGAAGTAATCAACCCCCCATGCACGAATTGATGTAGTGGTGCCCTCTAATGGCTGAATTACAGCTATGGCACTTAAATATAAATAAAAATAAATTGGCTGTGCAGGTGGTATAAGACAAACCTAATATACCAGGTCACACAAAGACAAGGGGAGGATTAGTTACATCTGAAATCTCACCCATATTCTGACATAGTTCACCACAATTCCTGTTTTTTGTAAATATTCTCTGTATCCTTTGAGGTTCCAAAGGACTCCCTGAAAGACGGACTATCGGTGTGTGTGTGTGTGTCATCTGTGTTTTGTTTTGTTTGGTGTCTGATTGGCCCCTCGGGGCCAATGTGTTTCTGTCCTTCAGGTGTTGTATAAGGACAGTTCAGCCAAAGGAACTCCTGTGGTGTTCACTCCAGAGATGGAGCGAGTCAAAAGGAACCAAGAAAACATTAGCTCGGTACCTTCAGAACCAGCGCAAGAACATGTTCTACATAAGAAATGTTCTTCTACCCTCTCCTAACTGACTTGTCTTATCTATTAAAGGACCAGTGTGTGGGATTTAGACCCGCTGAGGGCTTTGAGGCTGGTTGAAGCAGATTATCTGACCAAACCATTTCTGTTTTGCAGAAATAATCTCAATGATGGAATTTGAATCAGATTTTGGTACTTTCAAGGAAACTGGTGGAATAATGAGTTGAAAGGAGACAACACGCATTAGCGTTAACGGTTTGGATTGATAGCCTGTAGCAGTAGCTGCTAGAACGGTCTATGCGATACTAAATCTTTATTGCTCATTTGAAGTTGTCCATTTTGGAATCTCTCCACTCTGAATCATTTAGGATTGTCTAGATTCACTGGTGTGTACTTATGAGTACAGTAATGAAAAATCAGTTTGATATAAATTGTGATATCTGTAATCTCCTATAAAAATCATTAACATTTGGAATAAGCAACCTCAGACTGGGGTGTTTGTAGTTCACTCAAATTCTGTAAGCCAGTGCTCAGCCCTTTTGGCGCTTTTATACTGGTGAAAAATGTGCGAGCAGGTGTCATGGCTGAGGACTCTTGCTCTCAGACGTTTCAGCTCTCACAGGGCAGCCCTTGATTTCAAGCCTTTGCAGTTTTCTTCTCCTACCTGCTGGGAAAGGGTATAGTGAGGGTAGGGTAGTGAGTCAATCACTGAATCCCACACACTGGCCCTTTAATTACATTAATTCTCCAGAGTGCGCCGTCCTTTAAATGTTTAATACCACCGTAATAACACCAGCTACGCCCTCCTGCGGTGTCTCTGTACACCACTGTTTGGTGTATCTGTGTACATCATCACTGCTAACCTCTTACTGTTAAAATGACCCCTCACCATCTTGTTCCCCTTTTACTGAGGTTTTTGGATTTCCTTTAATATTCCAACCACTTCCTGAGATCTCGACAAGCTAATTCATTTGTCTGGTTTCCCAGTAATGTCCCAGCTCATATGTCAGCAGCTGTATGCGTGTGTGCCCCCTCCCCTTCTATACCCACTGTGCTATTCTAATGGTGTGATGGCTTCAGTTTTTGTTTCCCCCACATGCTCACCAACACCATCCTCTGCTCCTTCATCATCCCATCCCCACCCCCCATCAGGTGCTCTACTCTGACAGTTTCCGTAAGCAGGTCCAGGGCAAGGCTGCCTTTGTTCTGGACACACCTGAGATGAGGCGTGTCAGGGAGACCCAGCGCATCATATCAGGAGTAAGCATCCTTCCTGTTGTCTCGCAGCATCACAAAAGTCTGTCTTTCTGTGATCAATCACCATCTTCATCATTAAAGGAATGAAGGACAGCATGTCTCCTAAAGAAATCACACGAGAACAAACTGTGGTTATATTTATATGAAAGGTGAGATACCATGAGGACTTTGAGAAGAACAAGGGCAGCTTCACTTCCACCACCTCTGACCCTGTGACCGACCGAGTGAAGAAGAACATGCAGGATTTCAGTGACATCAACTACCGTGGCATTCAGAGACGCGTGGTGGAGATGGAGAGAAGACGCGCCATAGAGCATGACCAGGAAACCATCACCGGTGCGCACGCGCACACACACACACACATACAAATCTTGTCATGAAGAACTTTAAGAACACCAGAGATAAGTGTGCTTCCTCCATTATTGTAATTACAAAACCACGTTCTCCCCTCAGATCTGCGTGTGTGGCGTACAAACCCTGGTTCTGTGTTTGACTACGACCCTGCTGAGGACAACATCCAGTCCAGGAGTCTGCACATGATGTCTGGTGAGCTGAGAGACTCCAAATGTTTCTAGAGCAGTGTTATATCACCAAGCAATGAATGTGTACAAGTAAAATATATAATTCACCCCTTTAACACAGATGGTATCACTGCCGAGACATTTGCGGCAGCCTGTGGCGGAGCATTGTCGATGGGCCTAGTGATAGTTTAACGTTTCAGTTATTCCATTATTTAAACATGCCAATCACACTGTTGAGGGCAGTGCAGAAGACAATGCCACAGATCAACACACACACACACAAACACACACATACTGGCTGACACACAAGAATGACAGCTGTTGGTGACTTAGCCCTATCTCTGGAGCTGACAGCTCAGGACCATGTTACCAAGACACATTTCTAGACTAAGTGGTTTATAACACCATCTCCAAGTACAACTAGACATGTCTACACAACAAGACACAGCTTATACACAGTAGTCAACTGGACACAAATACATTTTCAAAGGGAAAATAGACTCGGCGGTCTATTACAGTTTACAATAATACATATTGAATACATATTGTAGCGTGACTCAGCATGACTATGGGGCTTGTGGGGGTGGGGGGAGAAGAAGTTACCCTAGTTCAGCCTGATAGGTCAGGCAGCTCAGGGAGTAAAAGGTGAACGAAACATTGGCAGTTCGGGAAAACAGCCGAGACCGCCATCAGTTAGCTAGCTGGCTAGCTAAAGTTCAGCTATCACGTTTAGTTGTTTTACCCCCCCAGCAGTGTCAGGCTGTGAACGTCACAATATTAAATTAGAAAATGTTAATTATTCAGGATTTATGGACTCACTAATTGAAGTCGCTGCTCTGGCTGCTGCAGTTTATTGTAGATTCCATACTTCAGAACATCCTCGACCAAAATAACCCAGGTAATGGGGCAACTCTGCTGTCCTTCGTGGCGGCCAACCGGCCAACCGGCCAACCACTTTGCTCATGTCCCGCTCAGCCATCAGCAGAGGGAGCTTGGACAGTCGGGCCTCCCGCAGACGAACGCACGCAACCAGTGTTTCGTGACGGCTGAAACTTTGTTTTGCGCCGGCTCTGCTGATGGGAACTGTTTTATAAATCAGATTAGCCGCTAGTGTTAGCTTCATGTGTGACCGTTGAATTTGTTCGGACAGTGCAAGCTCAGCGCCGCAGCAAGGAACACTCCCGCTCCACCAGCGCGTTGAGCGGCTTGGGCGACGAGAAGTCTGAGCTGTCCCAGGACGCTGATCATCACATGTCTCTCTACAGCAACGGATTCGTGGCCTCCTCTATCGGTCTGTATCTCTGCCACAAACAAACTGGGTGTCTCGGGTGCAGCACGCTGACTCCACTCGCTTTTCTCACAGGTTACCAGCATGCTAAGACCGTGGAGCTGCAGC
>CAAKHB010007158.1:100670-118539 GCA_901007665.1 Aeoliscus strigatus | reverse complement strand
TTTATATGACATGAGAAACCAAATATGGGGTAGGAAGACAAACGTGTTTACTTCTTCCTCCTCCTTTGCAAACATGCGTGAATACAATGCTGTACAATTTTGCAATTATTTTTTGTAGACATGTTCCAAATCAAATCAAAAACTATAATTTTTCGGAGCGGGGGGATGTAATCAATACATCTAAACACACATTTTAACAATTGCTGTATGATTTAAATGCGAAAAAAGCCCAAACAAATGCATATTTAACTCAACTTGCACACTGAAACTATCTTTCCTACATTGTAAAGTAACAGAAAATGACTTTTTGTGGACAGGAGATGAAGTGTGAGGAAATGAGATTCAAAATGTCCTTTAGACCCGTGACAAATTAGAATAGAAAATAGAATGGTCATCAGGTCAGCATATTAGATGACGTATTCAGCCTACCTTTTCTGACATTACATTGTATCACAATAGAAAATTTAGAAAAGAAAATGCAGAGTATGTTCACCTTTGATCTCACACGCAAATCTCACTGACTCGTCATCTACTCTGCAGAAAACTGTGCGAGCCATGTATGACTACGCGGCCGCAGACAGCGATGAGGTGTCCTTCAAGGATGGCGACGTCATTGTGAACGTGCAGTCCATCGACGAGGGCTGGATGTACGGCACCGTGCAGCGCACCGGCAAGACCGGAATGCTGCCCGCCAACTACGTTGAAGCAATTTAGAGACAAAAACACCAATGACCCACCTGTCTGCCATCTGGAGGTGGGCAAAACCCGTCCTCAGGACAAACTGTGGCTTAGTGCAATGTGAGCTTTCAGTTTCTTGTAGCTCTGTAAGTGGATTTGTTTTGTGTCTGTGATTATTTATGTGCTGCTGCTGCTGCTGCTGCTGTTGTTGCCTGTGGATGACAGCTGGAAGATCATCCCAATGAGACCTACAATGAAGATCAAGTCACTCAGGACAACCTCACCTGTTATTTTGTAAATCTAAACACAAATATTTAATATATATATATATATCATTTCTGGTTAGAGCTGTCGAGTACGTTTTGTTCCTGGATGATAAGGTTTCATTTTGATTATACACAGAGAAAAAGCTGTAATGAGAGACAAATGACGAACCACTCTTGAAGCGAGTTGTATTAGACGAAGCCCCAGTGTTCCCTCCACTGAAGACCGGCCACTAGTAGACTGTGTGTTTTGTTCCTGCAGATGATTGAAGTCTTGAGGTTTAAGTGTCCTCCATAATCAGTAGTTAATAAAGCACACCGAGCTCCTGCAGTACTTCACCTCTGCCTGTTTATTTCTGTCATCAACACTGCTATTATGTGTTTCCTCCAAGTACTCTGATTTCCTCAGGGGCCAAAGGCTACAGACTGGTCCACTGGAGAGATGATTTGTGATGTGTCCTTCCGTGTCAAGGCTTCGACGCGTGTGCCAAGTAATTCTGGAATATGTTTGTGACGTTTTGAGGCTCATGTTGACGTAGTTGACAAAGCTTCTTGACCCAGCCACATCACCTGACCGATTTTGGAAATCATTTGTGGGTTTTGCATCAAATTCTGAGATAGCAGAAGGTAGCAGATCCCTCCCACGGTTCCACACCACATTAAGTAGTAATTTATGTATGCGCCTCGTATATCATTAAAATCAAAGCTTCACACACCGACGTCTGCCTGTTTTACATATGTTGTCCACTTGATGGCACAGTAGAGCAAATTAAGCACCAAGAAGGTTCAATGAAGCTTCATTTCACCATCACTACAAATAATGTCGACCAGATCTAAACATGACACAAAATAGGGGATTGAATGGTTTGAAAGGGACATTACGTTTTTTTGCAGAAACTGGACATATTAAATGTTTACCAGGTGAATATAACAAATTCAGGGACAATATCTGTCGTTTGTTACCAAGCTAATAGTCCTGGTGCTGCAGCGGGTGATGGGGATTAACACTTCAACCACCACAGATTTGTCTTTGTCTCAAAACATTTTACCATTTAAAGACTGAGCCTGTGAACGGGATCATTATCAATGAGCTAATCACAGCTATGCTAATACCACGTAAGGTATAAACGTAAGGATGTGGAATGACACAAACCAACCGTTTGCCCGGTCTCTAGACCAACAGGAAACAGGAAGGAGACAAGACACTTGCATGTGGACTGTTATATTTTCTTTGGAACAGATATTAAAATGTTAAGGTGCGTGTGGATGAAAATAAGAAAATGTTAAAAAATAAGCAATATAAAAACTCTTTCTGCTCCTTTACAAATCATCACCATCTAACTGCCTAACGTCCTGACGTTGACACAACCAGGCCTAAAAAAAAATCAGTCTGAATTTCTAAAGTTTCAGTACTTTTTGGCTCAAAATATGTCGGTAAATCGGCTTATGTCACATTCGGCACTGAGGAGACAACAATACTATTAAAGTTTCATATAAGGCTTGTAAGCTTCCTGGGACCTGTTCCAGAAAGCAGGTTTAGTGTTAATCCTGAAATGAAAACTGTTGTATTTTCACATAAACTGACAGAACTCAAACTTAATGTAAAGTTAAATAAAGTGTGAATCTGGGACTCTGAAATGAAGAAAATCCTGTCAAGTCTTCTACATTTCAGAATTAACAAATGTTCTGGAACAGGCCAGTGCTCTGTGCTGAAGTTTTGTTGGAGTCAGCTGGTCCGATGCTGCAGCGTCAGCAAACCTGCCCGCTGGTGATACTGCTTCTCCTTGGCCTCAGCTACTTTCACCGTCAGGTCCACTGGCTTCTCAAAGAAGTTCACCAGCGCCTGCTCGGTCAGCAGCGACGCCAGGATCTGAGCGTAGCTGATTGTCCACTCACTCTCCGGTGCCACGCTACCTTCTCTGCGGTCGTCAGTTCCCGTCTCATCATGGCTGCCGACCGCTGACCCAGAGGGTTGCCCGCGGTGGCCGGCCTCACCGATCTGTAGGACAAGGCTGGTTACCGTGGCAATGGCCTGGAAGAGGTCGTTCTCCTCCGGGTCGCTGTGGAACATACTGTAGAGCGTCTTACAGAACTGGATGAACTCTCGCTGCAGAGAAACAGAAATGGACAAACATATATAAGCTTTTAAAAGATGTGTATGTGTGTTTGTGTTATTCTTTATGTTGTGGGGTCATAGTTCTGTCTCACATTATGGAATCAAGTGTCCATGATGTTAATGACGTTCAGGTAAGTGCCTATTGTTAAGGTAAGAGTTAATGTTAACATTAAGACGTATTGTGTATGTGTGGAGCAGAAAGGAAAGATGTTATAAAATGTTAAAGACAGTAAGAAAGACAAGAAACACAAAACAGTGACTAACGGTGTAGCAGGAAACAAAAAGCGACCTCACTTCCCCCTACAAAGGAAGTGAGGTCATACATTAGACACTGAGGGAAAGGGGAAGCTCAAACTGAGGAAGTTGGAAAGAAAGAGATAAAAGAAAAGTGAGAACAAAGAAAAAGGAAAATGAGCTATGAATAAAATCAGAACAGTTCTGGATGATTGTTAAATAAAACAGTGACCTAACGACGAGAAAAGAAAGAGGATGGTTCTCATAAGTGTCCAATTTGGACAAACATGGACCTGGACAGAGGGAGCAGAGCCCTGGAACGGTTCATCACATTCACTGTCACCACATCCTAGTGATGGTTTTCTCTCCTGTCTTCTAAGATGGTGTGACCACAGGCGTCAGTCGGGTTTGAAATGTGGTGGGTACAGAGACGCTTGTCTGTGACAAAAACCTACTGGAACTGTGTGGTTGAAAAGCACCATGACTGCACCAGCTCCACTACTGTCGTCAGGGTTTGATCATGGTCATTGAAAAAAGAAAAACGTGGTGGGTACATGTCCCCACCGTGTCTCTGATTCCACATCTGCCTCCTTTCAGACCACAGTAATTCACACCCTCCTAATGACACTGCTCTCAGTCCCTCCACATTCACTGGTTGACGAATGACATTTTAATTTGTTGGGGGTTTTACACAGAGAAATCATAACTTGTACAATTTTGGGGGTTTAAAACGAAGGTCACCTTTTGTAGTATTTGTCCTGATCTTTTATGAAGAATGGACCACAGATTGGTAACTGAATATTACTGCTGTCCTTTTGTAGCTGGAAGTGAGCTGACTGGGATGCAGCTCAAAGTGATTGCAGTGCTATTACATTGATGGGGTGACTAATTGTAATTATTAGTAAAGAGGTAAATTAGTCCTAACTGGAAATAGATTTTAAGAACCATCTATGCTATATGTGCATGCATGAGTGCAGGTGTGTGTGTGTGTGTGTGTGTGTGCAGCACCTGGTTCATGAGCGGTGGTGGTTTCTCCACATCTTTCTCCTTCTCTTTGAGCAGATCCTGTAGCATCTGCTTCAGCTGTTGCTGATAATCTTTTACCTCATCTGGAACATCTGGAACAGCATGTCTAGTTTGAGTTCTGGCGTTTGTTGTCACGTTTTGTTATGTTGCCGCTCTCATTCTTCATCTTTGAGATGAACACAGACACTGGTACGAACCTGAAGGCAGACTGACGTAGAGGGGTCTGGTGGTGGACACCAGCGGGTTCTTCATCAGGGAGGGGTCATCCTCGCTTTCCGTCAGAGCTGCGACAGCGTTCAGAAAATCAGTCAGAATTGGGTTTGAAAGGGCCGACGTGTAGTTTCTGGGGGTGACTCACCTGGAGGTATGTGCAGGCGGTACAACAGGCGGATCTTCTCGTTCAACTCGTCGCAGTACAGAGTGTCTGAGGAAACATGACAAAGAGGAAACGCACTGAACCCTGAGCCTGGGCTATGAGACCATATCAGCCTTTGTTTTCCTCATCAAATGTCCAGTTGTTGTTACCGCTGACAGTTCAATGTTGCCAATGTAACAGGTTGTGCCACAGATGGATATTAGAAAAGTTAACCTGGAACCAAACTACGTGTGCATTATGGTATAAACTATGGTATGGTAAACTATGGCATAAATTATGGTATAAACTGACATAAACACGTCAGAAAAAACACCCACAAGTGTCCCGTTTACTATGACACCATAACTATTAAATGAGTTCATGTCATCGTTCATGGTTAACGCCCTCAACCTACCCAACCAACCAGCGAACTCCCGGAATGTGACCAGGTTATCGTGGTCCTGGTCCAGCAGCGTGAAGGTGCGGTTGGCCAGTGTGTCAGAGTGCTGGTTGGAGTTCCCAGGCCATGGTACCAGCAGCCCATACAGGCTCTTGAACTGGGGCCGGTCCAAACGGTACTGCCGCTCCATATAGGAGACGCCACGTCGCCATGCTGCAGCCTCCGCTGCCGCCGCAGAGCTGGCGTCGCCCCAGTAGAGACTGATGAAGTGCTCTGTCTGGACGTGGAAGAAGCGGGGGTGAGGGGACAACCGGACGCAGAGAAGTCGTGGGTGGAGAGAAAGTAGCTGATGATACCTTGAAGAGGTCGTAGATGTTGGCCAAGTTGTCTGGAGATATTGAAACGTCTGGTGTGACCACTCTGAGCTACACACACACACACACACACACACACAACAAAAGAGGACAGATGCTGTTGAGTATGGGACGATTGATTTCCATCAAGGCAGCTTTATAGAGTTGTCTCACAGCGTTTTCTTTGGTTGTGTCTTCGTGAGCCTGTAGGACTTGGATGCGGTGTCCACAGCGGAGCCTCTCGATCTGCCTCACAGTCAGGTCTCCAAATTTCTGATGGGTGGCAACAAAAACAACAGAGTGAATAATGAATCAAGAGTCATTTCATCTGAACACACTTTTCTGAGGGACAAATAATCATATTTAACAAAACAAAAAATCTATTTGGCAATTCATTTAAAATGAAACTGAACTGAATTGAAAATGGCTAAATACATAATTAACACAATGACAAATAAAATTACATTAAAAATAAGAACAGAATAAATAGAATCAAATATAGAAAATAAAATGTAGAAAACATAATGATTTAAACAATAATAAATTAAGATAAAAACAAAAAATGAATGAATAAGAAGAAGAACAACAATAACAACAACAATAAATTAAAAAAAAAAATAAAAAGCACCATCAGGCGCGTCTCACCTCATAGGACTCATTAATGAGGTCTGTTATGTTTATGCGTCCAACAGCGGCCACATCACTGCTGCTGCTCGTCTCCTCAGGGGGCAGATGGAAAACAGGACCCAATGATTGTTCACTTCCGACCTGGTCCAGAAAGCTGTAAAAGAACAGAGGGTTGAGAAAAAAGATTTCTCTCTCCTTCTTTTTCTTTTCTCTTCTCATGGCAATAAACCCTGATAAGTGTCACACATACCTGGTGAGAATCATCATTGCCTGTCCATCATCGGTGCTGCCGGCGAGCTGTGTGGTGTTGGCCGCCAGCACCGATAAGCCCAGCTGGAAGATCGCCTTGATTCCATGGAAGAAAAAGCAGTCGACCACACAGACGGCGCTGTGGAACGGCAGGACGCTGAGGAAGAGGGTGAGGAACCAAGAGAGGGAAATGGAGGAGAGCATGGATAGGTCTGGGAAGTGTTCGGCGAGTTCTGGCAGACGTTCCCTGATCAGCTGCTCAAACACGGACTGATCAACCTGAGCTCCTGCAGGAGAAAACCAACCGTCTTTGAAGAAAACCGTCTGGCATGCGATATATGATGACAACAATTCTGTCTGGTCAGGTCCACAAAAAGAACAGCTCTGTCCGCTATCACCTACCTATCACCCTGCGATTGAAGTAATCGGGCAACATCCGCTCACAAACCGCCACCAGCAGCCAAAAGGCCTCTTCCTCTCTGGCGTAGAGAAGCAGCACAGACGCCAGGATGTTCATAGACTGGAGAGAAGAAGGGACAAAAGGAAGGAAGAAAAACTGGCGGCAATCAAATTTCAGAAAAAAGTCTCAATTCTGATTTCAAATAAAATATTGGAGTGACATCAACATGAAAAAAATGTACTGAGTTCTTGAATTCTCATTCTTTCCTTACATCTCTGTCGATCTTACTTTTTTCTGTACATGTGGCACTAGTCCTTTTCCATATCTCAACAACAGTTAACCGATTCAAAATTGAATCTGACTTGCTCTTAATACCTGACAGTAGCCAATTTTGGGATTGCGATGAGCGTAAGCAGTGAGGACACGCCTGAGTGCAGCGATGCCGGTGGGGTTCTGGAAGGCAGGATGGGCCGGCAAGGAACGGTGAAGGTCTCGCTCGATCTCCTCGGTGGCCAAGGTGCTCTGACCCATGGACGTCTGCACCAGGCTGGTATAGTAGCCCTGGTGGGACTCTAACTCCGAGGACGCGTCTGCACCGACACAGAAATACTGTCAGCCAAGCTTTCTAGACCTTCAGGAACTTCTAGGCTGCAAACCTAGAAGTAGAAGTTGATGTCTAAAAATTGGAGTCCATGTCGTGCACGCCAGCTTTTGTATGTTGACGGCCGGTTTTAGGATTTAAACGAAGCAGAAACACATAAGCTCATGTGCTAACAGCTCTGATCTTTCTCACCTGAGAGCGTCATCCACAGCTCGCCCCGCAGCGACTCCGGTATCCCCATAGCAACCAGTGTTTGGATTTTTTCTGTTCGGAACATGTGGACACCACGGCCAAACTCTGAGAAATGTTCCTCCCACAGCTTCTCCTTCACCAACTCCATGCTCTGACACACACAGACACATTTCACGTTTAGAGATGGACTCAGCGAGAATGATATGACTGTGTTGTCAGACTGACTCGTACGAACCTGGCTGTGGTTGTTGGCTCCCGGACGGTTTTGGTGGAACGCAGTCATCAGAGCCTCGCTGTTGATGGTGTGACGAAGAACCTGCTCCTCGATCTCCTCCTCATCGGAGCAGCCAGTATCGTAGTAGAAGGTGTAGTAAGGTGTCGGGGAGGTCTGAGGAGGACAGGTACACCAAGATAAAAAATATCAGAAGTGTTGCTATTCGAAGAGCTGCTATTAGTTATTATAGTGAAAAAAATGTCAATTCACAAACCACAAACACTGAATGTCTTGTTTTATCCAAAATCATCTTTAGAGGAAATCAAACCACATTTAAGAGGCTTCAATCAATTTTTCACCTTTGTTTCATAGATAGTTGGAGGTTCATACATTTATTATTGTAAATGCAATAGGAATAAAATCAAACCATTGTCCTCTTGTCTCGCCTGCTGCTGCGGAACATGGACTGTTTCCACTGCAGCGCTCGCAGTCGGGAGTTTAAGCACTCGACCAGCTCGTCTCTGTCCTGCAGCTCGATCAGCTGGAAAGCCTTCTTCGTGCGAACGCTCATGATAACGGGGTTGGGAAGCACGCTGGTGCTCTCCGCTTTCTCTATCGACAACACCTTGAGGGGGAGACGAGATTCATGAATCAATCGCAAGTCGCTGACGAGGAGGAATCCGCCTCGGGAGGGCGGTGGCGGTTACCTCGGACAGGGGTATAAGCAGGACGCAGTGCCCTTCCTCTCGGCTGCAGAAGCACAGGTAGTTGTCGGTGGTGTAAAGGGTCCCGGCTGTGTGGCAGCGGGCATGAGGCGTCCACACCGAGCAAGACGCAACCTCATGGAGCCGCTCGCCACGGGGAAGTCGGAACAGAGCGAGGACATAGTCCCTCAGGGCCTGCTCCTCCAAGATCCTACAGAGGAAACAGATCATCTTCTCTTCAGTGTGGATCAGCATCAAGGACATTTTACCCTTCAATACCAGTGGTATCACTGCCGATACAGTCGCGCTAGCATACTTTGGAGTCCTGTAATTACGCCATCCGAAAACGTCAAATAGTTACAGAAAGTTGAAAACTTGCATTTGATTCTCCTTCCTGGAGTGAAGAAGGGGCTAGGAGAAGGAGAAAACGTAGATCAGTTCCTAAAAGTTGAGTTTCAAAGAGGAGTTGCACTTCAAAGCTACAGTATTTACATTTCATTCACTTCAAGTGCACTAGAATGAGTTCTAGTTGGTGACTAGCTCATTCAGAATCAGTTGTTTATCGTTGGTTGTCTGACGAGACATTTTCCTCCTTCGTTCCCAGAGTTTGAAAGACAAGCCGCCACGGTTAAAGAGGACGTTCTTCAGTCCTACGGTCTAGTCCGGCAGTCCTCAGACATGTCAGAGGGTCACAGCAGACACCACACCACACAGACCTCTTGGTGATGCGTGCGGGTTGCTGCAGGACCCGGTCCAGCTCCAGACCTTCGCTGTCCAGCAGCCTCCTGAGAGCGATGTCAGCCAGCTGACCGATCACACCGAAGGCCTCCTCCAGGTTCAGGAACATGGAGAACTCCCTTTGCCGCTGGCGTGTGCTGACCCGGATGGCCTCAGTCATGAGTCCAGTGGAGACCCGCTCCAGCCGTGTCACCTCCGCCCAGGGGATCACGAACTTCACTGTGGAGGAGCAGCTTTGGTTGTGATGACAATCAGTGTCAAAGTTAGTGAACTAACGTACCTTCTTTCCCCAGCAGGAATGCGTAGAAGGCCATGTGGTTGATGCTGAGGTAGAGGAGGCCCTGGCGGGGCACGCGACCCTTCCAGCAGCAGCACGAGTAGAAAGTCACCAGTTTCTCTGATGACGGCAAGTTGAAGTGCAGCTCAAACTTCAGCAGCGCCTCCCTGAACTTCTCCGGGTCGTCCTCCTGGGCAGCCTGGCGACCACGGAACTCCTCTGCTATAAGACCCTACCATGGGAGAGACCACGCCCTTCAGTCCAGGAGCCGCCGTCACACTGGTCAAAGGAGCTGGACTTTGGGGGTCAAATATCCTCAGTCATGAGGCGACTGGTGTGGGTCAACATAACGTCATGTTTTTAGTTTTTGAGATCACACACATGCAGATTGTGTGGCATGAGACTAGAGGCTCTCCACAGTGTACAGATTCATTGACTTTTGATTTACCAAACTAATCGGGTCAATTAATTAATCACGATTATGAAAGTCACGATGATCTCATCGACCATGGGATCATTATTTCAGCTACACAAAAACCGACCCGGATGCTCTGATGAACGACAGACTTCCTGTCTGCGAAACCTGCCACAGGAAACCCAGGAGTAAAAGACTAATTCATCTTCAGGAAAAGATCCAGCCCTCTGCGCCAGTATCAAGGTAATGTATTAACATTTAACACCACAGACGATGAACGTCGCCTTAAGTTCACAAACGCACACACTGGGCAGGAGAGAGCGAGAGTGTGTGAGAGAAAGAGAGAATAGAGAGAGACGGAGGGTGGAGGGGCGCTGAGCTACAGCGTCTCTCCCTCTGATTCACATGAAAAATATTTGAGGCTTAGATTATTATTATTTTGCTCAAAAATGCATGTTTGGTCAGTGTTTGCAGAGCCTGAGCAATGTTTGACATATGACATTAGGAAATTTAGAAAAAAAATCTTTAAATTCTCCTTGTTTCCTTCTATAGCTATAGCACCACATCTTGATATGTGGACTGAGGGTTGAGTCAGTGGAGACATCAAACTGTGTTCTGTATCCAGCTCACAATGAAGCATCCGCCCTCAGACTGCCAACCTGGGCCAAGGCTGGGAGACGCACACTGGCCAGGTCCTCCAACTGTGACAAAGCTCAAATACCAACCAGCAAACACTGAATTTGAATTTGTTCATCCACACCTTGACTTTTCCTTTGACGAAGTTTGCGACATCCTCCTTGTTCTCAAACACGGACAGTGAGTGAAGCAGGTTGTGGACCAGCCAATCCCAATGCTTGTTCACTTCCTCTCTGGCGGCTCCTGACCGACACGAGGACCACAACATCAGCTGGCTCATAACTTTTAACACCAAGTGACAAGCGACAGTAAATCTCA
This sequence comes from Aeoliscus strigatus, assembly GCA_901007665.1. Taxonomy (NCBI): domain Eukaryota; kingdom Metazoa; phylum Chordata; class Actinopteri; order Syngnathiformes; family Centriscidae; genus Aeoliscus; species Aeoliscus strigatus. Next base: position 107,743 of record CAAKHB010007158.1, on the reverse strand, counting down.
CCGCTGGCGATGATCCAGCTGATCTGGGAGCCAGGAACCTGGAGGAGGATGCGGAAGGGTGTCACTCTGGCATTGGAGTCCAGCACTGTGTCTAGCGCCCCCACCAGGAGACCTACAGGGATGACAGAGCAAGCTGAAATGATGTATTCATGGCATGAACGTGGATAAAAAAAGTGAGGATAACAGAATAATCTAGAACGATGATTCCCACAGAGGTCCTGAACAGAACTTCCTGACATGTTCCTCATCTTACCTCCTCGGTAGCCCTGAGGCGCAAACCACAACACACCACAATAAAAGCAGAAAATGCAACATTAACTTGTAGCAGAGTGAGGGTGACTGCAAAGGACCTGGTTCAACGGGTCGATCTGTGTTGCCTTCTGCATTTGTTGCAGCTTGTTGATTGCAGTTTGTTGTTGTAATTTGCACTTAAGGGCCTCAGTACAAATGATCTGCTCCATACCAAGCTAACAATTTGTTTTTTGTGCTGAAATAAAACACATTCAACAATATGGGGGTCCAGTACATAAATCCTCCAGGGAAACCACTGAAATATATTACCTGACCCAGCATGTACTTCATCACGTCCACCCATCAGCAGGGTCTTTACAAAAAAACAACCTTCAGGAGAAAAACCCCGCAGCCTGGCAACACGGAGCCATCTGATTGTCGCCACCGAGGACCAAACATTCCGGAGGAGGGAATCAGTCTTCCATAGCAAGACAACATGGAAGCAGCAGTGAACCTCTCTGAGGCTCAGACAGACCCTTCCTGTGTTTGTGGTGGGCTGTGGTGTTTGTATGTTACATTAATACACAGCAGGTAATGATCCACTGAGCAGCTGACTTCTTCACATCAGTAATTATCACACACATCATGTGTGTCTAGTTACTGAAAAAATGTGTGCCTTTAAAACACATCCCTGTTGACCAGCTGATGCTGTTCCCCTCTCTTTGTGAACACTAGGACAAATGTAGGTGTGTCTGTCGATGAAGAATAAGCACAAACTGCAGATGTTTAGTTCTCATGAATCCCACTGACAGGGTGGGTGTTATCTCTGGTGTGCTAGCACTGCACAGCACAGCCTTTTTTTCCTCCTTCTGCTTTCAACTTCACAGCTGGAGGCATTTTTCAAACAAAGACAGTGCTGAGGAGTTTTCCTTCCACTGTTTTTTGGTATTTTTGTTTAAACGTATCACATTAAAAACCCTTTAAGCATGTTCGTGATACATGAACCAGATTTCGGTTCTAACAAACTTTTAATTTATTTCAACATGACATGGAGAAGGGTGATTAGTTTGTTTGAATTTATGTTACCTTTGGCAAATTTGGGTTTTTTCTCTGAAGAATTTCTTTATACTTGGACGTTAGTAAAGGTTTGAGCACAACACACACAACGTCACTTCAACAATGTATGTGTTGCCAGGTGGAAAAGCGTAAAGATCCTATTACTGATGATTGATAAAATATATGAAAAATGAATAACTCCTTGATGAGGTCTGACTGCTAAGTTAGGTGGCTGTGTATCAATCCAGGGGCGCAATGTGTGTTCTGAGTCATTGCACCTCAGAGATGGCAGCAGAGGCAGTAACAATCTTTATTTATCTCATTCTGTCTCCTCTGTATAAACATAAACCAGTGAGGTGCAACAGTGTGTGACATTACACCACAACAGCGTGCACACTCAATGTGTGTCACATGTTACGTACCATAATGCTGGAAAGGCCACTTTACTCTCAGACTTGACCCTTCACCCTTATTACCATAGCAACAGCTTAAACAAACCGAAGGAAAAGTTCCAACTGTTCCACCACACTGTGTGTGTGTGTGTGTGTGAACCCCCCACAGCATCCAGAAGATCCTGTGTTCCTGCTTCATGTGATTAAATGCATCTCATTGTACCAGCAGTGAAATCTGCTGCCCGTCCATGTGCACCGCTAAAAAGGAAGTGAGACAAACAGGCAAACTGCTGCACAAACACCTGGTTACAGCAGAACTTCTGTCAGTCATTAAATTCACACAATCTGCTCTGCTGTTTATGAGCGAGGGAGTGAAAGATGAATTTAACATCTATTTCAGTCCAAAATTCAGATCAGAACAGAATGGAAGTCAGGTCAGGAGCAGCAACAACTACATTCAAAGAAGAAATCTGTGGATCGGTCCACTGTTTTTTATGTTGGGGATTTTCCTCACACAGGAAATAGATCAGTGGTAGTTAACAATGATCTTGTGACGTTTATTGTTTGTCAGAGACTCTTTTCTTTGGAAAGACAGTGCTGGTATTTAGAATTTTCTTCACATGACTCGAAACCTCATACTGCATCTTTGGTTACTGATTTAGGTTAAAAGGTTCTTTTTTAACCTAAAACTAAAAAGTTAGTTCTTAATTTATTGCACTATTTATATTAGTTAGTACTAGTTTAATTTATGCACTATTTGTACTTTTCTGTACCGTTTGCACAGTGTGATGAGAGGTCTGTAATTTCATCTATACTGTATTTCACGCATATACAGTATCTTTGACAATTAAGTTGACTTTGATTACATTTATATTTTCATCTGGGACACATGCCAATCTTTACATTACCATTGAGGGAGCATTTTAGCCCTTTTAAAGGAAGTGAGAAACTATTTCCAAAGGTCTGTTTGCTGGTTTAATGCAGTTTCTTTAAACGTTTGGCAACTTGACCAAGAATATTTGCTTTGTCTGGGTTTCTACTACAACAGTCCGCCTGCTACTGTTGTCGTGATTTATTGTGACTATAATAAAATCTGAGGAATAAATCGACTTCCGATGGACAGAGATGTCTAAATGAGAAGACAACTGTTGTTCTGATGGGGTGGGTGTTTCTTCCTAACCAACACCTGTGCTGCAGGTATACTGGTTGTTTACCTGTTGAACTACCTGTTCGACCTATTTCCTGTCAGGGTGTTGGTTTAGTCACCGGGGCAGCCTCGGTCAAGTCAGCCGGTCAACACCGGCCTGGTGCTGGTGTAAAGCGCTTGTGCTCTACCTGTGATCCTGCCGGGGTCTCCGTGTCCTCTCCTCCGTTGCAGGAGGAAGAAGTCGTTGCTCCTCTCGGTGACCCAGAGCTTCAGAGCGTTTTTCAGCAGAACTTCCTCCGGGTTCAGCCACATTTCTTCCCTCAGGGAGGGACCGGAGGAAAACCCCCCGCCGCCTGTGTGTCAACTGCCGAGCTGCCTAAAGTTTGTCCCGTCTATCTTCCGGGTGAGCAGCGGTCAGTTGGACACTACCGCGTCTAGTTTTCAGGTTTCTCCATGCCCCTCCTGCAGTGGCAGGATTCATTCCTGTTGTCTCCTGCTCCTCCACCCGATCACAGCAGCTGCCCACCGACCCGAGATCCTCTATTAGAGAGGAGGGCTAACTCTCCAAAGACGAATCAAAGCTGCTCACAATGTTCACAATGTTACACGTAGAGACAGTACTACGGAGTCTCGTGAATTTACACATACACACACGTAAATCACTACCGTAATTAACCATTGTATGACAATAAAATCTGACATTTGATCTGAGAATCAGCGCTGAAGTCATTTTTATCGCTTGAAACAGTGTCGAAAATGACAAAGATGAAACCTAGTTTCATTAAGTCATTTATACAGTTTCATAGACACATGTATGAATGGTACATAAACAATTATTATTGACCAAGTCAGACAGATATTTGCAACATGCAAGAGGACGTTTTGCTCTGTGGCAAATAAGATCAGAGTGAGAGCTCTACATTCACTCTTTCCACTTCCGCGTCTTACAGCTCGGAGCGCGAGGCCTCCTCTGATTGGCTGCTCATCAGAACTCGCGTTCAGGTGCTCAGCGACTTCACTAACAATTAACAATATTAAAAAGCATGTTGAGGTTAATTGGTCACTCTAAATGGTTCGTAGGTATGAATGTGAATGGTTGTCTGTCCTTCATGTGGCCCTGTGATGAGCTAGGTCTACCCCGAGGTCCGCCCGTTGACAGCTGGGATCGGCTCCAGCATGACCCGTAAACGGAATCATAGTTACTGCAGAAACAGTCCTGAAAAAAACCCTCATTACATTTTACATATAAGCTTCTTGTTCTAAGTTCCTTCTCCAAATACTCCGGTTGATTTACTTTACTCCAGCAAATTAACAGCATCCCTTTTCCTTATCATGTTATAAAAAACATGTATGCCATCACACAGAGCGCGAACGACACCGAGTGCCACTCGGCCGCGTGAGTCAAGTCTTCAGCTACCAAGGTTTCGAATGAACAGTCAGGCTCTGTCCTGATCGCTCATTCAACTGTACTTATCGGTGCTGGTGTGAGTGGTCGCAAACACACGTTAAAAAAAGAATGCCCGTGTTCTGGCTGAGACTACACGTGTGTGCGCGCGAGCATGTGTCACCTGTCACAGCTGCCACAAATGGAACGTAGCGCTGCCGCTCCTTATAAGGTTACAGTAGGCCTTAACCGGAAATTGGTGTTACATTTATTATTTTCCCTTGGAATCGTTGTTCTTCGGCCTTTAAACCACTGGCGTGTAAATTGACAGAACACCCGTAACCATTTATTATCAGATTAAAAAATACAGCAGAAGAATCATTTCACTTGAACTATTTACATTACCCGCTACTTTGCATTTGTTGGAAATTTCACCTTCTTTTGCCGGAGCTTATTTGTGTGCGGCCCTTTCCGGTTGTGTGTCTGAGTGGGAGCAGTGGTGTGATTTCACAGGAGGCGTCTTCCAGACAGAGAATGCAGGTAATTCACGTTTTACTTGATTTAATCCATGTATTATTCAACTGTTCAACGTCGTCGAAAACATGATTCTGTTGCTGTTGTTGTCGCTGAAATGATTTAGCAGGTTTTAGACTTCCTCGGGAGTTTAGCTGAGTTCATCTGTTAGCTTCGACGTTAGCTAGCTGTTGTATTTCACACTCAGCTACTCTGTTTATGGACAGCGTACGTGTTAGCATTTCGTAATTTCGTTCAGAACGTGGAAAATGATTGAAAACATCTGCTATGAATGCTGTTTTCTCATCAGGACCCTAACGAGGACACAGAATGGAACGATATCCTGAGGAAAAAGGGAATTCTTCCTCCCAAAGAGACACCGAAAGAAGATGAAGAGGAGGAGCTCGCCCTCCAGCAGCAGTCTGTTGGTAAGAAAGCAGTTATTCATGTCTCCAAATAGGGAAGCAAAACTTGACATCTGTTTAACATGTTTATGTTGTGTTTTTTTTCTTTTGATGTAGTTAAAACTTATGAGAGCATGACACTGGAAGAGCTGGAGGAGAATGAAGATGAATTCGGTGAAGATGATGAGGCTGCCATTGAGATGTACAGGTAACGGCAAATCCGTCTGTGTGTCAGTAATTATTCAGTACCCTCAAATATTGCCAGTTTTTCGTAAATGACCCATATCTTTTGGAATTACTTTAAGACGTGTGCAGACTGATGCAAGATGTGTGTCTGTAGACAGAAGCGTCTGGCTGAGTGGAAGGCGACTCAGATGAAGAATGTGTTCGGGGAAGTAGTGGAAATCTCCGGACAGGACTACGTCAAGGAAGTCAACAAGGCTGGAGACGGCATTTGGGTGGTGCTGCACCTCTACAAACAGGGGTAGATCATCCAGAGGAATATGTAGGCATGTGTATGAAATAATGGACAGATTATTTTTTTAAATTTTAGTATTTGAATTTTTCAGTGATATGAATAAATTCTATCTCTATCTATCGATTTAACTGAAGATTTATTTGGAATTATTCCAATAATTCGATTTTATTTATTTGATAAATGGATGAATAAGTAGGTGGTTATTTTTGTCTGCCTTATTTCTGGAAAAGCCTTTGTTTTGTATACAAATATACAGGTTTTTTAATGTGGGTGTAACAGATAATTACGTAAATTGACATTCAATTTAAATGTTAAAAAGCCAATTGTCAATGTGAACATTTTTTATTGAAATATTATTTAGATTATCAGTTAAATAAATTAAGAAAAATCCATATTGTTCATGACAAGTTCAACATATTTGAAACGTAAAATAAATAAGAACAGAAAATATTAGTTTGATACTTCAGTAGCACTAAAACCTCCACCTGGTCTTCTCATTTCCCAGCATCCCCCTGTGTGCCCTGATCAACCAGCACCTCAGCACACTGGCCAGAAAGTGTCCTCAGACCAAGTTCCTCAAGTCCATCTCGACCACCTGCATCCCCAACTATCCTGACCACAACCTGCCCACCATCTTTGTCTACTTTGAGGGAGACATGAAGGCTCAGTTCATCGGGCCGCTGGTCTTTGGGGGCATGAACCTCAAAGTAGAAGGTGGGAGATGGCGTTCTGCTGTATGGAGCTGCAAGACGTTGCAGAGAAACAAAGTTAATGGATTGTGATGAGAAATTTAACCTCTGTGACAGTGTGCTTGTAGACTGATCATTGGAAAACCCAAGGCAGGATACTTTTGTGTCCTTGAGCTGCTCGTAGAGGATCTAAAAAGCTCTTCCCACTCCACGTAATGAAGAGTTTTCTTGCTCGCTGCATGTCAGGATGAGATTCGTGAAGATTAGAAGTCAGTGTAACTTCCAGGACTGAACACTGGATGCACAAATGCCAAACATGCATTCTGTCTAATAGCCAGTAGGGGGTGAGCTCCGGTTGTATTGAACTGAGAACCTCAGTTGACTTCCTCTTCACTTGTTATTTTGTTTACCGTAACTCAGTTTTGAGTTTGTTTCAACTTGTAATATAAAGGCTTCCTCCACATGTTAATTTTATAAACGATGATCCCATCCAAAGTCAAATACATGATGTATACATTGGTAAATGATAAAGGCAAAACTTGTATGTTAAGGTAAACATATACAGAAGTAAATAAGTACATTAAAAATGAATGAACTGATCAAATCAAAGTGAAGTGGTAAATGGACAAGAAGATTAAAATAGAACCTTGCAGTTTGTCAGTTTACTAAAGTGTGTGTGTGTGTGTGTGTGTCCCTCCATGTACTGTATGTATGACAATTGTCCTGTTTGTGTCACGCAGAGCTGGAGTGGAGGTTATCAGAGGCGGGGGCAGTGAAGA